>CM064518.1:52619236-52740856 GCA_032716605.1 Paralithodes platypus
AATAAAGCAATTCTTGTTGCGATATCGTCGTCTTCTTCTTCTTCGTTCGTTGGACCAAGGGCTATTGGTATTTGTTTTAAAAAGCACTGGCAGACCGAGCGGCGATCTGTGTCGTTCGGTAGTGGAATCGAAACAAAAACACCGTTCGGTCAAACGCTATCAGACGAATCGGCGATACGTCGGGCCGAACGCAGCCTACTGGCCTTCAGTAGTTGCAATCGTCGTTGTAGACAACCAAATATTCCCAATTTCCTCCATGTTCGCGTCAAAAAGCTTTCCCAGCGTGCCACACGAAAGAAGACCAGGCAAAACCAGAAAAAAAGCAAAAAAAATTTTTTTTACAGAAAACTAGAAAAACATAAACAAAAACAAGCAAATTTGTTTAACTTGAACGAAAAAGAATCTGCCACTTGGCCCAGGTGTTTTGCCGGATCCGAGATCCGATACGTCATTACGCAACGATGCCGCCATCTTGTGTATGAAGGTCAACACTAGCTGAGCTTAGCTCACAGTCCACTTGTGGGTCTATGTTGAAAAACCAGCTGTTTACAAGCTTTTTGGTGCCTGAACCCCTAAGAGCCGCCTCTCGCGTTTATTATAAACCTCGGAATTACATCAGGATGATAGGAGATTGTGGGCCTGGTGGTAGTAATGAAGGAACTTCATGCTCAAAACACAGCAACGGCCAGTCGGACGAAAGCGGTTAATATAGCCTAGGCGATATTAGGCTAGGCTAAATAAATAACGAATGATTTAAAATAAAGTCTGTGTGGTAACTACTCTTCTAATAATATGTATCTATACATATTCTCCCTCCATTAAATATGTATATATTATTATTGGATATTATTCTGGGGGCGCGGGGCGAATGGGTACTTGATTAGGGAGGTTTCGTTTGGTGGTGGATTGCGAAAACGAATTTATGTAGAACCTAGGCTAGGCCTCACTAAATACTGGCTCAGGTGGTGTTTCCGCATCCAAGAATACACTCTAATGTAACTACTCATAGGCCCCAATGTACAGTATGTTATTAACCCCCCCCCTCGCACTCCTTATGTACCTTTATGCCACTTTCTCCCTCTTATAGATGTACCATTCCTATTGGATTAATGCTGGTATTTGACCGTGGCGAAGCATGGGTAATATTTAAAGTCTGAGGGGTGACTGGTATAATGAATATTTAGAACCTAGGATAGGGCCTAGCCTAGGCCTACCATTTTTTTCCCATTAGAATAATTTCTAGGCCCCAAATGTACATACAGTATATATAATGCACCTAAGTTTTTATGGGGTTAGGACTGTTATTTAGCCATGTCTACATTATTATTTACAATACATAAGATTTACCGGTACTTTATGTAACAAAAACCATGTTTTCATAGGCTAAAACTGGGAAAAAGTGCAACTTTTAGAATGAGCACGGAACCGATTAGAATTTTCCCCATAAGAACAGTGCCCCGATCTTGATTGTTTCAATCTTAACTCGATTTCTGCGGAACCGATTAGGAGCGAAGATGGGGGTTCCACTGTATATTGATGCAAATGAACAAACTAAAAATATAAAAAGGGATGAATGTAGATTCCGGGCGTACGGTCGTCATGTTTACATAGGGCGATCACCGCGGTTAACTTCGCATCTATTTTGAAGGCGAATTTTTTTCGGTTATTTGCCCCCTGCTGGCAATATATATGATGATGACAATATGTCATGGGGGCAAAGCCCCCCCCTCAACATATTATTGTATCCAATGGCATTAAAAATAGACGGGAACATGATTGCAAGCGTCCAACGCCTCCGTCATAGGCCTATTTACATTTGTCGATCGCCGTGGTTAAGTTCGAGTCTATTTTGACGGCAATTTTTTTTCAGTTATTTGGCCCCTGCTGGCAATATATATGATGATGACAATATGAGGTGTGGCAGAGTGGTCTTGCCACTGGACTGGTAATCCAATGGACCCGGGTTCGAATCCCAATACGTCAATGGGAAGATATTATTGGGATGGAATTTGTGCTGTACCTAGTTTCAGTGCATTACCACAGCACACCGAAATGCCAAACAAATACCCTCATTGTTCCCTGATTAAATAGTATTGTATGAATATTCCCATGTTCAAAATATGTTACAGGGGGGCAATGCCTAGTGAGTTAATTGCTCAATAGGTGGCGTTCTATGAGTGAGGGTCCGAGTGTGGGGGGTGAGATTGTGAAGCGCAGAGGCGAAGCGACTTCAGAGATGGAATTGCTTCGAGCGGGTGCTTCGCATGTCTCACTCCCTAGACTGGAACAAGACCTCACGGGCCTCACCGTGTTCAGCGGTTTGTAGTGTAAAGGCTCTCGGCCTATTCCCGAGAGGGAGTAGTTGGGGGGGGGGGGGGGGGAAATCATGGGGGGGGGGGAGGACATATTGTTGTATTCAAAGGCAGTCAAAATAGACGGGAACATGATGACAAGCGTCCGACGCCGCTCCGTGTAGTGTAAACAAGGCTGGCGGTATGCCCGAACTCTACATTCTACCCTATCAAAACACTGGGAAAAATTGTGGTATAAAAATAAATATTTTCCAGAAAGATTTGGAAAATCTTTATTTTTATACCCCAAATTTTCCCAGAGTTTTTATATTTTTATTTTGTTCGTTTGCATCAATATATAGTTTGTGTCATTAATCAGAAATCTCGGAAAAACCTAATTTCCCCATTTTCGATTGATGTTGAGACACGCCCCCCTATAATTGGGAGGGCTATGATTTGAAGACATTAGCCTAACCTAACAACCTTACCTATCCTAGAATTATGGGTGGGGGCTGCCGCCCCCACACCCCCGCTGGTTGGTAACTAATACCCTAGTAAAAAAAATAGGCTGTCGATAATACGAAGGTGAAAGAAAAGTTGAAGAAGTCTACGGTGTTTACTCTGCAATCTTCAGCTTTGATGGTACTGTACGTTGATAAAGGAAAGTACCGTATTGACAACCTTGTTACGAAAATTACATTTTAGTAGCATACTGTACTTTTATACATAATACAGTATTAGGTTTTTCCGAGGGCTAAAACACATTTTCATATGATCTTTTAGAGCTGTCGATAACAGGAAGTACCGTATTGACAACCTTGTTACAGAAAAGACAATTTAGTACCATACTTTTTTATTAGGTTTTGCCGAGGGTAAAAATAAATTTTCATATGATCCTTAGTGCATACAGATTCCATATTTATCTTCAATTATATCAAAAAAAATTGTGATATTAAAATAAAGTTATGTATATATGTATATGTCTGTATATGCTCAGGCCCAATCCCCACTTTTCCTATTTTGATTTTGATTTTCTATTTTACTCTACTGTATTTTATTATTTTTTGTTTTTATTTTCTTGGGGGTGGCCGACTCAAGACAGAGCAAGAACAGGGAAAACACAAGACAGAACAACGAACAAACACAGACAAAACACAAAATTCACACACATCTAGGTCACCCAAGAGAAGATCCAGAGATCAAGGTCGCTCCAGCACTCCCCCGACCTGTACTAAAGTTTTTATATGCGTAATGTGCAAATGAAAATCGGTACTTTAACCCTTTAGGACCGGTTACGCATTCTATAAATATTCCCCGAAAAACGTCTATGCCTAGGCTACCGTATCTTTGTTATTTTAACTACTACCGCATTCCCACGCATCTCCAAGCGTAGATGTGTTTCGTGCCTGTAGAATGGCGTTGGAGTAGAGCTCTCTAAGTCAACTTCCTTCCTTTGGATCCTTTGGATGTGTTTGCCGCTCTTCTAGCGGCACCAAGGAGCGTGACGCCCCTCGTTATGGGTGGTGATTTGGTGCAGTAGACTGTTTGAAGCGACAGCTCGCTCCCTTGCGAGGATGGGCTCGGCTGGCACTTTTTGCAGTTCGACATCTAGGGCTCTCTTGAAGTTGTATAACGAGATATCCCTCATGTCTCTTACTCGCCGTGGGAGTTTGTTGAAGAGACGTGGGCCTCTGTGTGATAACCAGCCCTCTCGCCCATAGCACCCCTGTTATTCATCCGGGGGATTTCGCATTCCCAGCCTCTCCTATCACTGAATTTCATGACTATCGGAGTATGTAGGTTTGGTACTAAGACCTCTGCGATTTTCCACGTGTATATTATTAGGTAACGTTCTCTTCTACGTTCCAGTGAGTTACAGATTCAGTGCTCTTAAACGCTCCCAATAGTGTAGATGTTTTATCGAACTTATATGCGAAGTGAAATTTCTTTGTACACTCTCTACGTAATTTATTTCACCTGCGTTGTATGGGGATGTTAATACACTACAGTATTCAAGCCACGGTAGCACTAGAGATTTGAAGAGGCGTTATCATAGGCAATTCCACCGCGTGTTTTAAAAGTACGCAGAATCCAACCCGTTAGACGTTTCGCAGCCGCCACTTTGACCTGGTTATGTACTTTGAAACCCATATTTTCAGACATTAATACCCCAAGGTCTTTCACACTGTCTTTCCGTTCTATTATGTGGTTAGATTCAGTTAAGTAATTTGTAATTTCTTTAAACACCATTATTATCTCCGTACCGTAGTAATTGGAATTTTTCCTCATTGTATTGCATGTTTGTTTTCCCTGGTCCACTGGAACACTACATTCATGTCTTCCTGCAGTCGGCCCGTGTCCTCTTGTGTGTTTACTATCTTGCTTAATTTTGTGTCATCAGCAAAAGACGACACCGTACTGTGTCTGGTGTTGGTATCTATGTTGCAAATTAGTATGAGGAACAGAAGGAACAACTGGTTCAGTTGTGATGACAATTTCCGTGGAGAGAACTTTGTGGCGATGTCAGGCATATGAGACGCTTTTCACTACTGAAACAACAATATACAGCCACACAAAAACAAACAACGCCTCTCCTTCTTGTGTTCGGAGGTGCGCGGCGTCGGTCCAACCGGCTGTGTTTATATGCGTCGGACGGACGGCTTTTCAAAACAAGCTTACAGGCTTACAAAGCCTGCCGGAGCCTCAGAGCCCTTCCGTGTTCCTTGGCCCTAGTTTGTTATAGGCACCAAAGGAGACGCAAAAAGTGTGAAAGTTTTCAAGAAAAAAATCAGTGTGTCAAGCTCATTCATTCTTTTAACTTGAAACTCACTTGATATATTACCAAATGGTTATTCTTTTAATGGATGTGTCAATGTTTGATATATTTCAAGTATTTTCCGAGATAAGAGGTCCAATATCAAGTGCGTCTCCTTATGACCACCAAACCCTAAGTAGACGCACCCCAGTCCAGTGCAGACGAACGTCTGTTTTTTTGTATTAATATGGGAGTAATTTGATTATTTAGTAGATAATATTTATACCACTTATACTTCTAGCTTAACCCTCCAGCCCCGGCTATGTATTATATATATATTCCTCGAAACCCGGGTGTTTTGGCCGAAAAACGTCTAGGCTAGGCTACCGTATATTCGTTAATCAGACTGCTTCCCGCATCCCCAAGCGTAGCTGTGTTATTTACCTGTAGAATGGCATTAAGTAGAGCTCTCTAAGTCAACTGGTTGAGCTGTGATGATGATTTCATTGGAGATAACTTTATGGCCAAAACAGCCACTTTACAACACTTTTCGATACTTGACAACAACATACAGGCACACACGAACAAGCGACGCTCTCCTTCTTGTGGCCGGAGATGCGGGGCGTCGGTCCAGCCGGCTGTTGTTTACATGCGTCGGACCGACGCCTCGCACACGAAGCTCACAGGCTTTCACCACTGGGCGTTCCAGAGGCCTTCCGGGTACCTGTTATATGCTTTTTTTATGGGCGTTCAAGAGCCCTTCCGTGGTGAGAGGGTTAAACTAAAGTAGTTGCATGCTGATAGTGGGGGATACATTGTACATCTAAAGAGAAAATAAATTGTGAAAGACTTTGCCCGAATCCTAAGCCATTTTTGGCAACATTTCCAAATAGCTACGAAAACTACATCAACGTGTAGTGAATACCAACCAACATCCGACTCTATATATATTTTCTTTAAAATATCGCGCCGCAGTGAAGTTACAATGATCGAGAATTGCACATTTGTTGGTAAAAAGCAACCCCGCCACCCTTCCCCTGCCTAGCTAGTTTGCGAGGGAGGGGGGAGGAAAGGAGGGGGAAATACGCAATAGCGCTTATATCTCTCATATATATCAATATTATATCACCACAAAGCACATGAATGCATATAAGATGCATAGTAACAAAGAAATATGCGAAATAACCCACAAATTACCGATTCGCGAAGTGGGGAAGGAGAGAGAAATAAAGGAGTGTCGATTTCCCTCTCTCCTTCGCCCCCCACTGGCACAACCCTCTACTAAAGGGTTGTGCCACTGGCCCCACCGCACGGCAGCACGAGTCACTCCAGTGAGGGAGTCAGAGGGACGTCCAAACAAGTAGACCTATGTCTCGTTGATGTTCAGTCACGATCAATGAAAAAGTGCAATTTGGCCACATTTAGACCCCTGAGTGTGTGAGTGTGTGGGTGTGTGTGTGTGTTGTGAAGCTGGGTATCGAAAGCTCACACTTAGACCTACGTGACAAAACAAATTGTACGATTATTTCTGTCATTATTTAGTCTTTATTCGGTAGTTCATACACTATTTATTTCTATTTTCCATTTCTGTTAGTTTGTAGTTGTAGTTCATGCACTATTAATTCAATATTCTTGCAACTGAAATAAGATATAATATTATAAATAGGGCAGATAACTTTGATAAATAACACTAAACCAATGGAGACACACACCACCCCCATCCAGACGCGTCTCTATATGGCCCGCACGTGTGGGTCTCCATTGGGCCTCGAAGTCAAATGAAGGTAGCTCCACCACCATCAAAGGAAACTCGACCATGAATACAGGAGGAGGTGGGGCGAGATTGGGGTTTACCATGCATGCGGTTTATGCCCTCCTAAACCCAGTTTGAAAAAATGCGTCTCCATTGGTTTTGGACCATATCATGAACAAATGGGGACGCACCCACTTTCACGAGCACTCGTTCATGCAAGAGTCATGAAACCATGCAGGAGTATAGTTCAAGACATGCTCTTTCCATTTGAAACAAAAGAAAAACGATCCGAGTTAGAGAAGTAGGAAAAAAATGAGCTGTGAAAAAATCGCTTTCTTAGGTTTGGGCCAAGAGATACCCCGAAAATCTAATTTTTATTTTTGTTTATTTTTTCTCAAGATAAATGTGTGTCCTATTAGGCTGGTAGTCTTTGAGAACCTCACTAATAGCATAAAGTATTTGTTGATGTATTTGTTTTCTTTTCAGGTACAGTAGTCCCTCGAATTTTGCGTCTTTCAAATTTGCGAAATTTCGATTTTTGCGAACGGGACCCAAGATTTGACCTTTTTGCGGGACTTGATATGTGCGATATTACTTGAGTTTTGCGGGTGGCACCAAATGATACGGGGTTTCCGCACTAGTTTTCGGGGGGGCGGGGTATGAGGGTCGTGACGTCGGGCCGCCCGCCCTGCGGCCCATTGTTTACTGTTTATAGATTCTCCCACGCTCCTATATGTTCTCACGCTCTCGCATAATCGACTTCCTTGGGCAAAATTGAAGTGTTACCTGTGCCCTGGGTCCCCTGAATCTGTATTTCTGTGTTTTTCTTTATTGTAGGATGTATAATTAAGTGTATATGTCATAATGTGTGTACAAACAAGGACGAAAATCACCAAAAAATAGGCCCTCGATGATGAGATGTCGACCATATTCAATTACTCCCATAAGGTTAGTTATTTGAAATTTGCGATTTTGAATTTTGCGGGCTGCAATGTCGACCATATGCTCGCAAAATTCGAGGGAGTACTGTACTTTAGTTTTTTGCATGAAGTGCGTCTCTACTGGACAATTCGTCTCCTTTGGTATCTCTACCCTAATTGACTGACGGTATTTATATCGGTGTTTTACCCTATGTATGCAAAGCTGAAGACTTTCTGAATCATATGTAGGTGTTTAACCCTTCCTCCCCGGGCTGTCTTACCCAATGACGGTCGCCCCTACCCGGGCGATATGGCTGAAAAACGTCTAGGCCTAGGCTACCGTATTTATGTTTATTTTCACTGCTAGAACTTTCAAACTCATCTATAATCGTAGTGCGGTATTCAATCTGTATTTTGGCATTGAGTAGAGCTCTGTAAGTCAACTGGTTCAGTTGTGATGACGATTTCAGTGGAGCCAATATTGCAGAGATGTTGCCAATATGGGGGTTTTTAGACACTAATTTCGTCATGACGTCAGAACAATAACATTGAGGAGTCTTCTCCTTCTTGTTTTCGGAGGTGCGGTGACGAACGCTTGGGTTTGTTGACATACGTCGTACGCACGGCGTTCGGACCAAGCTTAATTAGGCTATTAACCCTCCAGCCCCGGCTATGTATTATATATATATTCCTCGAAACCCGGGTGTTTTGGCCGAAAAACGTCTAGGCTAGGCTACCGTATATTCGTTAATCAGACTGCTTCCCGCATTCCCGCGCATCCCCAAGCGTAGCTGTGTTATTTACCTGTAGAATGGCATTAAGTAGAGCTCTCTAAGTCAACTGGTTGAGCTGTGATGATGATTTCATTGGAGATAACTTTATGGCCAACAGCCACTTTACACCACTTTTCGATACTTAACAACAACATACAGGCACACACGAACAAGCGACGCTCTCCTTCTTGTGGCCGGAGATGCAGGGCGTCGGTCCAGCCGGCTGTTGTTTACATGCGTCGGACCGACGCCTCGCACACGAAGCTCACAGGCTTTCAACCACTGGGCGTTCAAGAGGCCTTCCGGGTACCTGTTATATGCTTTTTTATGGGCGTTCAAGAGCCCTTCCGTGGTGAGAGGGTTAAGCTCATGCCTTAGATAAGGCATACCGGGTAGCGGCCCTTCTTTCGTGCTGTCCTTACCTAAGGCAGACCGGGTAGGAAGGGTTAACCCTCCAGCCCCGGCTATTGTATTCTAGAATTTCCCCGAAACCTGTAGGTTTTGGCCGAAAAACATCTACGCCTAGGCTACCGTATCTTTCTTATTTTGACTGCTTCCGCATTCCCGTGCATCCCCAAGCGTAGATGTGTTTCGTACCTGTAGAATGGTATTGAGTAGAGCTCTCTAAGTCAACTGGTTCAGAGTTGTGATGACGATTTCCGTGGAAAGAACTTTGTGGCGATATCAGCCACTTATCACTACTTTTCACTACTTAACAATAACACACACACATTGTACTTGCTCCAAGTTGCCTAATGGCGGCACACTGGCAGTGGGTGTTGCTCCCTCTGGACCCGGCCCTGGCGCCCTGGGCCCAACCTGGACGAAATGGATCCAGAGGGTACAGTACGTAGTGTTTCCCCGGACTGGCACTTTCCGCCCAATAGTATAGGGGCCCGAACCTGGTGGTAGCGCTCCAGGAGGCTGCCCTGTCATTTGGCGAAAAATATCAGGCCAGTCGTAGTGCCGCGTACGCGCACGGGGTGCGTCCCTGCGGCTGGTTCTGGTGGGGCGTACCGAGGCCACTGGATCCTACCCCCTTGTAATCACTTGGGGGATGGTGCTGGGAATGGTCCCGGGGTAGACTGGAGCCGGAGTTCTGGGGGGGGTGATGCTCATCTGCCAGCCAAACCTACCTAACTATGACTAAAATCAAAGAAAATAAACGTAAGTCCGATGAAACAAAACCGCACAGGACAATGACAAATGCCCCCCACAAACTCAGACTTGCTAGTGTGAATGTTGGTAGTTTGAATCTGCGTGCGAATGAAGTGGCTGAGATGTGTGAGAGGAGGCGAGTGGACGTCTGCTGTACCCAAGAAACACTCTGGAAGAGGCATGGGGTACAGTGGATTGTCGGAAGGAGGAAAAGATATAGGATATACTGGATGGGTGTGGAGACTGATAAAGCAAAAGGAGGAGTGGGTGTTCTGGTGGCTGAAGAGCTGGCGGAAAGTGTGCTTCAGATTACGAGAGTTAGTGAAAGGCTGATTGTTTTGAAGTTGAAAGTTGGTGAAAGAATTCTGAATGTGATATCTGCATATGCCCCACAGGCTGGTTTACAGAAAGAGATAAAAGACGACTTCTGGAATGACACCGTCAGTGTCATTTTAGGCCTCTCGGAGAACGAAATAACTATCGTGGGGGGGCACCTCAATGGTCACGTGGGAGCATCTGCAGATGGATACGAAAGGGTACATGGAGGAATTGGTTACGGAAGGAGAAATCTAGAAGGCGAATATATATTGGAGTCCTGCGTTGCACTCAACATGGTTGTGTGTAACACAAAGTTCAAGAAAAGACAGTCACCTGATCACATATAACTCTGGGGTCTCCAGTAGCCAGATAGATTACATCTTGGTTAACAGGAAAGACTGGAAACTAGTTCGAGATGTAAAGGTCATCCCGAGCGAAGAATGTACCCCCAGCATAAGCTACTTGTGTGCGACATGAGCTTATACAGAGATCCTAAGCGCAAGAAGGTTTACATACCCAAAAGGAAAGTGTGGCTGCTGAAGGACAAGGAAGTTAGGGATAGGTTTCATAATGAACTGGAGGAAATGAATAGAAATAAGGAAGCTAGGCCTAACGATGTAAATAGCCAATGGAACTTTCTTAAGCATAGCCTTATCGCTGCCACTGACAAAGTATGTGGGAAAACAAAGGGTCACCCCAGGAATAAGACCTCTTGGTGGTGGAACAATGAGGTAGAACATGCTGTGAAAGAGAAAAGGAGATGCTTCAAAGCATGGAAGAAAGGAGGCAGCAGGGAGGAATACCAGGCAGCTAAACGAACTGCCAAAAGAGTTATTTACAATGCTAAAAATCGCATTAAGGACCTGGTCCTCGAACAAGTGTGTAACACTGACAATCCCAATGGGATCTTCAACCTAGCTAGGCGAGTTAAAAATGACAGTAGGGATATTATAGGTGAACAGTGTGTTAGAGATGATAATGGGAAGATTGTGTATGCAGAAAATGAAATCAGAGAAGCATGGAAGGTACACTATGAACGATTGCTAAATGTAGAGTTTGAATGGGATAAGGAACAGCTTAGTATCGAAAAACCAATATCTGGGCCCCCTCCTTTGATAGCACCAGCTGTAGTGAGCGACGCAATCAATAAAATGAAGGACGGTAAAGCTCCAGGTTGATCCAACATTGTCGCTGAGATGATAAAAGCCTCAGCGGAGATTGGTGTAAACTTAGTCACTGAGTTGATAAACACCATTATTAAAGATGAGAAAATCCCAGAGGATTGGCTCAAAAGTGTAATAGTAAATATATACAAAGGAAAAGGGGATGCGCTAGATAGAGGAAATTATAGGGGCCTGAAAATGCTTGACCAAATCATGAAGGTCTGTGAGAGAGTCCTTGAGGGTTTGATCAGGCAAAGCATCTCTATTGATGATATGCAGCTTGGTTTTATGCCAGGACGTGGTACAACCGATGCTATCTTCATAGTCAGGCAGATACAGGAAAGATACTTACTAAAAGGCAGGGATCTTTACTTTGTGTTTGTGGACCTGGAGAAGGCCTTTGATAGGGTACCTAGAGATGTTGTACAGTGGGCTATGAGGAAACTTGGTGTGGAAGAGTGGCTGGTGCGTGTGATAATGAAGATGTATGAGGATTCGCGAAGTTCGGTGAGGGTGAAGGGTGTAGCGAGTGATGAGTTCGCAGTCCGTGTTGGAGTCCATCAGGGTTCAGTGTTAAGCCCCCTCCTCTTTATTATGGTCTTGGAGGCGCTGTCTAGAGTTTTTAGAGGCGGACTCCCGTTGGAACTGTTTTATGCAGACGATTTAGTCCTAATAGCTGACAGTATGCAGGATGCTGAGGCCAAATTCAGAGAGTGGAGAGAGGGCATGGTGAGCAAGGGTTTAAGAGTCAATATTAACAAAACCAAGGTTATGCATTGTAGTTTGAGACGAGGCAATGTGGAAAAGAGCGGTGCATACCCATGTGCAGTGTGTGGAAAGGGAGTGGGCGTTAACTCAATTCAATGTAGCATCTGTCGATGTTGGGTACACCATGGGAGTAAGCGCTGTAGTAGAATAAAGGGGCCCCTGCCGAAGGATAAGTCAGAAATAGAGAAATTTGAGTGCGTAGTGTGCAAAGGCGAGCTTGTGTTAAGTGATGATCCTGTGGCTGTGAATTTTGGAAATGAGTCTTTGGAGCTGGTGAACAAGTTTTGTTACCTAAGAGATACCATCTCTGCCGGTGGTGGGGCCGAGGCTGCCACTGTTGCTAGAATTAGGTGTGGCTGGGGGAAGTTCAGAGAATTGATGCCAACCCTGACCATGAAAAGAATGCCTCTCCCCCTGAAGGGAAAGGTGTATGCCTCATGTGTTAGAAGTGCAATGACGTATGCCTCAGAAACATGGGCCGTTAAAGTAGAGGATGTCAACAGAATGGAGCGTAATGAGATGAGAATGGTGAGATGGATGTGTGGGGCCAGGCTACAGGATAGAATAACAAATGTTGAGCTGAGGAGACGTTTAGGTATAAAGAGTATTAGCGAGGTGATGCGTACAAGTAGACTGGGATGGTATGGACATGTGGAGAGAATGGATGAACAAAATTGGGTGAAAAAATGCAGGTCTGTGATTGTGGAGGGAGCTGCACCAAGGGGTGGACCGAGGAAGACCTGGGATCGGACTATACGCGCCGATCTCAAATCCAAGAACTTGACAAGTGAAGCAGCCCTTAACAGGGTTGCCTGGAACGCCGCCATTAGGACAAGAGACTGAAACTGCACTTATGTGTGGAACACTCAGTCTTAAAATTTTATGTATGTATGTATGTATACCACACACGAATAAGCGACGCCTCTACTTCTTGTGGTCGGAGATGCGCGGCGTCGGTCCAACCGGCTGTTGTTTACATGCGTCGGACGGACGCCTCACACACCAAGCTTACAGGCTTTCAAGCTGCCGGAGCCTCAGAGCCCTGCCGGGTTCCGCGGGGGATATTTGTTATGGATGCCTCAGAGCCCTATGGGTCTGGTGGGTTAAGGAAAGATATAAGTTAAATTACCAATGTTATACGGGTGGTACCACAATGCGGAACAAAAGCACTCGTTTCTATCCACCGCTAAATTCGCAGTTTCGTGCCAACTTCACGAAGGTTCACCATGTTATTACATGGCTGCCGTAAGCCAATTTTAGTGTTTTAAGTGAATTATGAATAGTTTAGAGTGTGCTCTTTACGAATATACCAATGAAAGTTGATTATAGAAAGTTTTTATATGCGTAATGTGCAAATGAAAATCGGTACTTTCCTTGACCGACAGTACTTAGGCCTATATCGGTGTTTTACCCTAATATAAATATAAAAAGGTACACTTTTATTTACAGGACACCCATTTGACAGGTAGCCTACCACCAAGGATTTAATACATATTTGTTTTCGGTTTCCAAGCATCCAACACCAAGCTACACCCTTTTCTGGTGTACGAAACACTAAAAAAACAATGGAGACACTTTAACCCACTGAGCCCCAGGCATTATAATATAAATGTACACTCCAGGCCCAGTAGGTTGTCAAAAAAAAACAAAAAAAAAATCAGAAAACACCTGGAATGGGTTAGAAATGAAGGAAAAAAAATAAAACTATCTCCTAGGTCATTAAGGGGTCCTAAGGGGCGCCCGAAAGTCGGAATTAACATGGGGGAAATGGGTAGGCACGCGGTTGGACTTTGAGGGTTTTCAACCATCTGAGACCTATAGGTGCCATAGGACCGGAGTAATTAACCGCGACGCACCCTATGCGTCGCTGGGGTTTACCGTTACATACATTGCCAACGCTTACGCTGGGGTCCTGTGGGTTAATATTAATAATATGAGACGAAACATAAAGAAAACTCTGTTGCGTTCGTGGAAGTTGCTTTGTTTACTTACTCTCTAAGTTAGCCTACTTCCCGAATCCCGCCTAGGCGGTCGACTTAAAATGGCGGAGTGTGGAGGTGTTTTTTTCTCGCTATCCCGCAGTACTTTTTAGTGATTTTGTCTTCTACATCATTATTTAGAGCAGCGGCGGGGGTTCTGAAGAAGAAGAAAGAAGAAGGGTCTGGGGGCGGCAGCAGCCCCCCAGGTTAGGTTAGGTGGTTAGGTTAGGATAAATGTCAACTCGTACTCACTTTTTAGACAACTCGTACTCAATTACCACCCTGTTATCCAATTCCAAATACAGTAAAAGTCCTTTAATCCGACGACCGATGATTCGAATCTCCCAATAGTCCGAATCCGAATTCACCCGATGGTCCGAATTTCAAGAAGTCCCAAAGTCCCCTTTTTGAGACATTAGTCCACTCAAATGACACATAATGGAGCACACACATATCATATGTTCATGAATTCACTTTAAAAGTTTACCATTGTCATTGTAGCCTATTACCTACTTCAAAACATTCAGATTAATGGTCAAAGGAAGCTACTGATATAAACGTAAACACCACATCGTCTGCTAGAGCGTTTGTTTTGCTCTTGAATGCATCCTTGGGACACTCCGATGCGCTACTGGCTTGCACCGCATTTTCTGAAAGCGCATTCAGTCTTGAGCTTGAAAACGCACCTTTGGACGTTCCGATACGCTACTATTTATAGTTCAGTGATCGGAGCGTCCCAAGGGTGCTTTCAAGACAACAAGACAAGGGTGCTTTCAATACAATATAATATAACAGAGCACGTCACAAAAGGAAAATTACAAGAACCTCTCAGGGAAGTGCCGTTGTTAAGGCATTACTTCCCAAACCACATCTGATCTGATCTTCAAGAGCAAGACAAACTCGCTAGTAGACGGAAGAAGAAGACGACGACGATGCGGACATATGGTGTTTACGTTTATATCAGAAGATTCCTTTGACCATTAATCTGAATGTTTTGAAGTAGGTAATAGGCTACAATGACAATGGTAAACTTTTGAAGTGATTTCATGAACATATGATATGTGTGTGTGCACCATTGTGTCATTTGGGTGGCCTAATGCCTCAATGTTTTCGTCATACACAGGTTCATAGGGGTAAAGTCCGATAATCCGAAAAATCCACTAATCCGAACGAGGGCCGGTCCACTGCCCTTCGGATTTTTTTTTTTTTCTATATTCCAACTTACTTCCTCTCGGGCATAGGCTGAGAGCCTTAACATTCACCGCTTTACAATGAACAGTGAAGCCCGTGAGGTCTTGTTCCAGTCTAGGGAGTGAGACATGTGAAGCACGTAGAGTACAACGAGCACCTGCCATCTTGCCTTCACATGAGGCACGGTGCTCACTCATGGCCCGAAACGACCCCATCTCTGAAGCCACCTCGTTCCCGTGCTTCACTGTCTCATCCCCTACACTCGGACTCTCACACTTACACACACACAACGCCACCTGTTGAGCAGATAACTCACCAGGCATTGCACCCCTATAGCATATTTTAAATATGGGAATATTCATACAGTGCTATTTAATCAGGGAACAATGAGGGTATTTTATTGACATTTCAGTGGGCTTGTGGTAATGCACTGATACCAGATACAGCACAAATTCCATCCCAATAATATCTTCCCATTGATACATCGGGATTTGAACCCGGGACCTTTGGATTACCAGGCCAGTGGCAAGACCACTCCACCACACCTCCCCTAATGGGGAGGTTTACTGTACTGTACATTTTAAATCTTTCTAGGATAATTCATTATGAATTATGCAAATATTATTAATCTTCGGACAAGACCGTAATCTATCGATTATGTTTATAATCAGTGCTATTATGTCCGCTGTCCCCAGCTCCCCAGGTGTTGATGAAATTGTGTGTGACTTTGAGTCAGCAATTTGGCCATCTATCCGCTCGATACCAGCAGATACTCATATTCACATCTGTTCCTTTCATTGGTGTCAGGCAGTTTACAGACAGGTTGGAATCCTTAGACTTCAGACTACATACTGGTACCACTAAAAGGGACCAGTATATAAACTACCGGTAATAAAACATTTACTGGCCCTGCATTATTTACCAAGACGTCACATCCCCAATGCCTTTGAGTGCCTTAACCCTCGGAATCCGGGAGGCCTCATCTGAGGCAAACAAAAATATTGGCAGGAATCCGGGAGGCCTCATACGAGGCAAAAATAGCCGCTAAAATCATCATAACTCGGCAACCACGCGTCGTAGCGATGTCATCTTAACCCTTCCTCCCCGGGCTGTCTTACCCAATGACGGTCGCCCCTACCCGGGCGAAATGGCTGAAAAACGTCTAGGCCTAGGCTACCGTATTTATGTTTATTTTCACTGCTAGAACTTTCCCACTCATCTATAATCGTACTGCGGTTTTCAATCTGTATTTTGGCATTGAGTAGAGCTCTGTAAGTCAACTGGTTCAGTTGTGATGACGATTTCAGTGGAGCCAATATTGCAGAGATGTTGCCAATATGGGGGCTTTTTAGACACTAATTTCGTCATGACGTCAGAACAATAACATTGAGGAGTCTTCTCCTTCTTGTTTTCGGAGGTGCGGTGACGAACGCTTGGGTTTGTTGACATACGTCGTACGCACGGCGTTCAGACCAAGCTTAATTAGGCTATTAAGCTCATGCCTTAGATAAGGCATACCGGGTAGCGGCCCTTCTTTCGTGCTGTCCTTACCTAAGGCAGACCGGGTAGGAAGGGTTAATGGCAGTCTACAGACAACAAACAGTTCTACAATTTGCAAAAAAAATGACTGCTCTAGGTGGTCTCAATCAATAGCTACTGAATTATGAAGCTTGACTGTACGAAAATGGCCCCGGACACAGCGATAGGGATCATATGAGGCCCCCCCGGATCCGATGGGTTAATTGGGTCCCAGGCAAATAACTGCGAAAGGGATGTAGATTCGAAATGGCTGAGGTCCACACTTGTGACTGTAGAAAACTGGTCGAGCTATAAGCGCTTAGTACGGACAAATGTACATTCTCGTCCCCCATTTGTTGAAAGAGGGACAATTCGTGACCATACAAATACAATGAGTGTCAGAACATGCACTCTCTTCGTCTCAAAGAAAAGCCAACGGTGACTACATGAGTGGTGGCAGCTATATGAAGAATAAGCTATTACAACAGCCAATGTCTTTTGTATTTTATATTTGTATGGTACCATTTTCAATATGACAAAACTTATGAAGAGTAGTGGGCTACACTATAATTTGAGCACTAATTCCATGATATAACTGTATCCTATGTTGCAAGCCAAGGCTGCCTTAGGATCATATTTTAATTTTACATATCTTTAGTACTACCGTAGGCCTACTTCCATTATAAAATGGCAACTAGAGATAAAATATCGTATTATAAACAAGACTAATCAAATAAAATTACATCAAAACAATAACTAAAAGAATATATGGAATAGGTGGGGCATTGTTAGGATGGATTAGGTCATGGCTAATTGGTAGGAAGCAGAGTCAGCATAAATGGTACCGTACCCAGTCAGAATGGGGAGCAGTCAAAAGTGGTGTCCCCCAGGGATCTGTATTAGGTCCTCTGATGTTTGTTATATACATAAATGACCTTGATTTAGGTATAACTAGTAGGATAAGTAAATTTGCAGACGATACCAAAATGGGGAGAACAATTGATTCAGATAGATATAGTGCCTGCAAAGGGATCTAGATACCTTACACGAATGGTCAGTAAATTGGCAGATGAAGTTTAACATTGACAAATACAAGGTATTAATTAAAGATAGGGAAGATGCATACAAATGTTAAATATAAACTAGCTAAAATGGAATTAGAAAACTCAGACTGTGAGAAAGATCTAGGTGTGTTTGTTAGCAATGATTTGAAGCCTAGAAAACAATGTACAGTATAAGCGTTCGTAACAAGGCAAACAGGATTCTCGGGTTCATCTCTAGGAGTGTGAGTAACAGAACTGCTGATGTTATCTTAAAACTTTACTTGTCATTAGTGAGACCCCATATGGATTATGCTGTTCAATTTTGGTGTCCTTCTTACAGAATGGACATATTCATTGGAGAGAGTACAACGTAGAATGACAAAAATGATCCATATTAGAAATCTTCCGTATGAAGAAAGGTTGAAGAAATTAGGCTTACATTTGTTAGAGAGACGCAGAGTTAGAGGGGATATGATAGAGGTATTCAAGTGGGTTAGTGGGATTAATAAAGAGGACATGAAAAATGTACTAAAGCTCAGTGATAGCGAAAGAACTCTTACAAATGGTTTCAAATTAGACAAATTTTGATTCAAGAAAGATATACTGTAGGCAAATATTGGTTTGGTAACAGAGTTGTAGACAGGTGGAATAGGCTACCAAGTGCTATAGTGGGATCAAGAATGATAGGGAGCTTTAAGATAAAATTAGATAGGCATATGGACGAGATGGGTTGGGTGTGAGGGGGATCTGTCAGGTGTGGGCCAATCGGCGCTCTGCAGACCCGCGTTTTTCTAACCACTGACCGTTTCGGTGAGATCAGTCCTAATGGTGTTAGTAAGCTGGGCTTATAATTAGGCCTTATAATTAGGGTTGGGTGTGACAGGCATCTGCCTTGTGTAGGCCAATCGGCTTTCTGCAGACTCCCATTTTCTTATGTTCTTATGTTAAAACTACCACTAATTTTCCCATGGTTTTTGTTATTGATCTTAGGTAGTTTTTATCATTATATAATAGTTGAAATTAGTTACAAACCCCAGAAAATGTTTTTTCTCCCATTATCCAACGATCTTAAAATATTCAGATGCAAGTCATTTTCAGAGTACGTATATAATTATACAGTATATACAATTTGTTTTGCCTTTGGATACAGGATGGGTTGAGGGGGGCAAAGACTTATTGAAATCAGCATCTATTTTAACAGTAAGGGGCTTAACCCGGCAGCTGCGGGGAGACTCTTAAGAGGTTTTACTGGGCGACTGCGACTTTTAAAAGGCCCCATTAGCATTTGAAACATTTTTTTTCCCTTCATACCTCATGCTATGCTTACAGGTACCTACCTGATAGCACTATCGTTAGTGAGTGCTATATATATATATTTTTTTTTAATATTATATATCTTGTCAATATTTTTATTTTGTACTATTGTTAAGGTCTTGTCAAGTTGCAAATTTGATTTTAACCCGGCAACGGCGAGAAAGCTCATAAGAAGTTTTACTGGGCGAGGGCGGCAAAGCTCTTAAGAGGGAAGGCCTAAAAAAAAATATTTAAACGGCCCCAGTAGCACTAACAAAATTTTTGTTTTGTTTTCCCTATACCTCATATCACTCCTCCACATCCCCTCCTTCCCCCTCCCCCTTCAATTATCACATATTTTCCCTGTTATTCCCTAATTCATTGGTATATTTTTGTGCTAACATTAGCAAAATGTATGGAGGATGTGCTTATGTGCCTAGCGGGTGTGGATGAGTAAGCTCAGTCAGATTTGAGGCCTCGTGAAGGGAGGGGTTGCCTCAATTTGCTCCATAATTCATGAATGGGCTGCTCCATGTATATTCGCGATTTTGACCAGAAAAATTATATTTCCACTTGTTTTATTGTTGTTACAGGTTACTATCTTCATAGTGAAGGTAAAATAGGCGCATATGAATAAGTAATAACGATATTTATCGTAAAATGACGATTATAGGCATGAATGGAGCCTAATATGCTCGCCCAGGGGCATCGAGTTCAATACCCCCTGCTCGCCGTTTATAGGTTAAATGAACATTTTAACACTAATTGTAGTTTCTTTTATTCATGCAGAGTTTAGTAATACTTGCCAGAATGTCCCGGACTTCCCAAATTGACTAATTCCCTGAACGTGACGATAGTGCGATGTTATGTGTGTAATTAGTTTGCTTGGGAACCAGATTAACTTGCTCATGTAGTAATATACACCCTATGTGGTGGATTGTGTTCTTTCATTTCATAAATTTTATTTTAGTAAGCGTTGTTTCCACATAGCAATTTTGATATTTTGTTTTGACTTTATATTGTCTTTCTCCCAGTTTTGGTTTGATTTTGTTTGCAAGTTTTACATTTTAATCACTTCCCCACATCTGTCAAAGTCCCCTCCCATCCCCCCTTCAATTATCACCTATTTTCCCTGTTATTCCCTTATTCATTGGTATATTTTCGTGCTAATATCTGCAAGCCGGTTGCAGGGTGTGGTTATGTGACTAGCGAGTGTGTTGGCAGAGGTAGAGGGTGGGGTGAGACTCTCAGTCATGCTCCAGACCTCGCGAGAGGTGGGGTTGCCTTGCTCTGCTCCACATTTCAGGGGTTTTGGGGCCCCTTCTGTTCATTATCTACATAAATTATCTTGACCCAGGCATAAAGAGTAGGATCAGTAAATTTGCTGATGATACTAAAATAGGTAGGATAATAGTCAGCTAGCAACAGGGAATGTCTTCAAAATGATCTCGATCATTTGCACGAGTGGTCCATAAAATGGCAGATGAGTTCCAATGTAGACAAATGTAAGGTACAGTATTAAGGATTGGAAATCGTAATTTAGATGCGAAATACAAACTAGACAATGTAGAATTGGATAACTCAAGAGTGTGAGAAGGATCTGGGGGTGCTCGTTAGTAATGATCTGAAAACCAGAAAACTATATGTATAAATGTTAGGAACAGGGCAAATAATAGAATTCTAGGATTCATATCTAGGAGTGTTAGCAGCAGGACTGCTGAAGTTTTCTTAAAACTATACTTAGCACTAGTAAGACCCTATTTAGACTGCTGTTCAATTTTGGTGCCCTTATTACAGAATGGATATCGACCCTTTAGAGGCAGTCCGAAGAAGAATGACGAAAAAGATACATAATTTTAGAAATTTATCGTATGAGGAGAGGTTGAAAGTCTTAGGCTTGCACTCACTAGAAAGACGAAGATGTGGGGGAGACATGATAGAGGTATTTAAATGGATAAAAGGTTTAAATAAGGGCGATATAGACGAGGTATTAAAGCTAAAGAACGGCGACATAACCCGCTCAAATGATTTCAAGTTAGATAAGTTTAGATTTAGGAAAGATATAGGAAAGCACTGGTTTGGGAATAGAGTTGTTAACATGTGGAATTCACTGCCCAGAACAGTAATTAGCTCAGAAACAGTTGAAAGCTTTAAGCATAAGTTGGATTCCCATATGGGTGATATGGGCTGGGTGTGAGTGGGAGCTGCCTCATGTGGGCCGCATGGCTATATGCAGTTTCCCGCGATCTTGTGTTCTTGTGTTTATTGGGGTTGGGTGTGACAGGGATCTGCCTTGTGTGGGCCGATCGGCTTTATGCAGACTTCCATTTTCTTATGTTCTTATGGGCCGCTCCGTATTTATTCGCGATTTTGACCATCTAAACACTATTCCCACTTGTTTTATTGTTGGCACATGTTACTATCTTCATATTAAATGTAAAATAGGTGCATATGGATAAGTATTAATTATATTTATGGTAAACTTACAATTTTAGTGAGGAAAGAATCATAATACCTACGCACAGGGGTATGGTATATACTACAGGGGCTGCGCAGCCGAGAGGTTAATAAGAGTTTCACTGCCGTCTATATGGAGATATTTTTTTTTACAGTGCTTTATATAGTGCACGTAAAATGTATCTCCGGAGGTTGAAACAAATTGTAATTATGATCTTTGCAACAACCTTATTCTATAATAGCCTTCAAATATTGAGAAATAATTAGAGGTAGTTTCGGTAATAAGTACATAAGAACATAATATAGTACAGAATATATAGTAGGCTATTAGGTGTATTCTGCAGAACAACAACTCCTCGATTACGGGATTCCTGTCTTATGATTTTTTTTTTTTTTTTTTTTGCTCTTACCTTACTGATGTGCAGATAAGTGCTCTTTTCTTATTTTGTCAATTTGATTTTCACTCCCCTATAATAACATTATCAGTTATTTTTGTACAGCCAGTCCAGGACACTTTGTTTACATTCTACCCTCCTCCTTGGAGGCTCCTCCCCGATGTTTAGTAGCCAATCAGAGTGGAGCTTCACCTAAAAGAAGTCGGTACCGGTACATTTGTATTGGTACTTTCCTGTTATCGACTCCCAAAGCTGAAGATTGCAGAGTAAACACAATAGAGTTTATCCCATCCATTTTTTATGGTTTTAATACCCAATCAGCGGGGGTGTGGGGGCAGCAGCCCCCACCCATAATACTAGGATAGGTTAGGTAAGGTTGTTAAGTTGGGCTAATGTCTCTTCAAAGTTTATTAAATCGAATAAACATCTAGATTGTTGGGGTATCTGAATTACAATTAACAATGCAAATGCTAATAAAGTGTTTTCCGCACTTTCTAACAATAAAATGCACACTTACAAAGCATTAAAATACCAAAAGAAAATAAATAAAACCTAAAATAACAGGAGTTGTAGTTATGCAGAATTACCAGTATTAGTACAGTAGGCCTATAAATAATAAAGAAAAGAGGGGAGCAAGACGTTTCGCAGCAAGTGACGGTTCGCTTTACCGCGGCGAACGAGCCCGGACGCTAATTGGAACTGAGGCGAACCGACCCACACCAGGGCTACCAAATCAAGATGCTTAACCCTTCTTTGGCGGCGCCCGGCTATAGTCGAGTGAAATAAATGTGGCCTATGTGGCGGGGCCCGGTTATAGTCGCATGCAATTTTGAGCACGTAATGTGCTCTGAGAGAGAGAGCGGAGCGGTGGGAGGAGCGTAGGTTACTTTATGACCGCTCGCCACGGTGGCCGTGGAGCTACTGAGATGTACTCCGCCCTACTCCACCCTCCCTCACTCGTTTCACACGTAATGATGTAAGGAAATGACCGTATTTTACCGATTTTGCCCTTCGGTTGCACGATCGTTGCAAGACAACCAGAGATCGTAGAAGGATGGTTCTAGTGTCATTGGAAAGCTCATTTAACCCATCAGACCCGGAAGGGCTCTTAAAAACCCATAAAAAACACACCCGAGCTACCCGGAAGGGCTCTTAAACACCCATGAGCTCAAAGCCTGTAAGCTTGGTGTGCGAGGCGTACGTCCGACGCATGTAAACAACAGCCGGCTAGACCGACGCCCCGCATCTCCGGCCACAAGAAGGAGTGCGTCGCTTGTTCGTGTGTGTCTGTATGTTATTGTTAAGTATCGAAAAGTAGTGTAAAGTGGCTGTTTTTGCCATAAAGTTATCTCCAATGAAATCATCACAACTGAACCAGTTGACTAAGAGAGCTCTACTTAACGCCATTCTACAGGTACGAAAAACATCTACGCTTGGGGATGCGCGGGAATGCGGAAGCAAGCCAAATAACAAAGATGCGGTAGCCAAGGTGTAGAAGTTTTTCGGCCAAAACCCCCGGATTTCGGGGAATGTATATATAATACATAGCCGGGGCTGGAGGGTTAACGCCCTTTCAGGGATACATACTTGTATTACACTCTGGCTCTTGTTTATGCATGAAAACGAGCACGGAAACAAGCTCGTTTACGGTAAAACCCCCCGCTGGGCGGCACAGTCAAATATACTCCACCACCCGCTCTTTGAGTGTTAAATACCGCTGGAGTCGTGGGAAAATAGCTAAATTGACACTGACCAACAAATTTTTTTTTTTATTAATATATATTTTAAAGTATGTTTTAATAGAGGCTGCCACTGTTGCTAGAATTAGGTGTGGCTGGGGGAAGTTCAGAGAATTGATGCCAATCCTGACCATGAAAAGAATGCCTCTCCCCCTGAAGGGAAAGGTGTATGCCTCATGTGTTAGAAGTGCAATGACGTATGCCTCAGAAACATGGGCCGTTAACCCTTTCAGACTCATATGACGCAGAGGTTGCCAGATTAGCAATAAGAAATAGAGTTCTCTCACGCTTATAATTACCTCTCCAAAATTAGTTTTCTGCCCACAGCTAACTCAAAGACAACTGCAGAGGTTGAAGTAACTAAACTAAAGGTTTCTAATTACCCCCGATGGTAATAAAGGCTTTAAAGTATCCCTAATAGGCTCAAAATTGCGTCATATGTCAGAGAGGGTTAAGTAGAGGATGTCAACAGAATGGAGCGTAATGAGATGAGAATGGTGAGATGGATGTGTGGGGCCAGGCTACTGGATAGAATAACAAATGTTGAGCTGAGGAGACGTTTAGGTATAAAGAGTATTAGCGAGGTGATGCATACAAGTAGACTGGGATGGTATGGACATGTGGAGAGAATGGATGAACAAAATTGGGTGAAAAAATGCAGGTCTGTGATTGTGGAGGGAGCTGCACCAAGGGGTGGACCGAGGAAGACCTGGGATCGGACTATACGCGCCGATCTCAAATCCAAGAACTTGACAAGTGAAGCAGACCTTAACAGGGTTGCCTGGAACGCCGCCATTAGGATAAGAGACTGAAACTGCACTGATGTGTGGAACACTCGGTCTTAAAATTTTATATATGTATGGATGTATGTAGTACTTAACCCGTACAGCCCCAGCGACGCGCCTGACGCGTCGGCGATGTATGTAACGCACAGCCCCAGAGACGCGCCTGGCGCGTCACCCTAATTGCGCCGACCGTAACCTCAGGTGTAGCCACTCAAGAGGGCTCAGATTTGTATGGGAACTGTGTACGTATCCCACGCAACCGTGCCGATGATTGAAAACTCTCAAAGTCCACGTGCGTGCGCGCGAGCGCGCAATAACCTGGTTTTTTGGGATAATTGCCTTCAATTTTTTACTCTTATAAAATCCGTTTTCGGGGGCTCTGTAGGACCATTTTTTAAGCTTTTTGAGCGGTTTTTCGTGGTTTTTCCTTCATTCCTAACCCATTCGCTATTGTTTCTGGAATAAAACCATTTTTTGAAAACCGGCCGGGTTCTGGTGCGCAAACATTACAAAACTAGCCGGGGCTCCACGGGTTAAGGAATAGGTTAAACACCAACATGCAGCTTCTTAACCCTTTCACGCACATATGACGCAGAGGTTGCCAGATTGGCAATATGAAATATAATTACCTCTCCAAAATTAGTTTTCTGCCCACAGCTAACTCAAAGACAACTGCAGAGGTTGAAGTAACTAAACTAAAGGTTTCTAAATACCCCTGATGGTAACGAAGGCTTTAAAGAATCCCCAATAGGCTCAAAATTGTGTCATATGTCGAAGAGGGTTAATATACCGGTATTTTATATAAAAAAAAAAAAAAAAAAAAAAAAAAAAAAAAAAAAAAATGGTGTCATGGAAGCGAGTGGGGAGGACCCCATCATCTTCCTCAACGCAGGGAGCAACGACATTTGGAAATGCAGAACTGAGGAGTTGCTCACCACGTACCAGGAAATGTTGAAGAGGGATCAAGGAAAAGGGTGGAGTTCCTGTGGTACACAGTATCCTACCAAGAAGAGAGGTAAGGAAGGAATGGTCCTCCAGGGCTATTGGTGTAAATAGCCGGCTGGAGAAGTATTGCAAGGCAAATACTATTCCATTCCTGGATAACTGGACCCTCTTCTATGGTAAGGATGAACTGTATGCCCAGGATGGAGTACATCTCTCTCGACTAGGAGTTTTGACCTTAGCCAGCTCACTTGACAAGTTTGTTGCGGGGTTTTGTTAATAAACCATAGGTGTGTAAGTAAAATAGAATCCCAGCCAGCATAAATGGTACTGTACTAAGTCAGAATGGGGATCAGTCAAGAGTGGTGTCCCCCAGGGATCTGTATTAGGTCCTCTGTTGTTTATTATATACATAAATGACATTGATTTAGGTATAACTAGTAGGATAAATAAATTTGCAGAAGATACCAAAATGGGGAGAAAAATTGATTCAGTTAGAGATATAGTGTCTGCAAAGGGATCTAGATACCTTACACGAATGGTCAGTAAATTGGCAGATGAAGTTTAACATTGACAAATGCAAGGTATTAAAGATAGGGAAGATGCATACAAATTTTAAAAATAAACTAGCTAATATGGAATAAGAAAACTCAGACTGTGAGAAAGATCTAGGTGTATTTGTTAGCAATGATTTGAAGCCTAGAAAACAATGTATAAGCGTTCGTAACAAGGCAAACAGGATTCTCGGGTTCATATCTAGGAGTGTGAGTAACAGAACTGCTGATGTTATCTTAAAACTTTACTTGTCATTAATTAGTGAGACCCCATATGGATTATGCTGTTCAATTTTGGTGTCCTTATTACAGAATGGACATAGTTTCATTGGAGAGAGTACAACGTAGAATGACAAAAATTATCCATAATATTAGAAATCTTCCGTATGAAGAAAGGTTCAAGAAATTAGGCTTACATTCGTTGGAGAGACGCAGAGTTGGAGGTGACATGATAGAGGTATTCAAGTGGGTTAGTGGAATTAATAAAGGAGACATGAAAAATGTACTAAAGCTCAGTGATAGCGAAATAACTCGTACAAATGGTTTCTATCTATCTATCTATTGCCTGACGCTGTGATCCCCGAAGGGGTGGCCACGAACGAACCGCCCCCATGCACCTCTGTCCCCAGTCAGTCGACGCCCCTCCCCCCAACCAGCACCACCTTCGTTCATGTACTTCCTCACTCCATCCTTCCACCTCTCCCCCTCTGTCCCTCCACCTCGCTCTCATACACCCTCTTAGTCAAATGGTACAAATGGTTTCAAATTAGATAAATTTGATTTAAAAAAGCTATAGACAAATATTGGTTTGGTAACAGAGTTGTAGATAGGTGGAATAGGCTACCAAGTGCTATTGGGATCAAGAACGATAGGGAGCTTTAAGATAAAATTAGATAGGCATATGGACGAGATGGGTTGGGTGTGAGGGGGATCTACCAGGTGTGGGCCAATCGGCGCTCAGCAGACCCCCGTAATCTTGTGTTAATCTCTGACCGTTTTGGTGGGGTCAGTACCGGTACTCAAGGTATTAGTGAGATGGGTCTATAATTGGGCCTTGTAATTGGGGTTGGGTGTGACAGGGATCTGCCTTGTATGGGCCGATCGGCTTTTTTGCAGACTCCCATTTTCTTATGTTCTTTTATGAAATTGATAGTAATAACGAACATTCTGATAGCGTAGATTTTCCGTCTAGGTCTAGTAGTTCAACAGGTAAAAAATTAATTAGTTAAAAACAATAGAAAAATAGTTGCAAATACAAGTAATAGTTTGAGGGTTTATTATACAAATTGTAGTTTATGTAACAAAATGAACGAACTTAGAGCACTGGTTAGCAAAGAAAATACAGTATAGACATAATAGCGCTAACTGAAACATGGATTAATACAGAAACCAGGCATTTTTTAGCAGAGTTTGATATACCGGGATGTACAGTAGTTTGTTTAACCCGTACAGCCCCAGCGACGCGCCTGACGCGTCGGCGATGTATGTAACGCACAGCCCCAGAGACGCGCCTGGCGCGTCACCCTAATTGCGCCGACCGTAACCTCAGGTGTAGCCACTCAAGAGGGCTCAGATTTGTATGGGAACTGTGTACGTATCCCACGCAACCGTGCCGATGGTTGAAAACTCTCAAAGTCCACGTGCGTGAGCGTGAGCGCGCAATAACCTGTTTTTTGGGGGTAATTGCCTTCAATTTTTTACTCTTGTAAAATACGTTTTCGGGGACTCTGTACAGTAGGCTCACATATCTCGATCAATCTCATCTCGATATTTCGCATCTCGATGCCACCTTCAAGCTCTCCCCAATCACAAATCTCGATGAAAAAACGTTAATCTCGATAGCTAATAGCTAAATATCGATGCTAGATGCTTATATACTAATATAAACAGATTAATCTTGACCAAATCGATGTGTGAACCTCACAGTCATTGTGTTTTGTTCACCTGTATACTAATGTACCGCTAGTATCGATCGTCTCAAGCGGTAGTCTAACCTGTCTCTGCCGCTTTCATTTACGTAGTAATATAAATTACTTTACCATGTTTTAATATACATTATTATTTGTATGAGGAAAATCTAATATATAATAATAGTAAAGACAAAAGAAAACTTGATTAAACTTTATACCATGGAAAATTTATTGAAGTCGGTAGATCTAGCGGCCACTTGGTGTACCAGTCACACATCCGCCATTCGCTTGAAAACTTGTATTGTGAAGTCGTCTACCTGGACCTTTTTTTATCGCATTCATAAAATGCCGGTACTAGTGGTGACAGGGTGAGGGAAGCAATTGCAAGAATTGTTGACGGTGACTGTGCGCCGGGTGCGGAGACGCAGTAACCTAACTGCGTTCGCCTTGGAACCAACAATCAACCACACAAACCTCTTTATCAATAAATATAAGGTAAAAATAAAACTCTTTCATTATTAATTTTATCTATTTTAACATATTATATATATTGCATGTGATTGTGGGGGGCAAATGTGAAAATTGACAGATTTGATGTAGGTTAGTCGGCAAGTGGCTGGAACCGATTGTATTTTTTCCCATAAGAAGTTAACTTCGCATCTCGATATTTCGAATCTCGATCGGTATTTGTGGGAACCAATTATGATCGAGATTGGAGATTCCACTGTAGGACCATTCTTTAAGCTTTTTGAGAGTTTTTTCGTGGTTTTTCCTTCATTCCTAACCCATTCGCTATTGTTTCTGGAATAAAACAATTTTTTTGAAAACCGGCCGGGTTCTGGTGAACAAACATTACAAAACTAGACAGGGCTGGACGGGTTAAATATGACCGAACAAGTAGGAGGGGCGGCGGTATAGCAGTGTTTGTCAGGAGTTCATTAAAAAGCTGTATTAAATCAGGTATTAGAGTAAATACTGTAATGAAAATGAAAGTGTTTGGGTAGAGGTTAACGAAGGTAGTGAGACCTTAGTTATTGGAGTTATGTATAGACCGCCAAATATGAGTAGAAATTACGGAACATCATTATGGGAGGAAATTAAAATAGCATCAAGGTTTAGCAACGTGTGCATTATGGGAGATTTTAATTTCCCTAATATAGATTGGCAGCAACAAATAGGCGACTCTGATTCAAAGGAGTTTATTGAGGTAGTACAAGATAGTTTTTTTATCTCAATTCATAGATACGCCGACTAGAGGTGATAATATTCTCTATTTAGTTTTCAGTAACAATGAACATATGATAAATAGTGTAGAAATCGGGGACCACCTAGGAAATAGTGATCACAATTCTGTGTATTTTAATATACAGTGGAAAGGTAATACCAGAGAGAATACAACATTAATACCTGACTTCAGAAAAGCCAATTATGGTGGGTTAAGAAGAGCCCTATTAGTGGACCCTATGGTCAAAAAATTAAGTCGATCCAGGTGTCCAAATGAGTGTATCCCTTCTCAGGCACCTGTCATCTTAAGTCAGGAAGAGACGTCAAACTTGGTAGATACATACGATAATTTTATCAAGTCAGTATTCAATGCGCAAAATAAATATATCCCCAAAAGAAAATTTAGATCAACACAGAACCAACCCAAATGGATGAATAATAGACTATTAGATCTTCTAGGAAAAAAGAGAGGAATATATAGAAAAATTAAGAAAGGCGAAATTCACCTACTTGCTTACTATCAGAATCTATCACGACAGGTAAAAAAGGATATTAGAAAAGAAATTATGAAATTAAGGTTGCCAATGACTCCTAAAGCTTTTTACCAACTATATAAATCCAAGGTTAGAGATGTAATTGGTCCCCTTAAAACTTCGATAGGAGAAATGACAGAAAACTATTTAGATATGTGCAGTACATGAAATGTCAATTTCTTTCCGTTTTCACTAATGAAAATTTGGCAGTTTCCAGAAGTCCGTAAGGTATATAGCGATAGTATAGAAAATAGGTTAAGTCTCTATCTATCTATTGCCTGACGCCGTGATCCCCGAAGGGGTGGCCACGAACGAACCGCCCCCATGCACCTCTGTCCCCAGTCAGTCGACGCCCCTCCCCCCAACCAGCACCGCCTTCGTTCATGTAGTTCCTCACTCCATCCTTCCACCTCATATTCGGTCTACCTCTCCCCCTCTGTCCCTCCACCTCGCTCTCGTACACCCTCTTAGTCATTCTCTCGCTTTCCATACGTTCCATATGGCCGAACCATCTCAAGTTGTTCCTTTTCACACTTTCCAGCACATCTACCTCCACACCACACCTCCTTCTTACTTCCTCATTAGTCTGTCTATCCCTCCATGTAACTCCGCACGCACTCCTTAAGTAATTCATTTCCACTGCTCTCACTCTTGGTCTGAGTCTCTCAACCAACGTCCATGCTTCGCTTCCGTAAGTCAGTGTCGGGATTACCACACTGTCATGCAAGGACTTCTTCACTTCCATACTGACCACCCTATTTCTTGTTACTGCTTTTAGCGTTCCTACAACCCTCTTCCCCTGTTGTACCCTCTCCCGCACCTCTTCATCCATAGTCCCATCTTTACTCAACACACTGCCCAGATACTTAAAAGAGTTGACGATCTCCATAGCCTGACCGTTCAGCTTCACCTCACACTCTGTGACTTCACCCCTTTCAAAGACCATAACCTTGCTCTTCCCCGTATTTACCTTCAAATTCCGTTTTTTGCACATAGGTTAAGTACGGTTAGTATAAGTAGAAATGATGTGCTTAAGGAAATTGACAGACTGAAACCTCATAAATTGCCTGGTCCTGATGAGGTATATGCTAGAGTATTAAAAATGCAGAGATGAGTTAAGTTACCCATTAACATTTCTATTTAACAAGTCATTAGAAACAGGTATAGTTCCAGAAGCTTGGAAGCTTGCAAATGTAGTTCCGATCTTCAAAAAAGGTGATATCAATAGCATCCAATTACCGTCCCATTAGTCTCACTTCAATCATAGGAAAGCTACTAGAGTCAATTATTGCTAGGAAAATGAGAAACCACTTAGAAACATTTAACTTAATCAATTCTTCTCAGCATGGATTCACTCAGGGACGGTCTTGCCTTACTAATTTGCTTAGTTTTTTCTCAGAGGTATATGAAGCAGTAGATAATGACAAGTCATATGATATTATATATTTATATTTCAGTAAAGATTTCGACATGAGTCCCTCAGGAGAGATTGATGAGAAAGGTTGAGGCACATGGAATAGGTGGGGCGTTGTTAGGATGGATTAGGTCATGGCTAATTGGTAGGAAGCAGAGAGTCAGCATAAATGGTACCAAGTCAGAATGGGGAGCAGTCAAAAGTGATGTCCCCCAGGGATCTGTATTAGGTCCTCTGTTGTTTATTATATACATAAATGACCTTGATTTAGGTATAACTAGTAAGATAAGTAAATTTGCAGACGATACCAAAATGGGGAGAACAATTGATTCAGATAGAGATATAGAGTGTCTGCAAAGGGATCTAGATACCTTACACGAATGGTCAGTAAATTGGCAGGTGAAGTTTAACATTGACAAATGCAAGGTATTAAAGATAGGGAAGATGCATACAAATATTAAATATAAACTAGCTAATATGGAATTAGAAAACTCAGACTGTGAGAAATATCTAGGTGTATTTGTTAGCAATGATTTGAAGCCTAGAAAACAATGTATAAGCGTTCGTAACAAGGCAAACTGGATCCTCGGGTTCATATCTAGGAGTGTGAGTAACAGAACTGCTGATGTTATCTTAAAACTTTACTTGTCATTAGTGAGACCCCATATGGATTATGCTGTTCAATTTTGGTGTCCTTATTACAGAATGGACATAGATTCATTGGAGAGAGTACATCGTAGAATGACAAAAATTATCCATAATATTAGAAATTTTCCGTATGAAAAAAGGTTCAAGAAATTAGGCTTACATTCGTTAGAGGGGATATGATAGAGGTATTCAAGTGGGTCAGTGGGATTAATAAAGGGGACATGAAAAATTTACTAAAGCTCAGTGATAGCGAAAGAACTCTTACAAATGGTTTCAAATTAGATAAATTTAGTTTCAGAAAAGATATAGGCAAATATTGGTTTGGTAACAGAGTTGTAGATGGGTGCAATAGGCTACCAAGTGATATAGTGGGATCAAGAACGATAGGGAGCTTTAAGATAAAATTAGATAGGCATATGGACGAGATGGGTTGGGTGTGAGGGGGATATACCAGGTGTGGGCCAATCGGCACTCAGCAGACCCCTGTAATCTTGTGTTAATCCCTGACCATTTTGGTGGGGGCAGTACTCAAGGTATTAGTGAGTTGGGCCTATAATTGGGATTGGGTGTGACAGGGATCTGCCTTGTATGGGCCGATCGGCTTTTTGCAGACTCCCATTTTCTTGTTCTTATAATTATAAAATAATACATTTTGAATGCCGGCTTATTCGGACCATGGCTGATTCGGACCTTGGTCGATTCGGCCCATATCAGTGGCCGATTCGGCCCATATCAGTGGCCGATTCGGACCATATCAGTGGCCGATTCGGACCATGCCATTGGCCGACTCGGATTATGCCATTGGCTGACTCGGACCATGACATGGCTGACTCGGACCACTAATATTTTGTCTGATGGCATAATGGTTTCAATCTGACAAAATACCATTACAGGTTTGGCATGAAATTTTTATTACTGTATTTATATACGCAAATTAAGTGTTAAGTGCGATAGTCTTTATCCATTTAATTTCCACAGATCCTTCTTAAGCTGTTTAAAACGTCTAATGAGAGCCAAAAAATATAGCTAAACTTGCATAAGCTTCAAATGGTTATTGGTTCAATTGACAATCGATTCTTTTTCCGATTCAGTCTCAGTGGTCTACAGTTGAGATTTCTGGACAATGACGATCTTAGACAATGAAGATTGTAGGATATGATTCAAGAATATTCTGTAAACTTTTTTGTTGTAGATTACAAAAAGGGGCTATGGAAGCTCTAAGGTCATTTTTCGACGAGCCTAGTATTCTTGGGCGATTTATATTGAAAACAATTATATAAATTACTCTAGTAATTGGTCTGATGTAGAGGGCTACATCATTATTTAACATAAGAACATAAGAAAATGGGAGTCTGCAGAAAGCCGATTGGCCTAAGCAAGGCAGATCCCTGTCCCACACAACCCCAATTACAAAGCCCATTTATAGGCTCAACATTCTAATACCCTGAGGATCATCTTACCAAACCGGTTAGAGATTAACGCAGGATTACGGGGGTCTGCAGAGCGCTGATTGGCCCAACCCGGCTGATCCCCCTTCACACCCAACCCTTCTCGTCCATATGCTTATCCAATTTTTTCTTAAAGCTCCCTATCGTTCTTGATCCCACTATATCACTTGGTAGCCTATTCCACCCATCTACAACTCTGTTACCAAACCAATATTTGCCTATATCTTTTCTGAAACGAAATTTATCTAATTTGAAACCATTGGTACGAGTTCTTTCGCTATCACTGAGCTTTAGTACATTTGTCATGTCCCCTTTGTTAATCCCACTAACCCACTTGAACACCTCTATCATATCCCCTCTAACTCTGCGTCTCTCTAACGAATGTAAACCTAATTTCTTCAACCTTTCTTCATACGGAAAATTTCTAATATTATGGATCATTTTTGTCATTCTACGCTGAATTCTCTCCAATGAATCTATGTCCATTCTGTAATAAGGACACCAAAATTGGACAGCATAATCCATATGGGGTCTCACTAATGACAAGTAAAGTTTTAAGATAACATCAGCAGTTCCTTATGCTTCTACCAAATACACTGATATTTTCAACTGAACAATTACTAGTTATTTATGTAATTGTTTTCAACATAAATCACCCAAGAATACGAGGCTCGTCGAAAACTGACCTTACAAACTGGCACAATCTCCTAAATAGGAGGGCAAGGCTAGGGAATCTCCCTTTTGACTTCCTAATAGAATTGTTGCAAGAAGTACTGTATTCCCAATCAAGTAGATTACAGCTAATAAAGAGAAGGAAAGTTAACCAGGCGCCTAAGAAAGCATATCAGGACAACTAAAAAAATAAGGATACTCTATGGGACAAATATAACAAACACAAAATTTCTACCGACCATCTACTCAAATCATGGGCTTACATCTATGTACCAAAATGAATTTTATATATTATATTTGTTCATTTTAGTTTTCGTTAGGTCTTACTGACAAATGTGTATTATTATGCTGTATTTTTATCTATGTACAATAGGCTAACCATAACATTGTGTGTGTCTATTCCTCTTAGAATTAGTTAAAATTATATTCGCTGGTTATCACTGACAAATCAAAACCGTATACCTGGGCCGAATATTATTCAATAATATGAATAAGCCAGGTCCGAAAATTATTGTGGTCCGAGTAAGCCTGGGCCGCATCAGCAGGCTACCAAAAATGTTATGCGATTAAACCATCCCTAGACGTTGTTATACAGCTAAGTAAGGATCTCTTACATTTATAATCCCATGTGATGCTTTTCAAATGATAAACATTATCTCAATTCATTCCATATATATTTCCTAATATGAATAAAACAGTCTAATATCAGCCAGAAAGTAGAAATAATATGGGTCATCGTGTCATAATTTAAAAAAGGTTAAACAGGTATTACATGATAGCCTACACATTAAACGAAGAAGTTCCGAGACTCAAACCTGAGACAACTCACACAGAAACTAAAACTTTAAAGCACCACGATAGACCGAGACATAGATGGGTGTGACAGGGAGGGATCTGCCTTGTATGGGCCAATCGGCTTTTTGCAGACTCCCATTTCTTATGTTCTTATGTTTTATAATTGACAAGTCTTTCTTAACCCGGCAAGCGCGATAGGCCTCACGGAAGGCTTCCTATAGGGAACGCGATAGGCCTCACGGAAGCAAGACCATAAAAAAAGACTTCCCAAAAAAAAAAAGGGCCTATCAAAACAAAGGAATTTGTCTCTAGGTGAGATAATTCCCCTCCAGTACTCATCCATGTAAATCTCACCCACCCCCCTCCCTCCCCTCCTCAATTATCACCTATTTTTCCTCTTATTATCATCATTTATCGGTTATTTTTCTCTCCGGCACAAACGCGCCGTTTTATTTTCGTCGAAAACCACATTTAACCCTCTCACCACGGAAGGGCTCTTGAACGCCCATAAAAAAGCATATAACAGGTACCCGGAAGGCCTCTTGAACGCCCAGTGGTTGAAAGCCTGTGAGCTTCGTGTGCGAGGCGTCGGTCCGACGCATGTAAACAACAGCCGGCTGGACCGACGCCCCGCATCTCCGGCCACAAGAAGGAGAGCGTCGCTTGTTCGTATGTGCCTGTATGTTGTTGTTAAGTATCGAAAAGTGGTGTAAAGTGGCTGTTTTGGCCATAAAATTATCTCCAATGAAATCATCATCACAGCTCAACCAGTTGACTTAGAGAGCTCTACTTAATGCCATTCTACAGGTAAATAACACAGCTACGCTTGGGGATGCGCGGGAATGCGGGAAGCAGTCTGATTAACGAATATACGGTAGCCTAGCCTAGACGTTTTTCGGCCAAAACACCCGGGTTTCGAGGAATATATATATAATACATAGCCGGGGCTGGAGGGTTAAAGGGATAATATCGTTTTCAATAGGGTAAAACACCGATAAAGGTACCGTCAGCCAATTAAAGTACCGGTTTTCATTTGCACATTACGCATATACTGTACAGTAAAAACTTTCGGAATTAATACCACAAATTTTCATTTTTTTTTTATTAAAAAAATTGGTACGATTTTAGTTACTGGACACCTATTTGACAGGTACCACCGAGGATTTAATACATTTTTTTTTTCGGTTTCCACGCATCCAACACCAAGCTACACCTTTTTCTGGTCCGGTAATAGTATTGAAAACGATATAATAACCTTTTAAATGTGGTTTTCGATGATTAAAACGGGGCGGTTGTGCCGAAAATCGGGGGGGGGGGGAGTCCGTCGTCGCGGTTTGTTTACCCAGGACGCTCGAGGTTACTACGGCCAGCTGTTTTACTTGCCCCCTGCTGGCCACATATATGACGATTATTATAATTCACGGAGGTGTGAGGGGGGGGCAGAGCCCCCACCTCAACCCTGTCCTGTATCCCACGGCCTATAACGCAAGTCAGAAAGTGGCAAAAAAAAGTTGGCTCAGGTTTTCTTGTTTTTCAACTTAAGAAACCCCAAAAATGAAAAAAAACAAAAAAAGTTTTGGCAAAAGTTGTTGGATGATAGCCTGCATGGGATAAGAACATAAGAAAATGGGAGTCTGCAGAAAGCCGATTGGCCTAAGCAAGGCAGATCCCTGTCCCACACAACCCCAATTCAATTACAAAGCCCAATTATAGGCTTCACACTCTAATACCCTGAGGATCATCTTACCAAAACGGTTAGAGATTAACGCAGGATTATGGGGGTCTGCAGAGAGCTGATTGGCTTAACCCGGCTGATCCCCCTTCACACCCAACCCTTCTCGTCCATATGCTTATCCAATTTTATCTTAAAGCTCCCTACAGTTTTAGATCCCACTATAGCACTTGGTAGTCCATTCCACCCATCTACAACTCTGTTACCAAACCAATATTTGCCTATATCTTTTCTGAAACGAAATTTATCTAATTTGAAACCATTGGTACGAGTTCTTTCGCTATCACTGAGCTTTAGTACATTTGTCATGTCCCCTTTGTTAATCCCACTAACCCACTTGAACACCTCTATCATATCCCCTCTAACTCTGCGTCTCTCTAACGAATGTAAACCTAATTTCTTCAACCTTTCTTCATACGAAAGATTTCTAATATTATGGATCATTTTTGTCATTCTATGCTGTACTCTCTCCAATGAATCTATGTCCATTCTGTAATAAGGACACCAAAATTGGACAGCATAATCCATATGGGGTCTCACTAATGACAAGTAAAGTTTTAAGATAACATCAGCAGTTCTGTTACTCACACTCCTAGAGATGAACCCGAGAATCCGGTTTGCCTTATTACGAACGCTTATACACTGTTTTCTAGGCTTCAAATCATTGCTAACAAATACACCTAGATCTTTCTCGCAGTCTGAATTTTCTAATTCTAAATTAGCTAGTTTATATTTAACATTTGTTTGCATCTTCCCTATCTTTAATACCTTGCATTTGTCAATGTTAAACTTCATCTGCCAATTCACTGACCATTCATGTAAGGTATCTAGATCCCTTTGGAGGCACTCTATATCGCTATCTGAATCAATTGATCTCCCTATTTTAGTATCGTCTGCGAATTTACTTATCCTACTAGTTATACCTAAATCTAGGTCATTTATGTATATAAGAAACAACAGGGGACCTAATACCGATCCCTGGGGGACACCACTTTTGACTGCTCCCCATTCTGACTCTCTGCTTCCTACCAATTAGCCATGACCTAATCCATCCTAACAACGCCCCACCTATTCCATGTGCCTCAACCTTTCTCTCATGAGGGACTCTGTCGAAAGCTTTACTGAAATCTAAATATATAATATCATATGACTTGTCATTATCTACTGCTACCTATACCTCTGAGAAAAAACTAAGCAAATTAGTAAGGCAAGACCGTCCCTGAGTGAATCCATGCTGAGAAGAATTGATTAAGTTAAATGTTTCTAAGTGGTTTCTCATTTTCCTAACAATAATTGACTCTAGTAGCTTTCCTATGATTGAAGTGAGACTAATGGGACGGTAATTGGATGCTATTGATTTATCACCTTTTTTGAAGATCGGAACTACATTTGCAAGCTTCCAAGCTTCTGGAACTATACCTGTTTCTAATGACTTGTTAAATAGAAATGTTAATGGGTAACTTAACTCATCTCTGCATTCTTTTAATACTCTAGCATATACCTCATCAGGACCAGGCGATTTATGAGGTTTCAGTCTGTCAATTTCCTTAAGCACATCATTTCTACTTATAGTAACCGTACTTAACTTATTATCTATACTATCGCTGTATACCTTACGGACTTCTGGAAACTGTGCCAAATTTTCATTAGTGAAAACGGAAAGAAATTGACTATTTAATGTACTGCACATTTCTAAATAATTTTCTGTCATTTCTCCTATCGAAGTTTTAAGGGGACCAATTACATCTCTAACCTTGGATTTATATAGTTGGTAAAAAGCTTTAGGATTATTTTTTGAGTCATTGGCAACCATAATTTCATAATTTGTTTTTTCTTTACTAATATCCTTTTTTACCTGTCGTGATAGATTCTGATAGTAAGCAAGTAGGTGAATTTCGCCTTTCTTAATTTTTCTATATATTCCTCTCTTTTTTCCTAGAAGATCTAATAGTCTATTATTCATCCATTTGGGTTGGTTCTGTGTTGATCTAAATTTTCTTTTGGGGATATATTTATTTTGCGCATTGAATACTGACTTGATAAAATTATCGTATGTATCTACCAAGTTTGACGTCTCTTCCTGACTTAAGATGACAGGTGCCTGAGAAAGGATACACTCATTTGGACACCTGGATCGACTTAATTTTTTGACCATAGGGTCCGCTAACAGGGCTTCTCTTAACCCACCATAATTGGCTTTTCTGAAGTCAGGTATTAATGTTGTATTCTCTCTGATATTACCTTTCCATTGTATATTAAAATACACAGAATTGTGATCACTATTTCCTAGGTGGTCCCCGATTTCTACACTATTTATCATATGTTCATTGTTACTGAAAACTAAATCGAGAATATTATCAGTACTGGGACCTCTCCTATTCCTCATCATGATAGGAGACATCGACAGGGACCTGGAACACTCAACAGCCTCATCGTTTGCAGACGACACCAGACTCATGAAGAAAATCACCTCACAACATGATGCACAGCTACTACAACAAGACTTGGACAAAATCCTGAAGTGGGCAGAAGAAAACAACATGGCCCTAAACGGAGACAAGTTCGAGCTTCTAAGGTACGGGAACAAGAGAGCACTACAAAACGACACCAACAACAAAAGTGGACAGCAAGAAATTACCGCCAAAGACACAGTGAAGGACTTGGGAGTAAATATGAGCAGTGACGCCACTTTTTCCCAGCATATTACCAAAGCCACAACAACAGCAAAACAAATAGCAGGCTGGATCCTGAGAACCTTCCACACAAGAAATGAGAGGTGTATGTTAACACTGTGGAAGTCACTGGTCCTACCACGACTGGAGTACTGCTCTCAGCTCTGGTCTCCCCAAAAAGTAGGAGAAATAACAGAAATCGAAGCAACCCAGAGGACATTCACCAGTAAAATCCATGGGTTTCAACACTTTAACTACTGGGAGAGACTCAAGGAGCTGCAGCTGTACTCACTTCAAAGACGTAGGGAGAGATACATCATCGCAGACGATACTAAAATGGGGAGATCAATTGATTCAGATAGCGATATAGAGTGCCTCCAAAGGGATCTAGATACCTTACATGAATGGTCAGTAAATTGGCAGATGAAGTTTAACATTGACAAATGCAAGGTATTAAAGATAGGGAAGATGCAAACAAATGTTAAATATAAACTAGCTAATTTAGAATTAGAAAATTCAGACTGCGAGAAAGATCTAGGTGTGTTTGTTAGCAATGATTTGAAGCCTAGAAAACAGTGTATAGGCGTTCGTAATAAGGCAAACAGGATTCTCGGGTTCATCTCTAGGAGTGTGAGTAACAGAACTGCTGATGTTATCTTAAAACTTTACTTGTCATTAGTGAGACCCCATATGGATTATGCTGTCCAATTTTGGTGTCCTTATTACAGAATGGACATAGATTCATTGGAGAGAGTACAGCGTAGAATGACAAAATGATCCATTATATTAGAAATCTTCCGTATGAAGAAAGGTTGAAGAAATTAGGTTTACATTCGTTAGAGAGACGCAGAGTTAGAGGGGATATGATAGAGGTGTTCAAGTGGGTTAGGGGATTAACAAAGGGGACATGACAAATGTACTAAAGCTCAGTGATAGCGAAAGAACTCGTACCAATGGTTTCAAATTAGATAAATTTCGTTTCAGAAAAGATATAGGCAATATTGGTTTGGTAACAGAGTTGTAGATGGGTGGAATGGACTACCAAGTGCTATAGTGGGATCTAAAACTGTAGGGAGCTTTAAGATAAAATTGGATAGCATATGGACGAGAAGGGTTGGGTGTGAAGGGGGATCAGCCGGGTTGGGCCAATCAGCGCTCTGCAGACCCCCATAATCCTGCGTTAATCTCTAACCGTTTTGGTAAGATGATCCTCAGGGTATTAGAGTGTGAAGCCTATAATTGGGCTTTGTAATTGATTTGGGGTTGTGTGGGACAGGGATCTGCCTTGCTTAGGCCAATCGGCTTTCTGCAGATTCCCATTTTCTTATGTTCTTATGTTATCATCTACGTCTGGAAGATTTTGGAAAAAAAGGTACCAAATCCAAACATCCAAGAGACTCAACACCAAAGGCGAGGGAGGCTATGTGAGGACTACACCGGGATCAACACAAAAAATCAAATCCCTGATCCATCACAGCTTTACATACAATGGAACCAGACTGTTCAACTGTATACCAGCCCCTCTCAGGAACATGACCGGGGTGTCTCCAGACACCTTCAAGAAACACATGGACATGTGGCTGGCCAAAATACCGGACCGGCCACCAACACCAGGATACCCCAGCACCAACTCCAACCGTCTTCTAGAAAGGAGAGTGGAAGAAAGGGAGCTGCCTGGTCGCAGTGGAGCCCCAGCTCAACTGTGTCACTAACGGACGGAATACAACAAAATAACCAAAAATAAAAACCTCTAGTCGGCGTATCTATGAATTGAGATAAAAAACTATCGGTCAATATTTACGAGTCACACCACAGCTGGGATCTCATTTTTAACGGTAGTTTTGGGTTCCTATCATTCTATGCTTCATTGCTATATACTTTTTATCCACCGGAAATTTTTTTTTTCTTGGCTTTTTTTTTTTTTTTTAGCATTAGCCTAGGCTAACCTAACCAAACCTAATAGCCCCCAAATACATTTAGGTTAGGTTAGGTTTTTAGGTTAGGTTAAGCCTAATGCTAAAAAAAAAATATATATATATATAGTCCTAGGCCTATTTCCGGTGGTTAAAAAGTATATAGCAATGAAACATAGAATGATAGGAACCCAAAACTACCCTTAGAAATGAGATTCCAGCTGTGGTGTGACTCGTAAATATTGACCAAACTATCTTGTACTACCTCAATAAACTCCTTTGAATCAGAGTCGCCTATTTGTTGCTGCCAATCTATATTAGGGAAATTAAAATCCCCCATAATGCACACGTTGCTAAGCCTTGATGCTATTTTAATTTCCTCCCATAATGATGTTCCGTCATTTCTACTCATATTTGGCGGTCTATACATAACTCCAATAACTAAAGTCTCACTACCTTCGTTAACTTCTACCCAAACACTTTCATTTTCATTATTTAGGCCTACTCGAATACCTGATTGAGTACAGCTTTTTAATGAACTCCTGACAAACACTGCTATACCGCCGCCCCTCCTACTTGTTCGGTCATATTTAAACAAACTATATCCCGGTATATCAAACTCTGCTAAAAAATGCCTGGTTTCTGTATTAATCCATGTTTCAGTTAGCGCTATTATGTCTATATTTTCTTTGCTAACCAGTGCTCTAAGTTCGTTCATTTTGTTACATAAACTCCTGCAATTTGTATAATAAACCCTCAAACTATTACTTGTATTTGCAACTATTTTTCTATTGTTTTTAACTAATTTATTTTTACCTGTTGAACTATTGGACCTAGACTGAAAAGCTACGCTATCAGAATGTTCGTTATTACTACATTCTGATAGCGTAGCTTTTCAGTCTAGGTCCAGTAGTTCAACAGGTAAAAATAAATTAGTTAAAAACAATAGAAAAATAGTTGCAAATACAAGTAATAGTTTGATAGAAAATGAACTTGCCCAGTAAGCTCATTATCCATCATTTAAGCAACATTAAAGATTTTAGCCTAACCTACCAACCTTACCTAACCTAACCTAGTATTATGGGTGGGGGCTGCACCCCCACACCCCCGCTGGTTGGATAGTACATTGGATAGAAAATTAGGTAAATTCCTAGTGTTAATTAGACTGAAAGGCAGGGAGAAAGAGGTCCGCCGAGTCGTGTTGTGTGCCGTCTATGGGGAGGGGAACCCTGGACAAATATCGTTACAGGTTCTAGGTTCTGTATCTTCCTTAATATAATTTTTAAAAGGGTTGACACTTATTTTAACATGGAGTATAGGTTAGGCCTATATTAGGCTACATCCTAGGCTAAATGAAATTTTAAAAATCTGTGAAAATTCTTGGGTTGTTTATATAATAGAAGTTACTGTGAGACACGTAATATGTTGAAAGGGGAGTTCTGCCCCCTCTAAACACCCGTCACTTATGTCATCATAATCTGTTGTACTTCATAGGGGGTCCAATTAAGGAAAAAGTGAATTAACAGACGAATTAGGCCGCAAACTACAATAACATAGCGGGCCGCCCTTTTACACATCATTTTCAATGTTAATTTTCTTAGGCTAGGCCTAATCGATTTTTCCAAATTATCAAACTTACATAAAAATGAAGTAGCCTAGGCTACAGTTTATAGGGATTCCAACATACATTTCAAAATTGTCATGAAAATTGGTGGGTGGTTTGCTTAATAGTCCTAGGCCTATATACCGAAATGTGCTACCTAGGCCTATATTGTTGCGTCTCCTGTATATTAACCATAGGCCTAGGCCTATAGCCTATTGTAACATTACCAAATTATTGAGATAGCCTAGGCCTAGCCTAAGTACAGGTCCACCCGCTACACAGGATTATACCAAATGTGGTACCAGTTTGGTCCAAATGATAACATTGTTGTCCCACAAAACTACCACTAGGCTAGACCTAGGCTATGCTCATAATGCTAGTGTGTCTGCATTCTACAAAATAAGTAGCCTAATAGCTAGGCTGATCACTCAAACACAAAGCAAGCATAGCCTAGGCCTAGCATTGTTTTCCCCAGGTCAGACAAAAGTTGACCCACCCAGTGAACAAAGGATGACGGGCTAATTAACCTCAAATCTTACCCTTTAGGTGAATCCGGAGTTACAGAGTGGGTGAACATGCGGCTAGAGGAACAATAAACCCTGAGGCAAATGACCACGAGTTAGCCAGGCCGACAACCCACCGCTGCAGGATTTTGACCTCACTTGCACCCTCGCCTTGCCTCCACCCTTACCTCGCGCACTACCAGTAACACAATTTTACCAACCCCCATCGCCTATTTACCTCATGCAAGCAAACAAATTCACACTGTATAACCATAACCTGTAAGCTTATCCACGTGGGTAATTAGATAGGCATAAACACCGGCACCAAAATCTAGAACTGTCAAATGGTCATCGCGGAGGGGGCCTCTCTAAGGTGGTGTAAATGGCTTAATGCGGACATCCAGACCTCCTTACCTTGGACTATTCTACGGAGAAACTACTTAGACGCTTGGAAAGGACTCCTGCAGTGGGCTAAAGGTGGAAAGGTAACACATTCAAGGCGTCTAGATTTTAGCGCATAGTACTTCTGCTCCAGCCGCCATTACTATCTGAGCGTCACGAACTGGCTAGGTGGTTCTGATTTGCATCATTACACTCGTGTATTTTAGGTGTATAACTTGCAAACCTATATATTGATTTACTACATTAAAATACAATGGTTTATAGAATTTATACAGATAACTCTAATTTACTTTTCAAAAGTAGTGATAAATGCATGCAAACAAAGTGGGGATAAACAATGAGTCATCGATGAGGTGGATTTTTCCTCTTGAATCATTTTGAAATAAACATATATCAAGCTGAAAAAGGACAAAATATCCAATTAGCGCTATTTTGATGTTGAATGGATGGAACAATAACAAATGCACCTCAGAGCCCATATCTCCGCCACACAGCCATATATATATATATATATATATATATATATATATATATATATATATTATTTTTTTTTTTTTTTTTTTTTAGGGTGGCTTGTGGTGTAGCTGGTAGCATGTTCGCTTCCTAACCGATAGGTCCGGATTCGAATCCCCGTAGGTGGAGATGGTTGGGCAATCTCCTTGCGCCCCTTGCCTCTGTTAATTGTCTATATAGCTAACGTACAGTAGGCCAACAGTAGCTGCAGGCACAGTCTACAGTCTACAGATATAAGGTCGGTCCGCCAGACGACCCTTTGACGTAATCAGTCCTGCGCGTGAGAGAGAGAGAGAAAGATAGAAGGAAAGAGCGCGCACAATTAAGACTGATGACGTCAAAAAGTCGGCTGGCGGGACCGACCTTATATCTGTAGATTGTGGGTGCAGGGTGCCATGCACTGTTCTCTCGTCCCTTCAACCCAAGAACAAAACAAAACGAGGGGGTGGCGGGGGTTCCTGAATATTTGGGGGTTCTCACCTGGTGGGCTTCCCATACCCTCGCAGCATACTATAGTGAGGAATGGTCCATGGAAGCTTGCACACACTGCTGATTTGCCAGCCCACAGATAATAGTTGAAGTTTAGATAAGCAGGAGTAGCCTATAGCTATAGTGTAATGCCCTCGAAAATATCCCGCGCCAGGCATCTCAAAACCTGGCCCCAATACTGAACTACGTACCCGAGTTGATGTCTGGAATAGCATAAAATAGACGTCGTTGGTGGCGAAGTCTAAGAAACGCCACCACGTGTAGGCTATCACCACGAGACTATCACCTGGTTCTTTCAAGGAGAACTAAGGTTGCTATTCTATTGTACGTCCGTGGTAGTACAGTGGGTTAGCGCGCAGGTCTGGTTGACCTACGGAGGATATGGTCACTAACCAGGGTTCGAACCCCACACCAGGCATCTCGAACCCTGGAGGGATTTTAACCCTCCTGAAAACTCCCCAGGTTTTGAGATGCCTGGTGTGGGGTTCGAACCCTGGTTAGTGACCATATATATATCCTCCGTAGGTTAACCAGACCCGCGCGCTAACCCACTGTACTACCACGGACGTACAATAGAATAGCACCCTTAGTTCTCCTTGAAAGAACCAGCGGTGATAGTCTCATGGTGATACACGTGGTGGGTTTCTTAGACTTCGCCACCAACGACTATTTTATGCTATTCCAGACGTCAACTCGGGTAGTTCGGTATTGGGGCCAGGTTTTGAGATGCGTGGCGCGGGATATTTTCCCACGTAATTCCAGCACTTTCATCCATCATAACTGTAATCCATAAAAACCCAGTCAACAAAAAGGGTACCCTTGCTTCCACAAGGGTTAAGAAAACCACCACCGCAAGCACTTTCACCAACTACAACATTCCCTTCATACGCAAGATTAAATGGATAAAGGCAGGTGGAACAACTAAGTCTATCCGTTTCCTAGACCAACTAGAAGCAGCCCTCGGGACGTATACAGAGATATCTTGCATAACTCTTTATGCTAACCTGAGCAAACCAGCAGATGCACGCTCACTGAAATGGTGGGAATATCTCGATAAGTGCAAATTTGTTTTCCACCAAGAAAATGCCTGGTGTTACCAGCTCCAGCCACGGGGTCGTGGCTATCATAATGGAGAAGGTAGTGAAATAATGGAAAAGCTTCTCACCACGCCTGTAGCCTACCACCACCAGGCAGAGCCCGAGTGGCGAAACGAATCTGGAATGAGAGGACTAACCACCGCCACCGCCACAACCAACATACCGAGATCTTCACCTCCACCACCACCACCACCACCACCAATTCTCCAACACACTCAAGGTCAACCAGACCCGCGCGCTAACCCACTGTACTACCACAGACGTACAATAGAATAGCAACGTACCTTAGTTCTCCTTGAAAGAACCAAGTGATAGTCTCGTGGTGATACACATGGTGGGTTTCTTAGACTTCGCCACCAACGACTATTTTATGCTATTCCAGACGTCAACTCGGGTAGTTCAGTATTGGAGGATGGAGCCAGGTTTTGAGATGCCTGGCGATAGATATTTTCGAGGGCATTACATATAGGTTGGATGGTGCATCATAAGTAGCTAGGGCAGATTAAAGCAGGTATCACACTCGGCAAAATGTTCTCCGTTCTCCCGCAGAAATGGAGATACCGCAATTAGTCTCTAGCACATTATTTTGTCATTTGACGGGAGGAGGGATGCAACCCTCACTATATAGGAAGCAATTCGTTTTGGTGGAGGTATAGGCAGGATGTGGTCTGGGCTGTTTGCAATTATGCTTAATAATTGTTATGTCAGAGATTTTTACTAAACTGAGGTGGATTCTTCCGAACTGGGAAAGACGTCAAAAGAAAACTAGAATATACTTAACTGGCCAGCAGCGGTGACATATATACCTTCGGGAAGGTTCTGTAAGGGAGCTGCGTGTGATGCCCGTATCTCAAGACCAACCTACCACATCTCAAGAACACTCCACCAACTAGGAGGTTAGAATTAATTCGTTTTGGTAATCCCAGGGAAAACAAAGCATGTTATCCGTAAAAGGCTTTCTTTGACGGGTGTCCTGTTTTCTCTAACAGTATGGGAGCTTCAACCCCCACCAGAGCCATTTGTTACCCAGTCATGTGCCATTGTTGACCCCGCCCAAATGGCACAAGACGACCTTCTTCCTCCCAGAACATCAACCAGAAAGAGAGACAAGAAATCCAGCTTATGCCAACCCCACCAATAGTTCGGCGGTTCATCTCAGGACAACCCAAACCGAGTAAAGTGCAGCGCAACACGTCAGTTAGCTACTCTCGAGGAAGTAATTTCGTGCAAAACAGTTGGCGGATTGAAGAGGTCAAGAGATTGGTGCAACACAGTTGACCAAACCTCCCCCACTTGCTACTGGGATTTACCAATGCACAGACCGTGAGAAGACGGAGGCACAGAAGGCAGAAGAATATATAAATTTCCCCACTCCCATTAGAGATATGACACCTACATATCCTTTGTCAATCATTCCCGGAAAGTCATTGGGGTATTGAACTAGGAATTATATAGCAGTGTTTATTTTTCCCTCTGTTGGGTTCTGTTATGCCAGGTTTTTATCAAGTGGGTTCTTCCTAACTGGAGAAGTCCTATATTGTTTTACCACAGACACAGAAAGACAATAGAGGATAATTATCACAAGACGTGCATTCATATTCCGTTTTATTGGCACAAGAATAACGCATACGTAAAAGCTAGAACAACAATGGTCAAGAACAAAACAATAATAATTGGCGGGTGCCCAACCCTGAAAGGGGTTGAAATAGGGGAGCCAAAGGTGGCTTTCTAGGGCCTTTCCTAGCTGATGCTGAGAGGATTGGGTTCTAGTCATGTGGTGATGGGCTGGTCTATCAGAGTGAGAACTGAGCGATCTCTGCCATATCCATAGCTTACTCTGACTGTTCCTTTTACTTATTATTTTTAAGATCTCAAGTGACGGCGTCTCTTCCGTGGATTGAGCTCCCAATCTACCAAGATTGGAAGCCAAAGCGTCACATTTTTCCTTTGCCCCTCAACTTTCTCTTCATAATTGGTGAGGGGCACAGGGCCCTGGGTGGGGCTTTGGTTTCCCGGGCGTTTCCGCACCCTCCTCAGCTCCCCGCCATGGAGTGGCTTCGGTTACCCAGGCTTTATTGTAGTCGGCAGGGAGGGTTCTGTGGGGGCGCTCGGTTATGGCCTTGGCCTTGCTCTGGACCTTGGGGCTGTTCGGCCAGGCAGCTTGGGGAACAACAACAACAACAACAAAACAATAATAGATGCACGAACGAGGCTCCACTACGTCTGACTCGCAAGACTGGATTATTCTATGCAATCTCTAAGTGAGTATTGTGGACCGCTTTCCAACTGAAAGATGAGACTTGTCCTATATTTATTTCAGAGATAAGAATAGCACTCCTTTCAATCGAGGATTTACACATGTGCTTAGAAAGGCTACGTAGTAATTATATATGTGAACTTTTGGTTTTTACCTGCGTAGAGTTGTTCTGGATTTGGAAGCTGAACGTAATTATTTTTCTGGTGTTAATTCACTATGGTGCTTACGCATAAGTTAGTTTGAATTTATTTGTTACTTTCTTTATCAGAATTATTATCAGTACTTCCCTGATTTATTTGGGTTTCACTAGTACTGTACTTCCTTTCTCTCGCTTTTTGCATACATGCGTAGTATTCAATATTTCTGGAATACTTCTTATTATATACCCGGTAGATATATTTTAACTACTTTCCACTTTTGATCTTGGTATACTTTCTCTCTGATAATACACTAAGTATATATTCTTTCCACAGTTAGATCTTCTATAACTTTTAACGGTATAATAACTTCACTTTAGATGTGTAGAATAAGTAATCCAATTTGTGTAGAATCAGTAATCCAATCTTGGGTAGATGCGTTGGCCGTGGGGGGTTGTCCTGTCGTGACTGGGTTAGCACAGTTTAACTCGAGTTCTTGAATTGGGACCTTGAATACTATTTACCTAGCCATCGCTGAAGGTAAAAATAGAATCAAGTTAACGCAGGAGTGAACTCCTGACTACTCTGGTCTTTGAAAGAACTTTGGTGCAGCACTGAGGGCTGATAAGTTTCTTGCGGTTTGGTCTATCTCGGATAAAGCTACTATCCACTGGTAGTGTCTTATATCCACAATAGCGCCGGGGTTGGGGTAGGGCGAGGATATTAGCTTGCTTCACACTGAAAGATTCTAATAAACCAGCCTTGTTGATACCCACTCAAAATAATTATTATTGGTGAGTGACTACAGTATCGCAATTGTTTCTACGTCCATCGATCAATAAGAACAATTCTTCAACTGAGCCCTCAATCTTCGAAACTGTCCTTCCACCCTTGGCAACAAGGAACAGCTCTAAATTGAGATACTATATGAAAATCGGCAGGATTATATAGGCCCCTTTTCTCAGTGCCAGATCGATGGTGTGGCTGCGCATCAGAAAGGCGCCTAGGGGTAGGGTGTTGTATGGCGGTTGAGTCCGTGTGGCCTGGAGGTGGGGTGATATCTGGTAACTGTATATCTCGGCTTCCCTGGTCATGGCGGCGATGCGGCTGCGCTCTAGAGTGGCGTGGGGATGTCTGCGTGTTTATGGTGCCATTTCTTGGTTGATTTCTCTTCTTCGCTTTTCTTCTTCTGCAGGACTTTGGGATTGGTTATGGTGATGAATAAGTTTTTCCCTGGTGTTGGAGGACGTGTCATCTCGATGGCAGTAACTCGTGTTGGATTGGGGGTTGTTCCCTTGTAGCTCTGGGGTGGGGTTATTTCTTATCTTCATAAATGCGATGTGGAAGAAGAGGTAATTTATATTTGGCCTTCTGGTTTGTTCTGGGGCTGCTTATGTGGTTTGTAGGCTGGAGGTAGATGGAGTGGACAGTGGTTGCAAGTTTGTAGGTTTGGGATGTTGCAGCAGAAGTGTAATCGGCGAGAAACTGATCACATGTTGTTCTCTGTCTTGCAGGGGTATATAATTGCTTGCCCTTGAGTTGTTTTCTTTGATGCGGGGGAGGTAGTCGTTTTCTTTGATGTGGTGGAGATGGTGGAGGTAGAGGTGGAGATCTTGGTAGTTGGCTGTGGCGGTAGGTGTGGCAACAGTGTTGGTGGTGATGGTGGAGGTAGAGGTGGTGATGGTGATGGAGATCAGGAGATGGTGGAGGTATAGGCTATACAGGTGTGGTGAGAAGCTTTCCCATTATTTCAGGATCCCTAATTAACGTAAAGGCCAAAACAATCAACATGCTATAACTTGAGCCGACCAGGCCAAGTGAGATATCTTTCTTGGTCTAACTGGTAGATTGTCTGCCTCATAGCCTAAGGGTCCCGGGTTCAATCCCGGCCCATGGCATATTTTCAGGAGGCTATTTCAGCATCTAATGAAGCTTACTAAGGTGTGTTGGTAAAATTGTTAAGATGGCTGAGAGTAAGATCGGAGCTCCATAAATCATCTTTTGGGTATGGTGTAAAAAGTACCTATTCCTAAATTGATACCTGAGTAAACATTGTGTAAGGGGTCTAAATTAGCTAGGCTTGATATTGGTAATATTTGCACCAAGAGAGATTAGTTGAAATATTCAGATGTTATTATTGTGACGGGTAGATGGGACTCGTTAGCCTTGGTCGGCAACCCATCTAGGGGAGACAACCTTATAAAAATCCGGGTGGATGGGACTCGTCAGCCTTGGTCAGCAACCTGTCTAGGGGAATAAACCTTATACAAATCCGTACTGCTTAACCAAGATTATGCATTGTAGATAGAGACGAGGCAATGTGGAAAAGAGCAGTGCGTATACCCATGTGCAGTGTGTGGAAAAGGTGTGGGCGCTAACTCGATTCGATGTAGCATCTGACAATGTTGGGTGCACCATGGGAGTCAGCGCTGTAGTAGAATAAAAGTACCCCTGCCGAAGGATGAGTCAGAAATTGAGAAATTTGAGTGCGTAGTGTTCAAGGCGAGCTTGTGATGATGATCCTGTGGCTGTGAATTTTGGAAATGAGTCATTGGAGCTGGTGGACAAGTTTTGTTACTTAAATTAGGAGATACCATCTCTGCAGGTGGTGGGGCCGAGGCTGCCACTGTCGCTAGAATTAGATGTGGCTGGGGGAAGTTCAGAGAACTGCTGCCAATTCTGACCATGAAAAGAATGCCTCTCCCCCTGAAGAGAAAGGTGTATGCCTCATGTGCTAGTAGTGCAATCATCTGTATGCCTCAGAAACATGGGCCGTTTAAGTAGAGGATGTCAACAGAATGGAACGTAATGAGATGAGAATGGCGAGATGGATGTGTGGGGCCAAACTGCAGGATAGAATTACTAGTGATGAGTTGAGGAGACGCTTAGGTATAAAGAGTATTAGCGAGGAGATGAGTACAATTAGACTGGGATGGTATGGGCATGTGGAGAGAATGGATGAAAAAAATTGGGTGAAAAGATGCGGTCTATAATTGTGGAGGGAGCTGCACCAAGGGGTGGACCGAGGAAGACCTGGGATCGGACTATACGTGCCGATCTCAAATTTAAAAACTTGACAAGTGAGGCAGCCCTTAACAGGGTTGCCTGGAATGCCGCCATTAGGACAAGATATTGAAACTGCATGTATGTGTGGAGCACTCGGTCTTAAAATTATATGTATGTATGTATGTGTACTGCTTACCTTAGGGTGAAGCAGGTTATTGGATGGATTAGCCGCACACCACTGTAGAAAAATAGTGCTAAAAAATACATAGGCGGCCTCGGAGTCAGATAGACCCAAAATTGAGTGATCAATCCTTTAACCCGGGAACGGCGAGAACACTCTTAAGAGGTTTTGGTGGGCAAAGGCGAGAACACTCTTAACCCGTACAGCCCCAGCGACGCGTCTGACGCGTCGGCGATGTATGTAACGCACAGCCCCAGCGACGGGTCTGACGAGTCACCCTAATTGCTCCGACCGTAACCTCAGGTGTAGCCACTCGAGAGGGCTCAGATTTGTATGGGAACTATGTACGTATCCCACGCAACCGTGCCGATGGTTGAAAACTCTGAAAGTCCACGTGCGTGCGCGTGAGCTCGCAATAACCTAGTTTTTTGGGGTAATTGCCTTCAATTCTTTACTCTTGTAAAATACGTTTTCGGGGGCTCTGTAGGACCATTCTTTAAGCTTTTTGAGCGGTTTTTCGTGGTTTTTCCTTCATTCCTAACCCATTCGCTATTGTTTCTGGAATAAAACAATTTTTTGAAAACCGGCCGGGTTCTGGTGAACATGCAATACAAAACTAGCCGGGGCTCCACGGGTTAAGAGGTAAGGCCTAAAAAAAATTTTTTTTTAAAAGGCCCCATTAGCACTTTAAAAAAGTGAAATGGTGATTAAGTGAGATAATTCCCCTCCATACCTCCTATCAATCCTGCACGTGTATCAAAATCCCCCCCCCCCTTCAATTATCACCGATTTTTCCTCTTATTCCCATATTTATTGGTGTATTTATGGTGTCAATATCTCCAAGCCAATCCTAGTGTGTGGTGTTACATGTGTCTATGCGTGGGAAAGACAGAGAGAGAGAGAGAGAGAGAGACAACCATCACACCCTCAGTGTCTCTCCAGGCACCGAGAGGGGAGGATATACGTCGCGGCTGCCTCACATTTCATGAATGACCGGTCGGCAATAATTCACGCTTTTGACCATCCAAACACTATTCCCACTTGTTTTATTGTTGTTACATGTTACTATCTTCATATTAAACGTAAAATAGGCGCATATGAATAAGTAATAACGATATTTATTGTAAAATGACAATTTTAGGTGGGAATGGGGCCTAATGTCGTCGCCTGGCGGTAGGGTGTCCATTACACACAGCTTGCCTTTAAGGGGTTAAGTCCTTCTGTAAACTGGCATGGGTTGTCCCTCTTACAGGGGATTGTTCCACTTGGGGGTATTTTGTGTATGGCCACCCCCATTAAGGGGAGTAAGGTGTCCGACAATAGATAGATAGATAGATAGATTACCGTGATTAATATATCGGTTGACAAATTGTAATGTTTTGAAATTAGAATAAGATTGAATTGGTTTGGCCATTTAATCACTGTCAGAGGTATAAAGTTAATTATAGAGCATAACTTTAACTTTGTCTATCTAGTAGAAATAACTATAATGATGGGATTTAGCCTAATAATTGGTTTTACATAAAATCTTGTGTCACTCGTGTGATACCCTGATTTCGGAGGCCTTAGCGACAGTGCCCCCACCTTGAGAGGCTTGACAGGTCGAAATTTATGGGTCTTAGCTCTACCTTAAAAACTAGTACCTTGGATATCGTGATAGTGAGCATTTGTGCATGAATTTTGTTTAGATCATATTATAGGTTTAAGTCCCGAAGGGAAGAATGAAAACCTTATATTTAGTAGTGGCTCTCCTTGAACCCATGGCTCGCCATGTCAAATGACCCGCCTTGGAGCAGAAAATAAGAGAATACCATATCATCGTGAGCGAACGCTAAAAACACTCACAGACTCGTCCATGTATGATGCGGATGCCACTACTGAATACAAACAGTAAGAAATATGGTAAAATATAAAATAAAAATAATAAACCTGATCTCACCAGCACTGCGCTTCCCGACAGTCTGATGTTTCGTAGCAGCGTTCCTGTGCATGCCTCGCTGCTAATCCTTCTCTCCTCTCCTAGGCGCCCCGCGGAGCGGACAAGTAGTTATGACCTGTCTTCACCCTTCTCCTACCGTCCGAACTTGTGAGTCTTTTGCTCATTTGTACTTGTCTGTGATGAGCTAGGGTAATATTTCAGGCTAGATAGGTCATATTTCACTTGTCCTACGGGGCGCCCTAGGAGTTTTCCGTGGGTGTTTGTTTTCAACATGAGCTCGGAAGACCTTCATTGTGAATAAAGCAAGGCTTCCATTTTTTGCATTGTGTGTTTTTGTTTTCCCCTAATTTTATGTCTATTAGCTAGTATAGGCATGAGGCTTCTTTTAGCTGCTGTGGGGCCCACTTTTCGGCCACTTACCCAATTGGGTGGGTTTAGCGTTTTTTGTCTCTTCGTGGATGACTTCGTACATTTCGAATTCTCTTGCGTAGTAAGAAATTTGGCTACAGGTCATGACGCTTTTTGCCTACGTTCCTGTTGTGCGTGATGGGGGAAGGATTACCTAGTCTAACTATAAGCAGGTGAGTGTATTTCGTCAATTCATCTGTCTGATGCCAGCCTGCCCCTGTTAGTTCATTATGGCCTCCTTGTAGGTGACATTTTTATGGCTAGGGTGTTTTTTATTATTATATTAATATTCATATGGATATGCCATAATTTGCATGTTGGGTTTCACTTAGTGCTGAGGTTTGGGACCTGTCCGGCAAAGAGTGTTATCAGTCTGGTGCTGATTCAACATGCCTCTGGGTCTTAACAGTTGCTCCCTATGTGATGTTATGTAGGGTGCTTTCGTTGAGGTCTTGGAGTTGTGTAGAATTCGTCGTATATTTAGTCTGGGACAAGATAGGTCAGAATTCGTGTTTTTTGGATCGAAAAGCTGGTCTTTTCAGAGCGGCTGGTAAATCTTGATGAACGAGCCTTACCTGACCTGGTGTATCCGGTGACCCGGCTGGTCCGGCGCTCGATCGGATATCCACTGGAAAACTTCCTTTCTTGGTTAAGGCATGGAGGGGTTTAATTGACATTGGTTGCAAATCCCTTAACCCAGGGACTACGGCAAGACTCTTTAAGAAGTTCTACTGGGCAAATGCGGCCAGACTCTTAAGATCCATGTAGGAATTGGATTTTACACCATACCCAAAAGAGGATTTATGGAGCTTCGATCTTACTCTCAACCATCTGAACAATTTTACAAGCACACCTAAACTTCGTTAGATGCGGGAATAGCCTCCCGAAAATATCAAGCCCTGGCGGGGGCTTGAACACGGCAACCTTGGGTTGTGAGGCAGACACTTTACCAGTTAGACCAATAGAAATATCCCACTTGGCCTGGTCAGCTCAAGGTATTTCCGCATCCGATTCTGTTTAGGCTAACCTATTTTCACTGACTTTACACTACTTCACCTTCCGGGAAGCGAAGGCTCCGAACAGAGAGGAACAAGCCTGAGCCGAAACGACCGGGAGTCCGTCAGAGAGGCGAACGGGAATGGTGAGTCAACTTCACTGAGCGGTGCACACACAAGGCACCTTGTGCTACATAGGCACACTAACGGCCCAGTTGGCAACTCGCTTGAGCGGCCGGCAACTCCACAACCCAACCCAAGCGAGTTCTCACTACACCCCCTGTACTCTCCTATCCCCTTCCTTGTCCCTGTAGGAATTGGTTTTTACACCATACCCGAAAGAGGATTTATGGAGCTCCGATCTTACTCTCAACCATCTGAACAATTTTACCAGCACACCTAAACTTCGTTAGATGCGGGAATAGCCTCCCGAAAATATCAAGCCCTGGTGGGGGCTTGAACTCTTAACCCTTGGGTTGCGAGGCAGACACTTTACCAGTTAGACCAATAGAGATATCCCACTTGGCATGGTCGGCTCAAGGTATTTCCGCATCCGATTCTATTTAGGCTAACCTATTTTCACTGACTTTACACCTGATGTGTTGAAAGACTTGTCGCAGCCGTTACAGGTGTTTTGTCCAGGTACAGCTGAAGACAATTATGTCGTCCCAAGTACGCCAGGCAAGTTTCCCATGTCTACCCGCTAAGGATAGATTCCATTAACTCATGAACTGCGAAGCTATGGGAGTTCAAACCCTCCCGCCAAACAAAGGTATTTGGTTCTATTCTGACGAAAATCGTCATAGTACCATATATATAATTATTACTTATCCATATGCGCCTATTTTGCTTTTATTATGAATATATGAACATTTAAGAGCAATAAAAGAAGTGGGAATAGCATTTGGGGGGTGAAAAAGATGTATTATTGCCGCAAGGTCGTATCATAAGGCGAGAGCTGGGGGGACATACACCCTCCCTCTCCAAGCTCTCAATCGACACTGAGGCCTTACAGCAGAAGTCTCTCTGTTGCAAGGATCTCTAGCTGCCTCGTGCCAAAAATTACCCGAAAAAAGGGGGAATAAGAGTTAAAATAGCTGATAATGAGGGAAAATAAAATGTCGTCTGCTGCTCTTTCTCTTAAGCCCGGTTCACACGAGCCGTCTTTTGCGGATCCGTTTTTGGGCCTGTGACGTCACATACGAAAAACGTACGCGGAAAAGTAAAGTTGAAACGAAATGCGGAGAGCGCGGGCCAGACTCTGGGGTGCGGAACGTAGCCTAGCTACTTCTCTGGCGTAAGGTAAACACCTACTAGACGATCGTTAACATGGATTGAGAAACGATCTTTATTGGTGTTTATTTCTTAATTTTGAACGAAGATGAACCACCACCGTAATTCAATGCATATTAACTAGGAACATACATCAAAACCAAACCATCACATAGCCTGCAGTTGCCCACATATTTATATAAGTTCTGTTAATTCCTCTCCGTGACCATGTTAATGGAAATATATTGCGCATCATTGAATTACGAGTGTATAGTGGTTAATTCATGATTAGTAAACTGGTAATTAAAAGAAACCGCACTCACAATTCATTCGTATAGGCCTACTATATAATTTACATTCATACATCAGATCACGATTAGAAACAACTTCTGTGGGCAACGGTACCTGGACATAGACTAATTATAGCCTATGCACTGTATTAGGGAATCGATATTTTATTGGAGAAACGTCATATTGTTGTTGTTCTGTAGTTATAATCTAGGATTCTAGGTGTTTATTGTCTCTATCTGGAGGCACGCGAAGCAGTACGTGTTAACTTTGGTAAGTTTGGTGGTACCGCGTCGGCTGCCAGGTACACGATCAATAGGTTAACGTATTAAACTGCCTTAATATTTGCCTTGCCATTAAAGTTATACATATAGTGTATATTGTTTGCGATATTAACTATAATGAAATGGAAATTGGCACAACAATATTACACACATTGCACTTCAATGTTCAATATACGTAACGTTCTTCTCGTGCGTACACCAAAAAGATTAATCGAAACCATCTTTTTGAGCGGTACGCATTTTGGTAAACGGCTTCTCGGTTCACACTACGTACACGCCGCATGTCTGTAAGTGACGTCACAATTTTGTATACGTACCGTAAAACGGTACGAAAAACGGCTAGTGTGAACTAGGCTTTACACCCAATAGTAATCAGTTTCCATCCAGCGAGTCGAAATACATAGATTGAAGTCATCAAAATATCACTCATTTCTATATTCATTAATGTTAAAGACATACAGTATATTACCCGCAAATTCTATTCAGTACATTGCCCAATATACAAAGTATATAATTATGATGAATAAAACAGAATACATTAGGCCTACAGAGACATTTGGCAAGGATTCGAAACTTTAGGGATCCTTGCCAAATGTCTCTGTAGGCCTAATATATTCTGTTTTATTCATCATACATAGGCCTACTTTGTATATTGGGCAATGTACTGAATAGAATTTGAGTAATATGTCTGTAACATTAATGATTATAGAAATGAGTGATATTTTGATGACTTCAATCTATATATTTCGACTCACTAGATGGAAACTGATTACTATTGGTGTAAGAGAAAGAGCAGCAGACAACGTTTTATTTTCCCTCATTGAGGAGGGGGGAAAAGGAGGGTGGGGGGACATATATGTAGGAGTGGTAGCAAGTAATGGAGGGGAATTATCTCACCTAATCACAAATTGCTTTGTTTTGAGTGCCACTGGGGTGTTTTTTAAGCTTTTCTTTATGCTCTGGATCTATTGAGAACGGTCACAGTGCACCAGAAAAAACTCTATTGAGGACGGTCTCCGTTTATGGGTTAAGCGAGAGAATGTGGCAGGATGGTAATAGAAGGGCTCTGAGTCATCTTTTCCAGGCTTCGAAAAGGGACGCACAGTGGCCGCACACCAGCCCATGGGAAAGACCCCTTCCACTTAGATCCAGTTATAAAGTGCTAAGAGAAAAAACAAAACATTAGGACAGAGGTACTGAAGCATAGAATAGGTAATGTCATCAGGACCGGGGGAAGCATCATGACACAGGGAAAGAGCATAATAATAATAATAATAATAATAATAATAATAATAATAATAATAGTTCTTAAAGCTAGCGCATGCTAAACCAGCTAAGGATAGCCCAATAAGGTCGATTAGGCGTATTTCTATTGGGGTCCTGTACTACTACCCCATCCCCTTGCTCATGAGGGACGGTAACGACTCAGTGCTTGTGAAAAATCTTTAATGCGCCGAGCGTGGGCGCGATCCTGGGACCTTCTGGGTGGAAGTCCAAGACGCTATTCACTACACCAGCGAGCCGCTAATGATGAAGTTCATGAATGGAAAAGGGGAGGTTAATTGTAGCATTCTCCACCCAACAAACCAAATTCCACTATGAGAGACTCTTCCCGGTGACAAAGATGGGCAAACTCAGGAGAACAGGCGGCAAAATCCGAAACCCCAGCAAAAGCAGAAGCAAAAGCGTGTGCAATCACACCCTAGTCAGCAGTCAAGGCACCGCCCACAGAGAGGACAGGGGGCCTGGCGGAAAAATTTCCCCAGCAATCTTGCGAACCCTTTTCCACACCTGGTTTAGAGGTGTCCGAGCATTAACAGAGGAGATATATCTCCAGGACTCTCTCCTAGCCTCTCTGAGAACATGGCATGCACGTGACCTCGTCCAACGATAGGCAGCAAGAAAAGCCTGTTTTATGACGCCGATATCTTGAAAACGCTGCTCGCTTAGCCTGTACAGCAATAGAACACTGAGCTGGCCACCACGGAACAGGGCGTCTGGGGAAAGCACAAGATGTCTTAGGGATAGATTGACGAGCAGCTGAATGAAGCCTAATGGTAAAATAGGAGACAGCACTATTAACACAGTCAAAGTCTTCCACAGAACCTAAAGAGGAAGTAAGCACAGTAAACTGCGACCAGTCAGCTTTATCAGTGCACCACCTAGGAAGCCTAGTGACAGGGCCTGGCACAATTGACTCAATGAATATGGAAAAGTGGTCACTGCCATGTAAATCCGGCAGGAACCCCTCATAAAAACAAGGAGGACATCCGCAGAGCACATAGAAAGGTCAATAGCAGACAACGTCCGAGTATGGAAGTGGGTAAACTACTCAGAGTTCAGAACACCCACATCTTCCAGCTCAATCAGGTTAACAAGCATGGTACCCCTGGGATTAGAGAGGCAATCACCCCACAACGGATGACGGCCATTGAGATCCCCAAGCAACAAAAATGGAGACGGGAGTTGATGGAGGAGGCCCTCCAGATCAACCTTCGATATTACAGCCCCAGGAGGCAGATAAAGGGGACCAACAGGTATATACTTTATGTAAATAAATGCGCAACACAACCACTTGTAATTTGGAAACAACCCACACACAATGGAAGGGAATGTCAAGCTGAACAAAATAGCACTGCCACCATGACATTCCTGACCAGGAGCAGGCTAAATACCCTGGAGGAGCAGAGGGAGGATGGTCCCCAAGCATAGTTTCCTGCAGAGAAACGCACAAAGAGGTAGGCTACAGTCAGAAAGGAGTTTCATCGGTCTTTCTAAGTATGAGAGCACTAGTTTGGTGTGCACACTGTTGGATGTGCAGTGCTGCCGGGCTATCATCAGGAGACTGGTGTACATTTTTTTGCAGCGGCTGCAATCCTCCAGTAACACGCTGATTATAGCATTATGGTCTAGTGATCTCATATATGAATCCCGGATCATATCCCACTGGCAGAAGCTGCTGCACACATAGGCTAGTACTGCATCGTCTAGATTTAAAATTGAACTTTGAGCAATGATATGTGCAACAGGTGTAAACCAACACGGAGCAATACTCAGTGACGTTCTGTGATATGTATCTTAGCATTTTAGGCTAAGCAACTGTGCTGTTGACGAACCACGAACCGACTAAGGACATGACTTCGGACATTCTGAGAATGGCTACGTGGAATGTTAGTGGCATGAATGATGGCACAAAAGAGAGAGAGGTTCTGGAAGTGTTAGTGAATGCCAGGCTGGATGTATGTGGAATGACAGAGACCAAATGGAAAGGTTCAGATGTGAGAGAGTGGGAGTGTGGAATGGGTGTGTGTGCTGGAGTGAGTGAAGGAACAGCGAGAGAAGGTGCATGTTTGTTTGTAAGTAGCAAATGGAAGGAATGTGTAAGAGAGTATGGGTCTGTGGGCTCAAGGATTGTGTGGGTGAGAATGAAAGTAGGAATACAGACGTGGGTGATTGTATGCGTGTATGCCCCGACAGAGGATATACTTGAAAGAAAGAAAGAGGAGTTCTGGATGAATGTGGAGGCGTGCCTGGAGAAGTTTGACAAGAACGAAAGAATATTTCTGATTGGGGATATGAATGGTAAGGTGGGTGATAGGAAAGTTGAGGGAGTGGTGGGAGGGTGGGGGGTACCATCAGAGGTGAATGGGAATGGTAGTGCACTTGTGGACGTATGTGTGGGGAGGAGGCTGTGGATAGCCAACACCTTCTTCCGACACAGAATGATCCACAGGTACACGTGGAAACGGATGTTGACGATGAAGGATAAGACAGTGGTGGAACGAAAGTCATTGATTGATTATGTATGTGTGGATGAACGAATGAAGAAATCTGTGATGGATGCTAGGGTGTATAGGGGTATTGGAGGGGGTCTGTCTGATCATTATGTAGTGGTAGCTAAGGTTAGGATACAAAAGAAGTGGGTGAGGAGAGCGGGAGGGAGGCGAGAGGAGGGTGGAATGGTGAGGAGGGTGGAGAGGTTGCAGGAGGAGGAAGTCAGGGAGGAGTACAGGAGAGCAGTGGAAAGACGACTAGGTGGGTTCGACCTGGAAGTTATGGAGGAAGTGGAGGAGATGAGCAAGGTGTTTAAGGATGAGATCTGTGCAGCATGTGAGGAGGTGTGTGGAGTGAGGAGAAGAGGGAGGGGAGTGAAAGGTACAGCATGGTGGACAGAAGAGGTAAGAATAGCTGTGGAAGAAAAGAAGAAAGCATATAGAGAGTGGTTGGGTAGTAGAGGGAATGAAGATTCCGAGAGACAGAAACGAGCGAGGTACGTGGAGAGTAAGAGGGTGGTGAAGAGAGTAGTGAAGGAAAGTAAGAGAAGAGTAGATGAGGAATTTGGAAGGAATCTGAGTGTAAAATGGAGGGAGAGTAAGAAACTGTTCTGGAAAGAAGTCAAGAAAGTTAGGGAAGGTAGCAAGGGAAACAGTAAGGGTGTGAAAGATAAGAATGGGATAATGCTAGCCGAGAAGCAAGAGAGAGTCGAAAGATGGAGGGAGTACTTCAGTGAGTTGCTAAATGAAAGGAATGAAGAGCCAGCAAACATAGCTGGATATGGTATGGGAGGGAGAAGAAGAGAAGTAGTGGAGGAGGAGGAGGTGGGGATCAGGAGGTCAGAAGTGTGGGAAGCCATGAAAAGAGTGTAGTTGGGGAAAGCACCAGGAACAGATGGAGTGTGTGGGGAAATGTTGAGGTATGGTGGTGAGATAGTGATAGAATGGGTATGGAAAATGTGCAAACTAGCATGGGAGAAGGGGAGTGCACCCATGACTGGAAGACTGGCATAATAGTCCCCCTATATAAGGGCAAAGGGGAAAGAGGAGTGTGTGGTAACCACCGAGGAATATGTCTTCTAAGCGTAGTAGGGAAGGTATACAGTAGGGTAGTGATTGAGAGAGTGAGAGTGAGAACGGAGAAATGGATAGGCGACGAGCAGGGAGGTTTTAGGAAGGGAAGAGGATGTGTAGATCAGATTTTTACCCTGAATTGTGTTGTGGAGAAGTATCTGGAGAAGAAACAAAAGGTGTATGTTGCCTTTATGGACTTGGAGAAGGCCTATGACAGAGTGGATAGAGAAGGTTTGTGGAAAGTACTTAGAATATACGGAGTAGAGGGCAAGTTGCTGAAAGCAGTGAAGAGCATGTATGAGGGTGCAAAGGCGGCAGTACATGTGGAGAGTGAGCAGAGCGAGTTCTTTGACCTGAATGTTGGTTTGAAACAGGGGTGTGTGATGTCCCCGTGGTTGTTTACTGTATATATGGATGGAGTTATGAAAGAAATACTATCAAGAGCAGTGGATGTTGGTGTATCGCTGAAAAGGGAGGGAATTGAGTGGAAGCTACCTATACTGCTGTTTGCGGATGATACAGTTCTGATGAGTGATAATGAATGGGAGTTGCAGGGTCTGGTAAATGAGTTTGGAACAGTGTGCGAAAAACGGAATTTGAAGGTAAATACGGGGAAGAGCAAGGTTATGGTCTTCGAAAGGGGTGAAGTCACAGAGTGTGAGGTGAAGCTGAACGGTCAGGCTATGGAGATCGTCAACTCTTTTAAGTATCTGGGCAGTGTGTTGAGTAAAGATGGGACTATGGATGAAGAGGTGCGGGAGAGGGTACAACAGGGGAAGAGGGTTGTAGGAACGCTAAAAGCAGTAACAAGAAATAGGGTGGTCAGTATGGAAGTGAAGAAGTCCTTGCATGACAGTGTGGTAATCCCGACACTGACTTACGGAAGCGAAGCATGGACGTTGGTTGAGAGACTCAGACCAAGAGTGAGAGCAGTGGAAATGAATTACTTAAGGAGTGCGTGCGGAGTTACATGGAGGGATAGACAGACTAATGAGGAAGTAAGAAGGAGGTGTGGTGTGGAGGTAGATGTGCTGGAAAGTGTGAAAAGGAACAACTTGAGATGGTTCGGCCATATGGAACGTATGGAAAGCGAGAGAATGACTAAGAGGGTGTACGAGAGCGAGGTGGAGGGACAGAGGGGGAGAGGTAGACCGAATATGAGGTGGAAGGATGGAGTGAGGAACTACATGAACGAAGGCGGTGCTGGTTGGGGGGAGGGGCGTCGACTGACTGGGGACAGAGGTGCATGGGGGCGGTTCGTTCGTGGCCACCCCTTCGGGGATCACGGCGTCAGGCAATAGATAGATAGATAGAACTGTGCTGTGTTCTGTGCCAAATTGTAATTTGAACATTATTATGCTATGCTGTAAATACTGTATTTTCTTTATTGTCTCTGTATTAATTTATTTTGGATCTTATCTGTGTAATTAATTTTGTAATATGATATGGACCATCAGGGTGTTCTGTATGCCCCATACTGTATTCATCTTTTTGTGTCTGGAATAAATAATAATAATAATAATAATAATTATTATTATTATTATTATTATCATTATTATTATTAGCATGTAAACCACGAAAGTTCCACTGGAGAAAACTAAACATTGTTCCTACGAAAAGGGGCCGAGGCAGACTGACGATCTGGGCTCTGCTGTTTCCCAAAATAATTCTATAGGGAGCAGCACCCAAAAGTGCAGAACCCCCCAGATCTGTGAGGCAGACATGGAGGAACAGCCAGTCACCACCTTTTCATCAAAAAAAAATGCAAGTACATGCAGATTGGGACAAGCAAGATAGACAAGGTAGGATACAGTATGTATGAAGCGATGGAGGAAGTGAATGCAGAAAAGGATATAGGAGTAGTGATAGACAATAAGTTAAATTTCTCAGAACATTTAGCGGAAAAGATAAACAAAGCCAATAGAATTGTAGGGCTGATAAGGAGGACATTTGTGTCACTTGACGAAGAAATCTTCAGGAATCTCTATACAGCGCTGGTTAGGCCGCACCTGGAATATGCGAACCAGGTGTGGGCTCCATATATGGTAAAGGATATAGAAGCAGTGGAGAAAGTGCAGAGGAGAGCTAGCAAACTAGTACCAACGTTGAAGAACGCGGGCTATGAGCAGAGGTTGAGGACACTGGGGCTTCCGACACTGGCATATAGGAGAAAGAGAGGGGATATGATAGAGACTTTTAAGATAGTGTCAGGAAAGTATGATGAGGATGTGTGTGAAGGTATCTTCTTGATGCGGGAGGGAACAAGAACGAGAGGACACTCTAAGAAAATTTACAAAGAAAGAAATAGGCTTGAAAAGGCAAAGAACTCATTTTGTGATAGAGTGGTAAATGAGTGGAACGCACTGCCCCAGTATGTAGTCAATTCCGAATCAATAAGGGAGCTTGAAAGTAATCTTGATAAAGCATGGGGAAGACAAGATTTGAAGTTTGATTATAAAGCAAAAATACAGAATAGTAAAAATGTTGCGTCTGCTACCGCCGCCGCCAACACCGTGAACGACCGCAGCAGTGCAAGTACTGGTACTGAGCTGGATACACAGGCCTAGTTTGCCTTTTTCCATAGGATCTACTGTAAGAAACTGTAAGAAACCACTGTTTTGATAGTCAGGCAGGACTGGACACAGAGTGTAAAGGAGATTGGCTAGAAGAGGTTCCGAAAATACGAGGAGGATCCACAACTACGGACACCTTTGCAGCCGCTGAACACCCGGGCAACGTATCAACTAAAGATGGAGGCAAAGAGAGACGGACATCTCCATGCCCCGTCTCGGAAACGCGGGAAGGGAGCTTCGACGGGGGGTCATCAGCCGCTAGAGACACAAGACGACCCACGACTCCTCTAGTCGAGGAAGCTGTATTGGCACCCACCGAGGAGCTATCAGTAGGCAGGGCATCAACCAGGACACCCTCAGAGAGAACAGGGTTAGCAATCACAAGCGATGGTGAAATAGCACTTGGCAAAAAAGGCATTTGAATTAGCGGGGATAACGCCTCTGGAGGCGTCAGCAACAGGCGGACTCAGACCAGGGTCAGGAGCAGGAGGAACAACCTGCACCTCTGTCGCAGGACTGTGAGGGGGTATGAGACGTGGCAGACCAGTAGTAGGAGGGAGGCGCCTCAAAGGAAAGCCCGCCCTACCCTGAGGCCTGGAGACCACAGAGGCAAATGAAGTTCCCAGATGAATAAACAAAGACATGACTCTTTCCTTAGCCTCAGCAAACGTTAGCTTCTCATTAGTACGCAAAGACAAGACCACATATTCGAAGATATACCCACAATTTAGAGGAAGCAGAATGGGCCCCACCACAATTAGGGCAGAACAGAGGACCAGGATAATTACCCTCACGGCGACAGGACCTCCAAACATGACGTAATCAACAAGGTCTGAGTCGGGGTCAGTACACCATCAATCTCCTTATGAATCCTTTCAACCTTAACCACATGTTGATCAGAAAACTCGGAAAGCAAGGTCTCATCACTATAACCCAGCAATTCATGTGAGATAATAACCCAAAGCGTCTGATTCAAAAGTCAATGGAACTTTCTTAAGCATAGCCTTATCGCTGCCACTGACAAAGTCTGTGGGAAAACAAAGGGTCACCCCAGAAATAAGATCTCCTGGTGGTGGAACGATGAGGTAGAACATGCTGTGAAAGAGAAAAGGAGATGCTTCAAAGCATGGAAGAAGGGAGGCAGCAAGGAGGAATACCAGGCAGCTAAACGAACTGCCAAAAGAGTTATTTACAATGCTAAAAAAGGCATTAAGGACCTGGTCCTCGAACAAGTGTGTAACACTGACAATCTCAATGGGATCTTCAACCTAGCTAGGCGAGTTAAAAATGACAGTAGGGATATTATAGGTGAACAGTGTGTTAGAAACGATAATGGGAAGATTGTGTATGCAGAAAATGAAATCAGAGAAGCATGGAAGGCACACTATGAACGATTGCTAAATGTAGCGTTTGAATGGTATAAGGAACAGCTTAGTATCGAGAAACCAATATGTGGACCCCCTCCTTTGATAGCACCAGCTGTAGTGAGCGACGCAATCAATAAAATGAAGGAGTACGGTAAAGCTCCAGGTTGCTCCGACATTGTCGCTGAGATGATAAAAGCCTCAGGGGAGACTGGTGTCAACTTAGTCACTGAGTTGATAAACACCATTATTAAAGATGAGAAAATCCCAGAGGATTGGCTCAAAAGTGTAATAGTAAATATATACAAAGGAAAAGGGGATGCGCTATATAGAGGAAATTATAGGGGCCTGAAAATGCTTGACCAAATCATGAAGGTCTGTGAGAGTGTCTTTGAGGGTTTGATCAGGCAAAGCATCTCCATTGATGATATGCAGTTTGATTTTATGCCAGGATGGGGTACAACCGATGCTATCTTCATAGTCAGGCAGATACAGGAAAGATACTTACTAAAAGGCAGGGATCTTTACTTTGTGTTTGTAGACCTGGAGAAGGCCTTTGATAGGGTGCCTAGAGATGTTGTGCAGTGGGCTATGAGGAAACTTGGTGTGGAAGAGTGGCTGGTGCGTGTGATAATGAAGATGTATGAGGATTCGCGAAGTGCGGTGAGGGTGAAGGGTGTACTGAGTGATGAGTTCGCAGTCCGTGTTGGAGTCCATCAGGGTTCAGTGTTAAGCCCCCTCCTCTTTATTATGGTCTTGGAGGCACTGTCTAGAGTTTTTAGAGGCGGACTCCTGTTGGAACTGTTTTATGCAGACGATTTAGTCCTAATAGCTGACAGTATGCAAGATGCTGAGGCCAAATTCAGAGAATGGAGAGAGGGCATATGGCGAGCAAGGGTTTAAGAGTCAATATTAACAAAACCAAGGTTATGCATTGTAGATTGAGACGAGGCAATGTGGAAAAGAGCGGTGCATACCCATGTGCAGCGTGTGGAAAGGGTGTGGGCGTTAACTCAATTCAATGTAGCATCTGTCGATGTTGGGTACGTACACCATGGGAGTAAGCGCTGTAGTAGAATAAAGGGGCCCCTGCCGAAGGATAAGTCAGAAATAGAGAAATTTGAGTGCGTAGTGTGCAAAGGCGAGCTTGTGTTAAGTGATGATCCTGTGGTTGTGAATTTTGGAAATGAGTCATTGGAGCTGGTGAACAAGTTTTGTTACCTAGGAGATACCATCTCTGCCGGTGGTGGGGCCGAGGCTGCCACTGTTGCTAGAATTAGGTGTGGCTGGGGGAAGTTCAGAGAACTGATGCCAATCCTGACCATGAAAAGAATGCCTCTCCCCCTGAAGGGAAAGGTGTATGCCTCATGTGTTAGAAGTGCAATGACGTATGCCTCAGAAACATGGGCCGTTAAAGTAGAGGATGTCAACAAAATGGAACGTAATGAGATGAGAATGGTGAGATGGATGTGTGGGGCCAGGCTACAGGATAGAATAACAAATGTTGAGCTGAGGAGACGTTTAGGTATAAAGAGTATTAGCGAGGTGATGCGTACAAGTAGACTGGGATGGTATGGACATGTGGAGAGAATGGATGAACAAAATTGGGTGAAAAAATGCAGGTCTGTGATTGTGGAGGGAGCTGCACCAGGGGGTGGACCGAGGAAGACCTGGGATCGGACTATACGTGCCGATCTCAAATCCAAGAACTTGACAAGTGAAGCAGCCCTTAACAGGGTTGCCTGGAACGCCGCCATTAGGACAAGAGACTGAAACTGCACGTATGTGTGGAACACTCAGTCTTAAAATGTTATGTATGTATGTATGTATGCTAATGGGAGACACATTCAACCACAGTAGCTTTAACGGAATGGAGAGCTAAGAGGTGTTCACTCTGGACAGGAGTAGAGACTTCAACAAGTAGGCTACCGTCATGGCCGGACACCACGAGAGGGGCCACACCACATGGTGATTAAAGTACGATGGGTATCATGTACTGTATATTCATTTCAGTTAACCCATGAACTGCTAGAACCTGAGCAAAATACAAGGTCAAGTTAAGAGAGGAAGGGGGAGGGGGGGGAGGACTGGAGGATGTGGTATGGAGAGATGCCACTACTTCCTAAGTGTCACTCAATTTTGAGACATTTTCCGGCACTGGCACGGTATTTGAAGGGTTGTTTGATTGTTTTTACACGTTTAAATACGTACGTGCTTCCGGAAGAACCGTCGTAGTCCCTGGGTTAAAGAAACACCACTTACAGTACGGACATTCAAGAAATTTGCAAAGGATGGGACACAGGGATTTTGGCACCACATCAAAAGGAAGCCCAAGAGACCGATGGTTGGCACGCAGACTAACACCAAAACCACCATGGCCAGCAGACGGTCAGCGGCAGCGAGCAGACTGGGAGGGTTCCAGCATCACCACCATGGAGGAACAATCAACAGAAGAGCCAGGGCCGTCAACAGAAGGGACAGAGGGAGATGACTCGACAGAATTTAATTGCAAGCCAACAAATCCATCCCTTTCAGAGGGGTCAACCCCCTTACCCCAAGAGGCTTAGTGTACATAAGCAAGAGCTTCAGCAGGGATCAGTATTCTACTAGGGAAAGATTGCTTCCCTTAAGGACGGAGGTCCGCTTTAGGGACCATTGTCCCAATTTTTGAAGAAAAAAAATAGAAAAAACTTGCTAGAAAGTAGCTTTAATGTGTTGGCAACACTGTCGTGAAGAAATTGTATAATTTAGAAAAGTATTGCATTGGTTATCAATATTTAAATAAATTTTAAGCAGGATAAATAACAAATTTATGTTCATTTCCCACAGACTTTATTAAGATGATTTAATGAAGAAAAAAAAATAGAGTGTAGCTTAATGTGTTGGCAACACTGTCGTGAAGAAATGGCATCCTTTGGTAAAGAAGTGCATTGATAACCAATATTAAATTATATTTAAGCAGGAGAATAATTTTTGTTTTCTTTTTTTAACTTTGACGCCCATTTCCCAGAGACTTTATTTTGCAAATTCAATGTTTTTCAAATTGCTATAACTTATCAATTCTTGCTCAATTTGCATGATTTTTGGTTTATTGTCTAGAAAAACTGTGGCATCTATGGGTCTGTAAGTTACATATTTTACTTATGGGTGTGGTTTAAATTTTATGTAGGCATAAAAATGCAGTGAAGTGATTTCATTAGAAGAGCAAAACACAACCGTTGGACCTAGAGCAGTAAATGTGCCAGAATTTTACAAGCATGCCCCATACTTATCTCAAATAAAATATGGCATAACTCTCAATAGCAAATTACTAGATGCGAGATAAAAAATTGTCAAATTTAGTGCAATATTCTATATAAATAGTAAAAATAGTAAAAATAATACATAAAATTCAATTAAAATTCACCCGTATTATCACCATGGGGCAAACAACTATCAGTGAAAATTTCAGCATCCTAGCTTAATTAGGGAAAAAGTGATCCCTTAAACCATCAAGTGCGGGTACTCTTAAAAGTTTTACCGTTCCACTGCGGGAAGACTCTTATAATCCTAGGCCTAAAAAAAAAAACATTTAAACTACCCCAGTATCAATTGATTTTATGTATTTGTTTTTATTTTATTTTTTTTGCCCCTTGGCCATGCCAAATATCACTCTTCCACATCCCCTCCTGTCTGCCACCCCCCCCCCCCCCCCACACACTTCAATTATCACCTATTTTCCGTTATTCCCTTATTCTTAGGTATATTTTCGTGCTAACAATAGCGAGTTGCTAGCAGGGTGTGGTCATATGTGTTACCAAGCGAGTGAAAGAGAAAGAGATAAGGGGAGAGACGTCAATGTCGCTCCAGGCATCGTGAGAGGTGGATGTTGGCCAAGCTGGCTCACACTTGAGATATGTAACTCTCGCTTTCATTTCGCGATTTTGACCAGCCAAACACTGTTTCCACTTGTTTTATTGTTGTAACAGGTTAATATCTTCATAATAAACGTAAAATAGGCACATATGGATAAGTATTAATGATATTTATGGTAAGATAACGATTTTAGTGACAGGAAACAGTGAAATAGGTCCGCACAGTTCTATGGTGTTCACTACATACGGTGTGCACTTCTTAGGTTAAGCAGACCTCCGTCCGGTGGGCAGCAACTGCACCGACAGCACTAGAGCCTGGCACCTCCGAACACCTGGCATAGTAGGAGGTTTAAAACTGGATTGCTAGCACCTGACTCTAGAAAAGCCCGAAGGCCCCACTCCGAGGGGTCTCCCAAGGGGTGTGGAAGAAGAGAAAAGATGACCTCTATATATGGGGTCAGGGACCATTTAGTGGACCCCTCACTGGCAACCAGAAAAGGAGGGATGGCACCCTCACCCCAAAAAAAGAAGATAGCCCAGCCCCCAACCTGCAATGCCTCCCAGATCATGGGGATACAAAGCCCCGCCTCCCACCTCTAACGTAACTCCAACACACCTACGTGTGCTAGTAGTTTTCCAGTTGCATCTACTTTAACTACAACTAACGTAAGGGTAATTACTGACATTATTCCTCCACCTTTGATGAAGGCTCCGATAAAGAAAGGCCCTATGCCTCTCCTCGGATTGTTCATGGGTTACTATTACGGTTTTAAATCCCTCTAGTGCACAACAGACAATCTCGGGTAAGCTTCCGGTTCCGAATGAGCGGGTCATCCAAATGAATAAGAACAGGAAGATGAGAGCAAAGGATACTGCAGGTAATACTTTAGATGTGGCTGTAAAAGCAATCCCTAATGTATATGCATATGAATATTTTGTTTATTCCCCCACACCAGCTCTCCCACCTGCCTCCTCTGCACACCTATTTGCGGATTGGTCTAAGACTGATGGGTTAAATGACATTAAGTCTCTTACCGTGTTAACGCCGGAACTGGACACACTTCCGGTTAGCGATCAGTCCAGCAATCCAGTCCTGCAGGTGGGACAGGTGGGCACAGGATCCGTGGGTAGACTGGGAAATTGAAGCACAGCAGTTTGCTTCAACCATTACTTCAAAATCCTCCCATCAAATACCCCAAGATCATCATTCTTGGTTCTCAATGCCAATTGTCAAGGCCGGGGGAGTACCACCTGCTATCTTTAATTTTCTTGCTGCCCCCAAATTGTCTTTATGGGAATTGCAGGAGCCCTTTTTTACCCCCCCCCAAGCGCACCTGGATAGGGACTTTAAATTGCATAGTAAAGCACTAAGACTTTTCTCTCAATTTCTGCTAAGTCGCCAAATTGATTAGTCTCTCACTAGAACCATACAGGCTGTTAATGATTCGAATGCTCGGAAGGCAACGGAATTATCCCGGCGTCTCTTGCTACAAAATTCAATCCAGTCACTGGGCGACGTCAGGATAGCTTTATTGGAGGCAGTCCGAGCACGTCAAAACCTACGGCTCTATCTGGTAAAGAAATTATTCGACGACATTGGTCACCGGTTACTTTTATCACCAGTACTGACGCCCTCCTTAGTTTGCCCTAATACGTGGCAAACAGCGTTTAATTTGGTAGCGTCAAATAAGCCGGGTGCTTCCCAAGCTAGGAAGGATCATTTCAAATTTCCTAAGCCATATGCCAAACCTAAAGTCAGTCCAAAGGCTCAACCTAGTGGGTCCAAATTCTTTCAGGGCTCCAAGTCTCCTCCGGCACAGGGAACCACTCAAGCCAAGTATAAACAGGGAAAAAATTCAGGTAAATGGTTCAATCAGCAACCCAAACATAAATCAGGTCAAGGGTCAACTTCTGCCAAACCTAGCCAGCCGTCTAACCCTACCCCACCACCTTCAAAAACTAAACATATCACAAATTCTCTCACTCCCGGGGCCTGTCGTGGGCGAGTTGGATCAGAGTGTAGTTACGCCGGACAAGCCCAGTCAAGTAACTGGGTCGTTTCGGGCGTGTCATCGGGCTTGGCCCAGGCGGACTTGGGCAAGGACAGTGGTACGCATGGGCATAACCTGGCAGTGGCTCCGGCGACCTCATTTACGTCAACCACTCGAAATCAATCATGTTTCTTTAGAGGTGAAGTCACTAGTCCAGGAAATGATCACCAAGTATATCATTGTCCCGGTCAATCCAACTTGCGCAGTTTACACGTCCAGACTTTTTCTCGTACCAAAGAGAGACAGTATTCAGATGAGGCCAGTCGTAGACCTGTCTTGTTCGAATCGATACATTCACAACGCATCGTTCAGGATGCTCACTGTGAATCGAATCAGGTTAACACTTCCGCCGCAAGGTTGGATGTGCTCGTTAGACCTGACAGAAGCCTATTGGCATGTCCCGCTAAACAAAAGGTTCCAAAAATTCCTCGCCTTGAGGATAGAGCATCAGACATATGTCTTTCAGCGGATGCCTTTCGAGTTGAACCTAGCACCGAGAATATTTACCAAATTAGTCCGACAAGCTTTACTACCACTTTTAAGTCAGGGAATCAAAGTATTGGGGTACCTAAACGACTGGCTAGTGGTGGCGGAATCAGAGTCAATGCCGAAATCATGTAACTCAAATTTTAAATCATGTACAATCCCTGGGGTTCAAGGTCAACTTGGCAAAATCGAACCTTGTCCCAACAAGGGTAATTCAATGGATAGGGCTGGTCTGGGACACAGCACATCTTACTCTCAGTCGAGTGTGGACAATCGAAACAGATTTCAAAATAAATTGTTTTGTTTTCTCCACAGTCTGACAACCACGAGAAGGATGTGGGAATCCCTGGTCGGCTCTCTCAACTGGATTCAACTTACAGTAAAGTTGGGCCGGTTGAAAGTAAAGAGATTAATTTGGAAGGAAACAAAAAAAAATCGCTATTGCCGCTGGGAAAGTTATGGTGAATTCCAACGTTAATTCACAACTTACTATCGGTTTGGGCGAGGCAGGAAACATTGCACTCAATAATGACGTGAACGTCTCCTCCACCTACGATATGAGTAGACACAGATGCTTCAGGGACGATAGGCTGGGGTTATCAGTCAAGCATCGGCCATCAGGGTCAAGGGCTTTGGTCCCAATCCGAAGATTTTCACATAAATGCGAAAGAGTTGTTAGTCCCCTTATTTTTTCTGCAGGCTCACGGCTTCACCTTGCGGGGGAAATCAGTAGCCTTTCGAATGGACAATTTGAATGCAGTTTCATGCATCCAAAAGCAAGGGTCAACGAGGTCTCGGAAGTTGCTAGAGTTGTCGGAAAATATTTTTGTTCTGGCAGACAAGCTGAACATTCATCTTCTTGCATCGTACCTGCCGGGCGTAGCCAACGTCTGGGCAGACGCCCTGTCGCGGAGACAGAGCACAATAGAAAAGTGGTCTCTCGAGCAAACCATCTTCAACCAGATGATTGCAGAGCCATACCGTCCACAAGTGGACTTGTTCACGTCCAAGGAAAACAACAAACTTCCTTTCACCTAACCCGCAGGGAAGTAACTTCGGCGGGGGGTCCAGACGCATTGATGGAGGATTGGAACAGGTGGAATTCCATCTATCTGTTTTCGCCTCCAGACGCTTCACTCATGTGTCAAGTAGTTCGCAAACTACGGGATTATCGGGGCATAGTCTCGATAATCTATTCTAATTGCCTCTATATATAGAAGCCCAAATAGGGAAGAGGATGATAACTTACTGAAAGCAATGGAGGCATTAGATAATAGAGAGAACAAATATAAGATTTTTATTGGAGATTTCAATTTGCCAAGGATCAACTGGGCAAATTGTACTACTCCAGCGGGACAGTGTAGCCTGGAAAACAAGTTTATAGAGAAAGTGAGAGATTGTTTTTTAACGCAACATATTACAGAGATGACAAGATATAGAGGTGGGACGCAGGGGAGTGTACTTAATTTGATTTTTAGCAATGAGGAGGATATAGTGGAACATGTCAATGTGGATAGCCCTATAGGTCGTAGTGACCATGCCTGTATAAGCTTTAGTTGCAACATTAAAACAGAGAGGGATAATAGAAGCAATAGAAAAATATACATGTATGATAGAGCAGATTATGAGCTGCTGAGACGGTGTTTGGACATTGACTGGGGGGAATACTTGAACGGTGAAGACGCTGAAGGAATGTGGAGGAAAATTAGAGTCAAACTGGAGAATGCTGTATCCAAAAGTGTACCAGTAAAGGAATATAAGGATAAAAAAAAATTGAGGAAAAGAACGAACCCAGAATTGCCAATGAAAAGAAAACTTTGGACATTGATTAGAAGAAAGAAACAATTGTGGTAAAAGACTAAAATTGTTAAAAAAGAACAGGGGGTCTAGTATAGAAGCTAAAGAAGTGGATCTGGAACGCAGACAAATAAACAATAAAATAAGGTGGGAGACAAGGAGGGGGGTGAAGGAGAGGGAGAGAGAGATTGCTAGAAATGTGAAGGATAATCCAAAAATATTCTGGAAGTACATTCAGAAAAAAGTTAACAAGAAGAGTAGGGATCCCAGAGCTGGTAGGGGGGTTGGATGATGGGAGTAGAGCGGAGACTGATAAGGAGAAAGCAGAGGTGCTGGGGAAATACTTTGGGGGGGTACTAACAGTGGAGTCGGATGATGCAGTGCCTACTATTCCCATCAAACAGGCACCGGCACTAGAACTAATAAGAGTTTTCCCATGCTAGAATAAGAAGGGCTATAGAAAAAAAGAACAGAAGTAAGTCCCCGGGACTGGATGGGATACACCCAAGAATCATAAAGGAAGGTGAGATTTTAGTAGAGCCATTGAAAATGTTATTTGAGGTATCGTTTAATACAGGACAAATCCCAATGGACTGGAGAGAGGCGAACATAACAGCTATATTTAAGAAGGGAAAGAGAAATGACCCAGGAAATTATAGACCAGTAAGTTTGACAAGTGTTGTGTGTAAACTAATGGAAACGGTAATTAGAGAAGGAATAATGGAGCATATGAAATTAAACCAACTTTTCAGTGGGAGACAGTTCGGATTCTTGCCGGGGAGGTCGACGGTACTACAGCTAATTAAGGTGGTAGATGATTGGATGCAAATTCTAGAGGATGGTGATGTAATAGACGTGGTATATTGCGATTTTATGAAGGGCTTCGATAAGGTCCCACATAAAAGGTTAATAGAGAAAGTTAGAAGATATAATATAGGGGAGAAATGTGTGAAATGGATAGAAGCCTTCCTGAAAGATCGGAGACAGAGGGTACTGGTAATTGGAATAGGCTCGGGGTGGAGGGAAATTACAAGTGGGGTACCTCAGGGATCTGTGTTGGGACCACTACTGTTCGTTATATTTATCAACGACTTACCTGAAGTTATAACTAATGGAAGTGAGGTATACCTGTATGCGGATGACACTAAGCTGTATAGAAGAATGAGGAGTAAGGAAGATGTGGGTTTGCTTCAAGGAGATGTGGAGGGCATGAAGGGATGGTCTGAGCATTGGTTAATGCCTTTTCATCCAAAAAAAATGCAAGTACTGTACAAGCGGATTGGGACAAGCAAGATAGACAAGGTAGGATACAGTATGTATGAAGCGATGGAGGAAGTGAATGCAGAAAAGGATATAGGAGTTGTTGTTGTTGTTGCTGTTCCCCAGGCTGCCTGGCCGAACAGCCCCAAGGCCCCAAGCAAGGCCAAGGCCATAACCGAGCGTCCCCACAGATCCCTCCCTGTCTACCACAATAAAGCCTGGGTGACCGAAGCCACTCCATGGCGGGGAGCTAAGGAGGGCGCGGAAACGCCCGGGAAACCAAAGCCCCACCCAGGGCCCTGTTCCCCTCAGCAATTATGAAGAGAAAGTTGAGGGTCAAAGGAAAAATGTGACACTTTGGCTTCCAATCTGCCAACCTCTAGGTTGGGAGATTGGGAGGTCAATCCACGGAAGAGACGCCGTCACCTGAGATTTAGAAAATATATAAGTAAAAGGAACAGTCAGAGTAAGCTATGGGTATGGCAGAGATCGCTCAGCTCTCACTCTGATAGACCAGCCCATCACCACATGACTAGAACCCAATCCTCTCAGCATCAGCTAGGAACGGCCCTAGAAAGATAGGAGTAGTGATAGACAATAAGTTAAATTTCTCAGAACATTTAGCGGAAAAGATAAACAAAGCCAATATAATTGTAGGGCTGATAAGGACATTTGTGTCACTTGACGAAGAAATCTTCAGGAATCTCTATACAGCGCTGGTTAGGCCGCACCTGGAATATGCGAACCAGGTGTGGGCTCCATATATGGTAAAGGATATAGAAGCAGTGGAGAAAGTGCAGAGGAGAGCTAGCAAGCTAGTACCAACGTTGAAGAACGCGGGCTATGAGCAGAGGTTGAGGACACTGGGGCTTCCGACACTGGCATATAGGAGAAAGAGAGGGGATATGATAGAGACATTTAAGATAGTGTCAGGAAAGTATGATGAGGATGTGTGTGAAGGTATCTTCTTGATGCGGGAGGGAACAAGAACGAGAGGACACTCTAAGAAAATTTACAAAGAAAGAAATAGGCTTGAGAAGGCAAAGAACTCATTTTTGTGATAGAGTGGTAAATGAGTGGAACGCACTGCCCCAGTATGTAGTCGATTCCGAATCAATAAGGGAGTTTGAAAGTAATCTTGATAAAGCATGGGGAAGACAAGATTTGAAGTTTGATTATAAAGCAAAAATACAGAATAGTAAAAAATTTGCGTCTGCTACCGCCGCCGCCAACACCGTGAACGACCGCAGCAGTGCAAGTACTGGTACTGAGCTGGATACACAGGCCTAGTTTGCCTTTTTCCAGAGGATCTACTGTAAGAAACTGAAAGATAATCGCGCCCCTGTGGCCGGCTCAGGTGTGGTACCACTAGTTGAAGACGTGGTGCGAGAACCCGGTGTCACTCCCGATCTCATACTTCCACTTAGAGACAATTGGCAACCTAAAGACCTCGCTGGCTTTTGCATTCTGGACATTCAGAAGGCAAAATGGTTAACTCTGTACGGTGAAAGTGTCACTAATAAATTTCTAAATCAGTACACTCTATCTACCAGGTGTCAATCCCAGTCACATTGGAAATCATTTACAACCTGGATAGTGGAAACGGCTCAAACTGAAGCATCAGTAGCTTTAATTTTCAAATGCCTGGACTACTTATTTGAACATAAACGCCTTTCCGTAGTAACACCTAAGAACCATTTGTCAGCAATCAGAATCCCCTTTTATGATTTAACGGGTCTATCTGTACCTCAGGCGGAGGAGACGGGCTTTATGCGGGCATGTTTTAAGCTTCGCCCCTTCGTCAGCTCATGCCTACCTGGTCAATAGACAAAGCATTGTCTTTACTTAATTCTCATAAATATATTCATGCTCCAGATTTTGATTCCATCTTAACCCTCCCCCCCTTGGCTGGCTTTCTAAATGACAGCACTCAGATCTGGGCGATCTGGTAAAAAAACGTCGTAATAGGCCTAGGCCTATTTTTGTATTTCAACTGCCAGAGAATTCACACAAATCTCAAAATGTAGCCCTGTTTTGTATCTGTAGACTGGCGTTGAGTAGAGCTCTCTAGGTCAACTGGTTCAGTTGTGATGATGATTTCCGTGGAGAGCATTTATCCGCGGATTGAGCAATATCGGACACTTATAACCACTAATTTTCGTTCTAGCAAACAACAACATATGTCCGACTTCTTCTTGTTCTTGAAGCTGCGCGTCGCTCAGACAGGCTTTCTTGACAAACGTTTCGCCGCACGGCTTTCAAACCACGCTTAATAGGCTTTCAAGCTTACGGATTTTAAAAGGACACCCGGGCTCTTGCCCTTCGCAAGGGGTGTCATTTTAAAATGACACCCAGGCAGGAAGGGTTAAAGAAGGCTGTGTTCCTTATGGCTTTGGCTACAGGTAACCGGGTGTCTGAGCTGGCAGCGATGAGCAACGAACCTAATTGTCTCAGGTTTGGAAGGCGCAATATCAATGTCCAAATTGCGCGGTCACCCACTTTTATTGCAAAAAATTAGCATAGTGATCATGTTTTTTCTGATTTTACGATCCCGGCGCTAAAGCGAAGGGATACGCATCATATATTATGCCCAGTACAATCTCTTATTAAGTTTTTGAGAGCATCCGAACCTCAACAACAGGGAGCTCTCTGGGTTAATAGTACAGGCAAGCGCATCACGAAAAGGAAATTAACATCTTTACTTGTAGAGGTTATTAGAGAAAGTAACCCCGGTCCTCGGTCTAGTGGGGAGGGCCCACGATATCAGAAAGTAGGCAGTGTCGTTAAGATTATTACAAAACTTTTCGGTAGATGATATTGCTAACACACGCTTATGGGCATCTTATCATACATTCTTGACGCGCTACCTGTCTGTTGCCTTGGATAAACCAACACTCACCTGTGTGGCATTACGTCAACGGGTCTAATTGGTCTGTGTGCTATTAGTATTAAGAATAAAAGAGGGGGGGGGGGGGGGGGGGGGGGCGGTACTGGAGAGCTTAAGACCTTCAGCCCCTCCACCGGATAATGTGATGAGTATACGAGCTGTGATACTTAATAGTGTTGAACTGGTTATACAGTTCCCAATTATATTTTAATTTTAAGTGATATATATCAATAATAGTTGCAGCTATGAGATATATGCAATAAGTTGTACAATATACAGTAGTTATCCGTACAAGTTAATTAAAAGGATTTTTTTTTTGTGATCAAATAATTTTTATCCCCTACAGAACTCTGATGTCTAGTGGGAATCAGAGGATTATCTTTATTTTTGTCAAAGAATCAGGAATTCTTGATCAATGTTTTATGAATCTCAGATGTGATATTCATTACCTACATGTACCTGCAAGGTTATGTACAAGCAGACTATCTTTGAAGTGCGCAGTCTGCTTCTCTTTCTATTTTTTATACCAAAAATATTGTACTGTATGTATACAATAAATTTAAGAATGCTATTTTGGGCGTTTTTTCTAAACCTATTGTTGATTTGGTTAGTGGTTGGATATTGTCACGAATGTCCCCCTCCAGTCTTGAGATATCAGGCATATCGTCAATGATGGAGGGGCCACTAATAAATTATAGGTTTGAGTCCCGGAGGGAAGAAAGAAAACCTAATATTTAGTAGTGGCCCCAAAATCATTGACGATGCAGGCCCTCCCTTCCATCCCCTTCCCATTCGTTGATGTCTTAAGTTTAATCTTGATATGTCATTGAAGAGCGTAATGGCGCTGGGCAGAGCAGCGTCTCGGATCCATGGGAAGACATCAACAAGTTTGGGAAGCTTGATTATAGCAATTCTTAAGTTAAATTTTATTTTGTATTGTTTTACGAAGTTTTTTCGTAGTGAGTACCCAATCATAAGGACGATTCCATAAGAGAATTAGCGTACACTTATGATGTGGCTTCATTATCTCCCTGTGGTGGTTGTTTCAAACGAGCTGACGCAAGGGCTTGAAAGAGCGCTATTATGTAATAGGCATATCGTCAATGATTTCGGGGCCACTACTAGGTATTAGGTTTTCTTCCTTCCCTCCGGGACTCAAACCTATATTAACAACCCTGGGACTACTAGTGTTGCTTGGAAGTGTGCCTTTATTTCTCCTTTAATATTGACGAGAGCGTTTAGGTCGGTAGAGACCATTTTTATGATAGGGATATTAGAGGTGCTCTCCATGGAGCTTTGCTCTGGCCAGGTGGCAGTCTGATTTTCTTTTTTTATGTTTTAATATTTGTTTGTGCTTAACTTAACAAAATGTAATTTGTCATGGATTACAATTCTATTTTGCTATTTTTGTGTGTTGTGACTTTAGTTATTTATTATATATTATTAGATGTTAAAAAAATCACCATAATCAGGCAAAATCATAAAAATGAACCAACAAACAAAATCCTATAACTGATTGGTAAGCAATGTACAGAATTATCACCTCGCAACTGCACCAAGTATCAGTGCTTGACAAGAACAATATGTGTGTATGTATGTTTATACTGTACTCAGGCACATACCCGATAGCTGGGGGTGGCTGATTTGAGATAGTTTGAGACATAACTATATACAGCACATGATTGACTTATACAAATAATTGTTTGTAATATACTTTTGTAAACTAGTTTGAAGCACAGATTTCAATATACTGTAATTTGTAATGTCCTCTAAATCTAAATTAATTACAGCATAGTTAGCTTGCACAAAAATGTACTTCAAGCAACTAAAAGCATTTCCAGATGGCACAGTCAAGCTTATCGGGAATCAATATTTACAAATAATATTACCAGTTTATATAAAAATTAAAATATGAAAAGTCCATGGCAGGCTATTATGAAAAAGTTATTTGCTCTTCTTTATAAAGACACTGAGGGCCCAAACATGTTGGAAGTCCATCGTCTATACCACTTTGAACAAGGACTAAAGACTAAGGAACTGAGCATTGATTAATGAAAAAGAACTTTAGATCACCCAGTTTCTTGACCCTTTCGAGCATGAGGACGCAAGTGCGCCCTTTTGGGGATACTTTAAAACCTTTGTGACCATCAGGGGTGTTTAGAAACCTTTAGTTTAATTACTTCAACCTCTGCAGTGTCTTTGAGCAAGTTGTGGGCAGAAAACTAATTTTGGAGAGGTAATGATGAGATTAAGAGAATTCTATTTCTGAATACTAAACAGCAACCCCTGGACCTGAAAGGGTTAAGAGAATTATATTTCTGAATACTAAACGGCAACCCACGGACCTGAAAGGGTTAAATTATAATGTAAAACTTGCAAAATAAACAAACTAAAACTGGGACGATACAAGATAAATGCAGCTCGCTTGGTGTAGTGACTAGCGTCTCGGACTTCCACCCAGAAGGCCCGGGTTCGCGCCCACGCTCGGCGCATTAAAGATTTTTCACAAGCACTGAGTCGTTACCATCCCTCATGAGCAAAGGGATGGGGTAGTAGTAAAGGACCCCAATGGAAATACGCCTAATCGGCCTTATTGAGCTATCCTTAGCTAGCTTAGCATGCGCTAGCTTTAAGAACTATTATTATTATTATTATTATAAAGAACTGATCAAAATCGTTATGTGGAAACAACGCTTAATAAAATAAAATTTTGAAATAAAAGAACACAATCCACCACATAGGGTGTACACAACTACATGAGCAAGTCAATTTGTTTCCCAAGTAAACTGATCGCACATATAACAATGCACCTCGTCATGTTCAAGGAATTAGTCAATTTGGGAAGTCTGGGACGTTCTGGTAAATTTTTACTAAATTCTGTATGAATAAAGAAACTACAATGTATATCAAATTTTATATTAAGCTAAATTTGCAATTTGGAAAAAAAAATCTACTTAAATTGTTTACCAATGCATAGGTATTCAACATGGTAAGATTTAAGAATATGGCTGAGACTTTAATCAAGAATGATGTATAGCATTAGTAAGAAATTGACAGGAATTTATTTGTTTGCAAATGCTTTGTAAATATATATATTCTATGATAGTTATATGTGAATATTTCCACATAGCAATTTTGATTAGTTTGTTATCAGTGGTTGGAGGGCTGTGTGGCGGGGTGTTGATGGAGAGGATAATAGGATGTACGGAAGTTGCAATGGGAGAGGGAAGCAGGTCTTTCCTGCCCTCAGACTATTCCGACTAGAAGATCCCGCCCGCTTAGCTAGGTCCTTCCTGCCCGAATGTTGTGGGCGGGAAGAGCCAAGCAATCTATCTTTCCTTGGCTGATTCCGCCCTCCAAGATTAGACCGTCCCGCCCATTTGTATGGTTCACACAACCTCAGCTGATCTTGCCTAAATGTGCGATGCAAAAGCCTGTAACCTTGAAATTCGTGATTGCATTATATATTTTGTCTATTATGAGGCAATTTTATTCAGATTAGGAAGGTTATTCGAGACAGTCTTAAGCATTTCAACTATCACAGATCCTTCCTAAGCTGTATGAGATCGTCTAATGACAGCCGGAATCAATAAAAAGGTGACATAAACCTCAAGGTGAGTTATCTGCTCAACAGGTGGCGTTGTGTGTGTGTAAGTGTGAGAGTCCGAGTGTAGGGGATGAGACAGTGAAGCATGGGAACTAGGTGGCTTCAGAGATGGGGTCGTTTCGGGCCATGAGTGAGCACCGTGCCTCATGTGAAGGCAAGATGGCAGGTGCTCGTTGTACTCTACGTGCTTCACATGTCTCACTCCCTAGATTGGAACAAGACCTCACGGGCTTCACTGTTCATTGTAAAGCGGTGAATGTTAAGGCTCTCAGCCTATGCCCGAGAGGAAGTAAGTTGGAATATAGAAAAAAAAAAAAAAAAAAAAAAAAAAAAGGATAATGTCACAATTTCATGATCACTCCATTATTCGCTACTCTATTTGCAAAGTAACTGATTTCTATAAACATGGGAAATATGCTAATCACCATCGGCTGAAAATGGACAATTGGCAAATTAATTGGTTGTGATATTTCCTATTAACCCTCCAACCCCGGCTACGCATTACATAAATATTGCCCGAAACCCGGGTGTTTTGGCCGAAAAACGTCTAGGCTAGGCTACCGTATCATTGTTATGCTGACTGCTTCCCGCATTCCCGCGCATCCCCAAGCGTAGCTGTGTTATTTACCTGTAGAATGGCATTAAGTAGAGCTCTCTAAGTCAACTGGTTGAGTTGTGATGATGATTTCAGTGGAGATAACTTACGGCAACAACAGCCACTTTACAATACTTTTCGATACTTAACAACAACATACAGGCACACACGAACAAGCGACGCTCTCCTTCTTGTGGCCGGAGATGCGGGGCGTCAGTCCAGCCGGCTGTTGTTTACATGCGTCGGACCGATGCCTCGCACACCAAGCTCACAGGCTTTCAACCACTGGTACAATGTTGTACCACCCGGGTTCCTTGGGGCAAAACATAATGGTACACACGTGTACCATCCGAGTTTGAAGGGTTAATGGGCGTGTTTTAGTCTGATCGTCATATATATATATACACAAGGTTAGATACAATCACAAATTTCAAGGCTACAGGCTTTTTCATTCCACATTTAGGCAAGCACAGTTTAAGGTATACGCGAACCTTACAAACGGGCGGGACGGTCTAATCTTAGAAGGCGGAATCAGCCAAGGAAGGATTGATGTTTGGCTCTTCCCGCCCACAACATTTGGGCGGGAAGGACCTAGCTAAGCGGGCGGGATCTTCTAGTCGGAATGGTCTGAGGGCGGAATAGTCAGTAAGCCATGGGAGAGGAGCGGTGCGGTTTTGGGAGGGGAGGAGGGTGCGTGGATCGGGTGTTTGCGTTGAGACAGTTGTGCGAGAGAGAGAGAGAGAGAGAGAGAGAAAGATGTAATTTGTCAGCCTACTGGGCCGGAGCCCTCATAAGGCTGGTGAAGGGAAATATTACGGAATTAAATCAAACGCTTCTAAGAACTGGTGAATAGGGAAGGAGGTAAACTGTGACAAAATTGCTAGGAGATCGTGGATAGAATTGGTATGTAAAGAAAGGTGATACTGTATATGAAAGACGTGATTTCATGAAATAAATTAATCGCTGTCAGGTACCGGCGGATAGGTGAGAAGGTATACGAAGGTGAAATAGCTAAGATAGCGTGGCTAGAATCGGTACGGAAATGAAGTCGGCGTTCCCGCTCATACAATGGGCACTCACAGAGAATGTGACGAACCGTGATGCGGGTTTGGCAACGTCAGCAATATGGTGGAGGGTCCGGGGGTGAAGTCATAAGATGGCCATGCGTATACCGCGTGTGCCCGATGCGCAAGCGTGTTAAGACGACTTAATTCCTGCGACAAGAGTCATGTGAGGATGGCCAATGATCAACCATAGTCTGAAGAGAGCGAGGATGATTACTAGTGTCAATAGCCGACCACTCCCTCTGCCAAGCCGCCCATACCCATTCTCGGAGAATGGGGAAAATGTCTGTGGGGCGCTCGAGGCAAGGTGACGGCGAGCCTTGACACGCCCGTTTCGCCAAAGAATCTGCTCTCTCATTCCCAGGAATCCCCACATGAGCGGGGATCCAGCAGAATGTAATGCGACGTCCCGACTTAAAGAGATCATGGATATCCCGGATAATACTACGAGTCAGATTTTCCTTGGGTGCAAAATTATTAAGTGCTAGGAGTGCGCTTTGAGAGTCACTGCATACGACAATACTGGGGACATTAACAGGTAGTGTGTTTGCCAAGCTTAGAGCACTCTTTATTGCAAGAATTTCTGCCGTAAAGATGGAAGAGTGTGGATGGAGAGTACACTGACGAGTTCCATACTCAGAAACAACGGCATAGCCCACAGAGGAGGCATCCTTGGACCCATCCGTATAAAGAAAAGTACCAGGAGTATGGCCAAATACGTAGGTGATTGAGGGCCGCCGAGCGCCGAGCGTAAGGCGGCTATGAGGAAGGGAGGTCGGCGAGTAGGAAACAAACATCAGGGCACCAGAGGCACCACGGAGTAAAGTCAAGGGGTGGGGGTGGTGAAGGGTAAGGTATTCCATAAGTTGATAGGAGTTGACTTGAGACATCCGGAAAAGTAACATGTCTAGACGACGACGTGTCCACGGTATCCCGAAAAAGATCTTGCAGGGAAGGGTCAGCCCTACATTGGATCGCCATTCGCATCGTTACCAACCGTCGATGCATTGGAAGGGGCAATGTAGGCCTACCCGCCTCCGCGAGAAGGTTGCATATACGTGAAGACCGGAAGGCACCTGAACTAATGCGTACCCCTAAGTGATGGACCGGGGGAGGCAGTCCCGTAAATAGTACAACCATAATCAAGAACAGATAAAATAGTGGCATTATATAATTTAAGTAATGTTGTCCGGTCACCCCCCCAGTGGACTCTGGCAACCGCCTTGATGACATTAAAGCGTCCCAGGCACCGAGCCTTCAAAGCAGAGACGTGCGCCTTCCAGTTGAGATGCGTATCGAATATCAGGCCAAGAAACCTTACAGTCGGGCTGAAGTGAATATCCACCGCGCCCATCCGCAAGGTGATTGACTGGCCGCGCAGCACCCTCGCATCATGGCAAAAGGCTAGTGCCTTGGTCTTTTCAGCGGAAAATTGAAATCCAGTAGATAGGGCCCAACGATGAATACTTGCGAGTGCCGCCTCTAATCAGCGTTGAATGTGCACTAGACTCGAAGAGGTGTAAAAGATTGCAAAATCATCTACGAAAAGGCTATGGGACACCCCCGACGTCAAGCAACTGGTAACGCCGTTGATGGCAATGATAAAGAGAGTGCAGCTAAGGACCGCTCCCCTGGGGGATACCAATGAAAAGTGGACGTGTGGTAGATAAGAGTCCCATTTAGCTTGACTTGGAAAGTGCGATTCGCCAAGAACTGTGCCAGGAAGCGCGGTAAAGGACCACGCATTCCCGAGGCATGGAGAAGTTTCAATATTCTATATCTCCACATGGTATCATAAGCCTTAGCAAAATAAAAAAAAAAATGCGACAGTTGGTAGCCGCTGGGAAAATCCCCTCTTTATTTGACGCTCGAGTCTCGCAAGAGAGTGGTGCGTAGAATGCGCAGGGCGAGAACCATTCTGATAAGGGGACAGTAGGTCATGTTCAGTAGCATAGTGTAATAATCGAGGATTCACCATCTTCTCCATTAGTTTACACAAGCAGGAGGTGAGAACTATAGGTCTGTAATTGGTGGGGAGGCTAGCATCCTTGCCGGGCTTAGGAACAGGTACGGTATAGGCATGCTGCCAATCATGGGGAAAGTAATCATCTGTCCAAAATTGATTATATAATCGGAGGAGAAAGAGAAGGGCTGTCGGATGTAAATGACGAATGAGGGCGTAAGATATACCGTCTGGTCCAGGGGTGGAGTCAGAGCAATTAGTTAGTGCGTGTTCCAATTCTGAAAGGATAAAAGGTACATTATAATGACAGCGTTCCCCTCCATCAAAGCTGAGGGGACGTGACTCAGCAGTTCGTTTAAGATTGACAAAAGCAGCCGGTAGAGATGAATCTGAGCTGACTCTAGCGAAGTGGTCGGCAAGGATATTAGCAATGGCAGGCGGATCTTGAACGAGGACCCCAGTGGCAGGATCTTACAATGGGGAAACGGGAGAACAGGAGCGCACACCAGTAATGCCTCGGAATTTAGACCAGAGAGTACTGATAGACGTACGGGATGTGAAACTAGAAATATAACGTCTCCATGAAAGTTGCTTGCTCAGTGTTATCGCACGTTTGGTAAAGGCACATACTGTACTTTATTATAAAAAGTCTTCAAAAATGACTGAAATACTGCAAGAGTGATAATATGAAGATAACATGATGAAGGGGAAGAATTAGTGAAAGTACCCTGCAACATACGTATACGAGCAGAGGGTGCGAGGAGACGACGCTCTAACTGGTGCTTAAACTTTACTAATAAAGCAATCTGTGGTGACCACCAAGGCACCTGGCGGGGACGAATAACAGGCCTGGTGAGTGGAATATGTTCATCAGCAATAGAACGTAAAAAGTTTAGAAAATAGTTATAGTTGTCAGCAGGAGTGGTGCGGGAGAAAACGTTTATCGAGGCAGTGGAAGCTTGAAAAGAATTCCAATTGGCTTTAGACAAGTTATAGTGTGGTATTTGTGTACTATGTGCCGGGCCAAGTAGTTGCAACATGACAGGGTGGTGATCACTGGAGAACCTATCCTCCGAAAGTGACCAATCAAAACAAGGGGCCGCAGCTGCAGAGGCAAGAGATAAATCAATAGCAGATGAAGTATTATACGAGGATGAATAATATGTAGGAGTGCCAAGATTGAGACAACAGAGAGGTGATTGTTCAATAATGTTTTCAATGAAGCGGCCGGGACTATCAGTAGAAGAACATCCCCAGAGAGGCGAATGTGCATTGAAATCTCCAAGAATTAGATAGGGATGCGCCAGTTGTTGTAGGAGTAACTGCAGGTCTGCCATAGGGTATTTACCTAATTTACCTAATTGTATTTACCTAATTGTAGTTTACAGGAGTTGAGCTAAGCTCGTGTTGTCCCGTCTCTCAGTCTACTTTTTATCCAATTTTTTCTTGAAAATATGGATGGTAATTGCAAGAGGGTTGATTATAAGCCGAACAAACAATTAAGTTTGGTAGACGAGGCACGGAAATTTTAACAGCAAGACTGAAAAGGTGCTGGAGATAATGGGACAGGAACATAAGCAAGATCATTTCGTACAAGGATGGCAGTCCGAAAATGATTAGCGACAGCCGGAGAAACAGCTGCCACCTGATAACCTCGAATGGACGAGATTTTTGTACCAATACTGTATGTTGTAAACACAGACACAATGGAGAATGCAGTTTTAATAAACGCTGCAGTTCACCCATGCGAATGCGAGATTGATATCCGTTAAGATTCCAGTGGATTATATAATCAGGCATTATCAGGAGTAATTACTGTCAGATTGCCATGGTTTTGAGCCCTCCGTACGGAGGTAACCGATGGCAGGGTCGATGGTGTAACTTCAGAAGAACGGGGTGGGTGACGGTCTCTAACAGGGGAAGGAGGGGGGGAAGTAGAAGAAGGTGGAGGGGAGGAAGTAGGAGATGGAGGGGAGGAAAGTAGAAGGAGGTGGAGGGGGGCAAGTAGAAGGAGGAAGAGGGGTGGAAGTAGAAGGAAGTGGAGGGGGGAAAGTAGGAGGCGGCGGAGCGGGATCATGCGGGGAAGGAGTCGCCGACGAGTCGGAGATAGGAGCGGCCGATGGAAATTGAGACTGAATGTCAGATAATTGCGACTGTAGTAAAATGAGTAGCGTATCAGGCTGAAGACGAATGCTGCGAAGATGGACGACACACAAGCACTCGGATCCATGGGATGGAGCGTCAGGTGGGGCGACGCGGGTAGCAAGAAAAGTGTTGACTCGGGTGGTAATGGATCTGTGGTCAGAGGACGTCAAAGAGGGTGGATATACGCCCTAAAGCAGGCGGAGCAACCACACTTGCTATCGTGCACGATCCCTACAGTGGAGGAGTCAACATCGATGCTATCATGCGAGACAGAGGCAGGCTGTGAGCTCAGAGCCGATACTGTAGTTGTAGTCTTGTTGGATTTTCGTATAGTCAGTGGAGGTGAACTCGATTCACGAACCCGTTTAAGATGGATCGGAGAAGCCGGAGGTTGGTGAACGGTGCACTGATATCCTTCGAGTCCATAAGTTACAAGGTCAGAATGCATTAAGTCAAACTTCTCCTTGAAGTGAGCCAATAAGTCTCGTGGTTCAAACTCAATCATGTGGGTCACACACACGCAATCAGGGGCATGTTCCAACGGAGGATTCCGACGAAGAAAACCCGGTAAATTAACAGTAAGCTGGGCTAGACGGGAATTCTTATGACCGAGAAGGAAAGCCTTACCACAAGTATAACAGCCACAATGATCATCACTATGGGGGAGTGCCCAGGCAGGAGTGTCCTGTTCAGAACTATCAAACAATGCAACTGTTTCCTCAATCGAAGCAAGGTGGTCCGCTATAGCAGCAGAAGTCGCAGCTGAGCGTGTGAACGAAGACGCTTTCCTCTTCGTAATCTTGGAGCGAGAATGCAGTTGGATTTGGGATGTCGAGGGACAAGTAGCGGATGTGGACTGCTTGACAGGAGCCGGCCGAATGACCAATCGCTTGGGCTTAGTAATCAGAGAGGAGGTAGGCCGTACGGGTCACAGAGCAGCGGGGTGGGAGGGTCTCGACCGGCGAGACGGGGCAGAAGTAGAAGGGGTGGATACTTCAGCGAAATGGTCTATGAAGGACGGAGAGACCTCCATATCGTCTGTCAGACTTCCAAACCTGTTGGAAATCGAGATCGGAGGAGCAGGCACAGAAGGTTTAGCAGTAGGTGGTACACGAGACGTCGGTTGGGGAACAGTGGGAGGAGGCGCTCCTGGTAGGTGTTGATGAGGCTGGGAGAGCGGCCGCGCTACCGTAGCGTACCTACGTTTTGGGCCAAGGCCCTGGTCTCCGAGAGTCCTCGAAGCTGCACGGTAAGACAGGCCCTTAGTATCCTGGAGATGGATGACATTCTCCTGGAAATCATAATGGGAACAAGATCTATCAGTCGCTGCATGAGCTTCATTACAATTAGCGAAAAGGCATCACGTGTGCAGACATGCGGATGAGGATCAGTCAGAACCACAGTGTCGGCAAATGTGAGTGGGAGATCGACAATATTTCTCAGGATGGCCAAATTTCCAGCAGGACCTGCATTGGCACGGGCGTCTCTTATAGGGTCTTACTTGCAATATACGGCCTGCAACATCCAGAGTAGATGGCAGGTCATGTCGTTCGAAAGAGACTTTTACAATACACAACGGTGGTCGACTATCTTAGTCGCGACGTGGAGGAATAGCGTACGCATCAACAGCAACGACAGTGGGATCAATCCTCTGTAGCATGGAGAACATCCTTGGCGCAGAGTCAGCAAATTTTTCCTCGAGGACTTTGATATATGAAGGGAGAGAGATAGTGCCGACGCATTGGTTGAGTTTTGTTTCTTCGTGACCAGCAAAACCCTCCTGTGGGTCACCCAGAAGGTACTGCATGGCCATTGATTGATTCTCATTGGAAACTTCCACCAATCTCGTTGAGTCGGATGCAGTGAACAGACTGACATCACCAACCTCAGTTTGGAGATAAGTATACAAATTAATATCATCCAGTGGATCATTGGCAACCGAGAAAAATCGTGACCAACTTGGAGGGGCAAACATTTCCTGTAGAGTGGCAGTCGACGGTGTAGTAAACGTTTTCCTTCTCTGCCGGCGTGGCTGGGACGGGCCGGCGTAGGGCTCGAGCGTCGTAATGGATGAAGGTATATGAATTGCATCAGATTTGGAAGAAGCCGACTGAGGAGAATTTACTGTCTGTCGCGGTGTTGGCAAAGTCGCAGAAGCATCAGAACCACTGGACGTTACATGTCGAACGATTTGAGGAGGAGGGGGAGTCGTGTGGCGATCTACATCAGCCAGCGAAGGTGGTATAGTAGAACTTCCCAACTCTCGACCTGACACCTTGTCAGGGAGCACATTGGGGTTGGTAGTGTCCAAAACAGTGATCAGAGTCTCGTAGGGGACGTTACCAGAGTTCAGGTCCATGTCCCCACAGGGGATAGGCGCAAGAAGAGTACTGACTACACCAGAAGACGAGGGGGCAGGAGGGGGGTCAGCCAACAACTGGTGGTCATCTATCGTCGTCATCATGGTGGGAATTGAAGGAGGCCCACTTAAAGCAACAAGGAAGGTAGGGCAGGGCCAGACACACACTACCTACAAAACCATGCTGCCAGGCATAAAGTGAGGAGGCCCATATAGGTAGTTGTCGTTACTCACGATATCACCGTCCACATGCAACCTACACCCAAATTGCATATGTAGGTCTCGGTGAACAACCGCGATAGCACCCCCGACTATAGCAACATAGAGAGGCCCAGATGCAAAGCTTAGTAGGGATTATGCTAACTCCCCGTCAAAAGGGCAATAAGGAACCACCCATCCATCACATCGCCATCAAGTCAACCTCACACTCCGGGAATCGCGTTTCGCGCGCACATGAATGGACCAGCGGTTCTTCCTTGGCGACCATAGGACGGCGGTTCCTCCTGGGCGATCATATAATCTCCCGCACTGTCACTACGATCTCCCGTAATATGGCCTCTGACGACACGCCGTCTACTTTGCGCAGAGCGTGTGGCATCCTATCTGACTCCGAGATGCTCAATCGTTTGCGAGTATTTATCCTCGAGGGGAGAAGCAGAACTTCCCCCCCATGATAGAGGAAGAGGGAAAAATGAAAAGAAATATAGCAGAAGTGAAAGGGCCTGCTCACTTGGTTGGAGGTGGCAGGAGGGGTGGGCAGGAACACCAGCACTCCCCCCATGTCACCTCCGTCAACCCCCGCACGTACCCGAAGGTGGGTCAACGTGTCAGACATAGCGGGGGGTTGTGCGAGAGGTATTTGGAGAAGCATAGAGATATTTTGGCCTTTTATGGATTTGGAAAAAGCGTATGATCATGTGGATCGTGAAGCAATGTGGAAGGTGTTAAGGATTTATAAAATTGGAGGAAATTTGTTGGAAGCAGTTAAGAGTTTTTATGAAGGGAGCAGAGCATGTGTTAGAGTAGGAAATGGTGAGTTGAGTGAATGGTTTGAGGTAAAGGTAGGTTTGCGACAGGGTTGTGTATTGTCACCATGGCTGTTTAATATGTTTATGGATGGTGTGGTGAGGGAGGTAAAAATGAGAACTATGGGAAGAGGATTGGGTTTAGTAGGAAAGAATGGTAGAGATTGGGAGTTGAATCAGTTGCTGTTCGCTGATGACACAGCATTGGTAGCGGATTCTGAAGAGAAATTGCAGCGGGTAGTCAAAGAGTTTGGAGTGGTTTGTGGGAGGAGGAAACTGAAGGTGAACGTCAATAAAAGTAAAGTAATGGTGTGTAATAGGGGTGATCATAGGGTGAATCTAGATGTGAGGCTGGATGAGGATGTATTGGAACAAGTAGAGTGTTTTAAGTATCTTGGAGGAACGATAAGCAGGAGTGGAGGTATGGAAATGGAGGTAAAACAAGAGTGTGTGTGAAGGAATGAAAGTTTTCGGAGCAATGGGAAGTATGTGGAAGACGAGAAATCTCGGAATGAAAGTAAAAAGTGCAATGTATCAAGGAATTGTGCCAACAGTGATGTATGGGGCTGAGACATGGGCTCTGAAGAAAAAGGAGAGAAGCAAGCTGGATATGATGGAGACGAGCTGCTTGAGGAGTATGTGTGGAGTTACTCGTAGAGACGGATTGAGGAATGAAGAGATATGTAGGAGAGTGGGGCAGCAGGAACATTTGTCAGCCAGAGTGGACAGAAGGGTGCTGAGCTGATATGGTCATGTTGAACGAATGGGAGATGAAAGGCTTACAAAGAGAATATATGAGTCAGATACAAGGGGAAATAGAAGGGCAGGAAGACCCCCATTGAGATGGAGAGACTATGTAAGACTAGCTTTGGATGATAGAGGAATTACTATAGATCAGGCAAAGGACGTGGTAATAAACAGGAATGAATGGAGAATGCTTGTGAATAGTTGAGTGAACACGTGATCATTTGGGGGAAGGGGTCGGGCGCAAGTTGGACTAGATAATAGTCCATCAGGCGCCTGGCCCGGGGAGACGATTAATATGAAGGGTGCGCCTGGAAGTGTGGTGGTCGGGCTTGTGGCTTTGGCTCCGCTACATGTCTGCCTGCCGAGATCGGAGCCTCTCCGGGTGGTCGGGGGCCGGGGGAGTGCTGGAGCGACCTTGGTGACCCTGGTCTCTGGGTATTCTCCTGGGTGACCTAGATGTGTGTGAATTTTGTGTTTTGTCTGTGTTTGTTCGCTGTTTTGTCTTGTGTTTTCCTGTTCTTCCTCTGTCTTGAGTCGGCCACCCCCAAGAAAATACAAAAAATAATAATATATATTTTTTTTTTTAGGAAAAGTGGGGATTGGGCATGAGCATATAGATATAGATAGAATTTTGATTAGTTCTTTTGCATTTATCTTGTGTCGTTCCAAGTTTGGTTTGTTTATTTTGCAAGTTTTACAATTTAATATTGATGATATTAACCCTCAACACATCTTCCAGCCTCTTATTATATTTTTTTGGTGGCCTTCAGTGGTATCTGGAACTCATAGTTTTATCATGGGTCTGTCCACCGTTGAGGGAGGTTATCCCTGACAAACACATGACTTTCACCCTCACCAGGCATACTCTTATTGAACTTTGATAATTTTCAACCCCACAAAATTGTATACAGTGAACCCTCAAAGTACGCGCAATTTATCTACGCGTAATCAAAGCTACGCTTGAACCACAATTGAGGCAACAAATCGAAAAGTACGCTCAATTATTCAAATGTACGCGCCGAGCAAGAGTCGATTCGTATATGTTGGAGAGTTTCGGGCGGCCATATTGGCGTGACGCCGGGCCCTCCGACGTCGTCACCGTTGACTGTGGAGAGAGACATCTCCTGTACCAAACTATTATGTATCTATAAAGCTCAACAGGATAATATGAATCTATTAAAAGACTGTTCTTCGTGTTTCATTGCATGTATCCATTTATTGAGCAAACACAATCGGAAATGGAAAATCTGTTTCTGTTCAGGAGTTGGAGGCGAGATTGTTTACACTTCTCGAAAGTCGCTTCAAAGCTTACTGCTCTCCCCTGGCTAAATTATGTGAAGCCAATTCCTTAATATGTATATGAGTTATTGAACTATCTCACTTGACTTGTAGGCTATATGAAACTATATACAGGGTGTATTACTTTTCGACTCAAAACTTTACCAGTAGGCCTAGGCGGCTAGGCCTATTATTTCGGTCGATCCGTTTCGGAACTTTCGGGTGCAGCGCTATCGATCGATAGCGCAGATCGGCGTTGCTCAACCACTACCAATGTGAGTTAATTTACGTTTGTGCCTTATTTTTATACATTAAATGTATTTTGTGTGGTAGATTAGATTATAAAAGCATATTTGTACAGTAATATGTTATATATTTGTGGTTTTTAGGGGATGAAAGGTAGAAATAGTACATCTTTCGGTCGGACCCAGACCAATACCTATTTTTCCCATTTATATTTAACTCCCATGTACGCGCCGACAGCACAGTACGCATCCCCCGCGTAATTTGAGGGTTCACTGTATTAAAATCATTGCTACGGGAAGATGAAGAAAATTAATGAGTTTTTGCTATCTACTTGAAGTATGGATACCATGTTTCATCGTAAGCTAAATATCTTCTTTCTATCCATTTCCGAGAAGAAAAGGATAAAAATTACGAATATATAAATTCCCGCCATGTACGGTTTAATAAACGTCCTTAGAATAGTAATGTAAATACTAACATATTCTGTTCCATTTCAATATTGTATCATAGAGTATATCCTTATTCCAAATTAGTAACTACTGAGAAATCAAAACATAACAATTCATTATACTTCTTTGGCAAAAAACTTGTAGCTTTGATCTACCTAGCCCGTATTGAAGTATACTGTAACTAAAATACTCCTCATGGGCAAGGCTTATAAGTTAGCTATAAGGTAAAATATAATGCCTCAACACACTGAACTGTCTTAAAACTGTCTTCGTGGTGCGATGTATAAGGTGTTGTTTTTCGGTGTGAGCATCCTGGGTTCGAGTCCACGGACTGCCACATGTGTTTGTAAAATTTCATTAATCGATTTTAGGAGTATGGTTGGTTGTTGGAAGGAACATAATAATTGATAGTGTAATGCTTATTGTGCGGAATGTCGGTGTGAGTATCCTAGGTTAAAATCCATGGAGTACCTCATGTATTCATAGTTTCATTAATTAGGTTTATTTGCAAGTTAATTGGTGTGTTGGTGATGATATAAACTAAATGCTATCAGTATATTATGAAATTTGTGGCCAGAAATTTAAATACTGTACATAGGTTAATTCTGTTCCGTGGATTAAGGCAAGCAATGAAAATTGATACATTATATTTTCACTTAGTTTACTCAGACAACTGAGCTTCATACCAAAACTCTTATATAGCTGGTTAACTTCACCGTTCATACAATTACATTTTATAAAATCATTCTTCTAGTGGAACACTAGACCTACGAGAGGTCCGTATGGAGCTCAGTGGTCTGGTTAATCTGCTCTACATAACTAAATGGAACTTGGTGATGGGCTGGTCTATCAGAGTGAGAACCGAGCGATCTCTGCCATACCCATAGCTTACTATGACTGTTCCTTTTACACTTATATTTTCTAGATCTCAAGTGATGGCGTCTCTTCCGTGGATTGACCTCCCAGTCTACCTAGATTGGAAGCCAAAGCGTCACATTTTTTTCCTTTGCCCCTCAACTTTCTCTTCATAATTGCTGAGGGGCACAGGGCCCTGGGTGGGGCTTTGGTTTCCTGGGCGTTTCCGCACCCTCCTCAGCTCCCCGCCATGGAGTGGCTTCGGTCACCCAGGCTTTATTGTGGTCGGCAGTGAGGGTTCTGTGGGGGCGCACGGTTATGGCCTTGGCCTGCTCGGGGCCTTGGGGCTGTTCGGCCAGGCAGCTTGGGGAACAACAACTAAATGGAACACTAGTTATTTTATTTTATTCTAAAGTTCAATTCAACATTATTTATATAAACTAGAATCTTGATCATATACTAAAAGGTTTATGACTGAAACCAAGTAACTTGATACAATTCCTCCCAATAATGAATATAAATTAAAATCATTGAAACAATCTAGATTATAACACTCTTCATAGCACAGTAAAATTAAACGTAAAACAACTATTGAAATAAGATAAAGTACATTAAGCAGATACCAATATAAACAGTGAACACCGGCCCTAATAACTTTAAACAATATTGACTAGCCTTAGCATTTTCTGAAATATATACAGTAGTGGTTTCAATTTGTGCACTGTAGTATTCTATATGCTAAGGATTATAGTCTATCTGTGTGGAGAGATAATTTGAAAGTAGTGCAAACTCCCTATATTAATTTTAATATTTTATTCCGGAAAACAGTAAAAATAAACGAAAACCATTTATACATTAATTTTGCTTTGATTATAGTCATAGTCAATAGTTAAGAGCAAAATCAAACATTAAGAACTACATAGGTCTTGTTGAAGAATGTCACCCACCACATGATACTTACCCTTCCCATTTACCACCACACTACCATCATAAATTCTATATTCATCAACAAAATGGTATAAAAATGGGTAAAGATAGTTGTAAGTGCATAACGAATCGTGGATGGCATTTACAAATTACTGTATAAAGTTAAGCTACCAGAGATTTTGGTGGTAAATGCATTGATAAATTCGACCTGTAAAGACAACAGTGATAGCTGGAGGTAAGCACAAGTCGGACCATATGTACAGCCAGATATAAAATTAGTTAAGAAGCATGAACAGAAATTGGCTATAATCAAGAGAAAATATTATTTGTCCAGCCAAGTATCGTCCATAGGAAGCTGGTGTTCAGATAACTTAGCTGTTTATCCTGCCACAATGGATTGGTCGGTAAACAAGTACTTCGTGTCTCACCCGTCAAGGCTAATTATTGTAAATTTGAAATCACATTTCCACATACAGGTAAGATAAACACCATTGAGGATGGGTCTTTACTATGACAATGTTTCGCTTCACAGCTTTTTCAGGTCAAACTAACAAACTTTAAGAAGCTGTAAGGTGAAACGTTGTAATAATAAAGCCCCCTTTTCAAATGGGATATATTTTACCATTATATAATGCTGTTCAACTTAAGAATCATCTTACCATTGCATTATTATCTACTTTACATGTAACAAGATTACAAGATACCAAGTTACTGTACTGCTATAACTCAATCATTTTGAAAGTCCTAAGATATGGAGATAAACCATGTAGTAAAGTGCAGCCCTAAAATGTCTGTATTTTACAATACCATATAGCAGCTCCATTTAAGGTAGGAACTTTTGAGTGGGTACAACGTAAGCAGATCAAAATGGCCAAAAGCAAAATGGTCACACTTCAAGTTTTTTATATTGTATTGCATTTTATTTTTGTATTTCATAGTATCGTTTGGGAGAGAGGGTCGTGCGCCAGTTGGACTAGATAATAGTCCATCAGGCGCCTGGCTCGGGGAGCCGGTAGTAATGAAGGGTACGCCTGGATGCATGATGGGCGGGTGTTGGCTTCGCTGCGTGTCTGCCTGTGGAAATCGGAGCCTCTCCGGGAGATCTGGGACCTGGGAATCTAGCTGAGGACCCCAAATGGGCCTGGGTCTCTGGTTATTTCTCCTGGACAACATACAGTAGATGTGTGTGATTTTGTGTTCTGTTTTTCTGTTGTGTTGTGATATCCCTGTTCGGGCTCTGTCACAAGCCCGTTATATTGTGCCGTTCCTGTTTTGGTTTGTATATTTTGCAAATTTTACATTAAAATACACAGTAGATTTTCAAAAAGTCCCTTGGAAGAGAAGAAAAGCCTGCAGAAAGTACTAATGCCAACTGTAATATGTGGTGCTTAACCCCTTATTGGCGGCGCTCGACTTAAGTCGTGCACCAATTTGAAGCAAGTTAGGAGCATTATTAAGGCTTTTAACCCGTGGAGCCCCGGCTAGTTTTGTAATGTTTGTTCACCAGAACCCGGCCAGTTTTCAAAAAATGGTTTTATTCCAGAAACAATAGCGAATGGGTTAGGAATGAAGGAAAAACCACGAAAAACCGCTCAAAAAGCTTAAAGAATGGTCCTACAGAGCCCCCGAAAACGTATTTTACAAGAGTAAAAAATTGAAGGCAATTACCCCAAAAAACCAGGTTATTGCGCACTCACGCGCACGCACGTTGAATTTGAGAGTTTTCAACCATCGGCACGGTTGCGTGGGATACGTACACAGTTCCCATACAAATCTGAGCCCTCTTGAGTAGCTACACCTGAGGTTACGGTCGGCGCAATTAGGATGACGCGTCAGACGCGTCTCTGGGGCTGTGCGTTACATACATCGCCGACGCGTCAGACGCGTCGCTGGGGCTGTACGGGTTAAAGGGTTAAAATCGAGTGCAAATGGCCGGGAGCACAGCGGGCCAGACAGCCGACTCCCAGGGCTTACCGCCGCCCATTAACTCATGTTCCCTGTGTTCTCGAGAGGCCGGCAGTGTAGCCAGTAGTGAGCATAGCTGGGAAAAATATACAGATATATGCTAAACTCCCATGTTCGTGGCATCATTGCAAGAGAACCACGAGTGCTACGTAGCTCGTTCTGGTCTCATTTTGAATTTTAGTGCCTAGTTTTTTGCTAAATATTTTTTTTTCTCATGAAGATGCTTGATTTATCATGCAGGAGGGCCTGAACATGCCCAAATGAGCCCAAAACACCCCGCTAGACAAGGGTTAAACAATGTCTTCCTAAGCATAATCCTTCTCTTGTATTGTATGAATGTATGTACAGTATGTGTATACTCAGGCACATACCCCATTGCTCGGGGTGGCCGACACGAGACAGAACCTGAACAGAAACAATATTTAAAGTTCCTATTCTCAGGGTCCGGGACCACTTTCGTGTTCCCTCGCCCCTTTTTCTGTCTGGTTGAGTAGGAGAATTTTACAAGGGGAGGAGGATTCCTAGTCCCTTGCCCCCAGAAGGAGAAGTAAGACGGTACAAGAGATTAAAGTCTTGAAAAACTATAAATACTATAGATCTCCTAAAGAAAACGAAAACACTGTTTGAAAAGTAGCTAAGAGAGATAGGTGGATAAAGATGAGCATAAGAACAAAGTAAGGGGAGGAAACTATATTTGATAAAGGTATATGCAGAGGAGGTAGTTTAAAAATTAAAGGCAGCTTATTTGACAGCCAGTGGGGGCCCAAGGTGATCTGGATGCATTTTTTTAACGCTGTGCACTCCCTTGATTGACGGCTAGGGCGTGCCCTTGTTACAGGAACTTAAGGGGACACTAACTGCTTTTTTGGCCTATAAAATCATTCATCCATAAATTCTTAGTTTCCTTCCTAGACATCCCTCAAACTTAGAAAAATATCCCCTAGATATCCTCAAGATAAATTTGTACATTTTTCAATAGTAAAATGTTCCGGCCTTTGGCCGATTCCTCTTACAATTACAGGCTCGCTGTCGCTCGCCAGGAAAAAAACGACACCTAAATGGCACGATAGGTCTTAAAATTATAATGAAATGAGACGAAAGGTCTTAAAATCGCCAAACAAATGGGCCGAACGTCTAAAACTCTCAAAACTAAACACTAGGGAGAAAAGGGACCAGAAAAATGACCGTCTCCCCTTAACTGGATATGATGTAAAGCAATAAATAGATTACAGTACAGTATTGTTGGTTGAATGAGCCTGAACACCAGAAAACATGCTACACTACCTAAAATTCCAATTTGTTAGAAATTCTACTTCCAGACAGGGTAAGCTATAGTTGAAGTGGGTTACAATTACTTGATTACCACTCAGGATTGTCAAGTGGATGCTCAAATATTATTCTACACTATAACTGCTACACTGTGACTTGTAAAAGGCGGTAATGTATGAATAATAATATATATACATAGTATATATACGGTATATACACAGTATAACTCGGGCAACCTGTGTTTGGGATCACTGCTGATCAGACACATTAGTAAGCCAACTACTAGTACTACTATAATTGCTACTCCTTTCAATCTTACCGCCTATTTACCTATTTTCCATGAATGGCAGACCTGCTGGACAACATGACCTTGACCCCTTCAGTATGCTATGAAGCATTCTTTCATTATATTCAGACAATTATTAGGCAACTTTATTCAGCATAGGAAGGATATGTTGGAGTCAAAAGATTAATAGAGCTAGATATTACCCCTTCGAATCCTAGGGTTTTTTCAGAGCAAAGTAAAATTGCATATATTAGCCAGAATAGTAAAAACAAATTATCATAATGCTGCAAGGGATAAGAATACACAACCCACCTGTTGCTCACCGGATATAGAATACAAAATTTAAAGAGTAAAATTAAGATATAGTCCCTACAATACTACCACTAAATATAAACAGCCAATAGCGAATAAATACCCCCCTCCCCCCAAACTAAAAAACTTATTTTTCTTTTTCAAGCGAGGAAAACCTTTCCTACAAAACAAGCCAGAGGCTATTTCACACCACACAGCATACTGATACCCCCTTAAACTTGATCAGTCAGATGATGCCAATCTTTGGTTAATTCTAGCTGCCTCCAGGCAATTTTATTCAGCCTACAAATTACCTCCAACATAAAAAGGCTTAAAATCTATCTCAACTATGCATTTGACTCTAAAAAAAATCACCTATAAGTCAAGTTAAATTGTTTGGAGGCAGTTGGAATAAAATATCCACCTAGTCATCTGACTGAAAGGGCCAAAGTGGGGATAACTCTTACTATAAAGCACACAGGAGACAATTTCAAAACACACAGCATAATGGTAAAGTTGGCTTGAGAAGTTAATTGTCCTTATATCATAAACAAACTGTTTATCAGACAACTTCTGTAGCTTTAAACTAATTGATAAAACCTTTTCTTAGTGTTTTTTTAAATCTACATGTGCATAATAATATGCTAAAGAATAATCAACACAAATAGCCCAAAATCAACTAAGACATTTAAGGCATATTACTTGACAGTTTTTTTTACAACTGTGTTTTGCAATAATTATTTGGCAGCTTCTGAAATATATTTTGAAAATATTTGTATCAACCACTATAATCTACCTTCAGTCTAGTTGTTGTTGTCGTTGTTCCCCAGACTGCCTGGCCGAACAGCTCTAAGGCCCCGAACAAGGCCAAGGCCATAACCGAGCGCCCCCTTCAGTCTAGTTGCTGATAGCAGTGCAAAATACAGTAAGATCTCGAATCACGCGTTGCAACGGGATCGAAAAATTGTCACATAAATAATAGTACAAATAGGAAAAATGCTAATGGGATCCAGGATTTAAAATTTTTCCAACAAAGTTTTTACCGAAGGCAGTATGAATCAATATTTGTGTATTTTATGATTCCCAAACGCTTAATCCTCGTGGCCCGGGCTGCCTTTCTAAATGACGGAGTTCGTATCCGGGCGATCTGGCCGAAAAACGTCTAGGCCTAGGCTACCGTATCTTTATTATTTTAACTGCTAGAAATTTCCCACGCATCCCTAAACGTAGTGCGGTTTCCAATCGGTAGACTGGCGTTGAGTAGAGCTCTTTAAGTCAACTGGTTCAGTTGTGATGATGATTTCCGTGGAGCGAATTTTTCCGCGATGTTGACAATATCGGAGCTTTTCAGACACTAATTTCGTCATATCATACAACAACAACTTTGATCCGATGTCTCCTTGTTTTCGGAGGTGCGGTGACGTAATGAACGGCTTTGTTTACATGCGTCGGACGCACGGCATTCAGACCAAGCTGAATAGGCTTTCAAGCTTACTGTCTGTTAAAAGGACACCCGGGTACCGGCCCATCTGCCGCGGTGTCCTTTTAAAAGGACACCCGGGCTGGAAGGGTTAAACTACAACTACATCTACGATGTAACATGCAACAGGCCAATAATACACATAATGCATCTTTGCCTGGAAAAAAGAGAAGTCCAGACTGGTGAGTCACACTCACGTGTTGTGCGTGTGTTGTTGTTGCTGATGTGTCGCTATGCCGGCCGCTAATATACCAATTTCAATGATATTTCCACGATTTACAATTTAATGAAGTTTTCTTTGGCCTTTACTATTATAGTTTCGTCATGTACATAGAGATGTATATTCAAACATGGTACAGTAAAAGTCCGTTAATCCGACGACCGATGATTCGAATCTCCCAATAGTCCGAATTTTTCAATTTGAGGCCAAATCCGAATTCACCCGATGGTCCGAATTTCAAGAAGTCCCAAAAGTCCCCTTTTTGAGGCATTAGGCCACTCAAATGACACATAATGGAGCACACACATATCATATGTTCATGAATTCACTTTAAAAGTTTACCATTGTCATTGTAGCCTATTATCTACTTCAAAACATTCAGATTAATGGTCAAAGGAAGCTACTGATATAATCGTAAACACCTTCGTCTTCTTCTTCTTCCACATCGTCTGCTAGAGAGTTTGTTTTGCTCTTGAACGCATCCTTGGGACGCTCCGATGCGCTACTGGCTTGCACCGCATTTTCTGCAAGTGCATTCAGTCTTGAGCTTGAAAACGCACCTTTCAAGAAGTCCCAAAGTCCCCCTTTTGAGGCATTAGGCCACTCAAATGACACATAATGGAGCACACACATATCATATGTTCATGAATTCACTTTAAAAGTTTACCATTGTCGTTGTAGCCTATTATCTACTTCAAAACATTCAGATTAATGGTCAAAGGAAGCTACTGATATAATCGTAAACACCTTCGTCTTCTTCTTCTTCCACATCGTCTGCTAGAGAGTTTGTTTTGCTCTTGAACGCATCCTTGGGACGCTCCGATGCGCTACTGGCTTGCACCGCATTTTCTGCAAGCGCATTCAGTCTTGAGCTTGAAAACGCACCTTTGGACGTATTAGTCTTGAGCTTGAAAACGCACCTTTGGATGTTCCGATACGCTACTATTTATAGTTCAGTGATCGGAGCATCCCAAGGGTGCTTTCAAGACAACAAGACAAGGGTGCTTTCAATACAATATAATATAACAGAGCACGTCACAAAAGGAAAATCACAAAATGAAAATTACAAGAACCTCTCAGGGAAGTGCCGTTGTTAAGGCATTACTTCCCGAACCACATCTGATCTTCAAGAGCAAGACAAACTCGCTAGTAGACGGAAGAAGAAGAAGACGTTTATATCAGCAGATTCCTTTGACCATTAATCTGAATGTTTTGAAGTAGTTAATAGGCTACAATGACAATGGTAAACTTTTGAAGTGATTTCATGAACATATGATATGTGTGTGTGCACCATTGTGTCATTTGGGTGGCCTAATGTCTCAATGTTTTCGTCATACACAGGTTCATAGGGGTAAAGTCCGATAATCCGAAAAATCCACTAATCCGAACGAGAGCCGGTCCGCTGCCCTTCGGATTAACGGAAGTTTACTGTATAGTATTTAAATTTAATAAGATTATATTACGTAAACAAAAGCGCCAAGATAACTCAGGTTTAGGCTCCCGCTTGTCACCGATCAATATTACTAGTACAGTACTGTACATTAGTATAACGGTAACAAAAAAACAATAGCTGTAAGGTTCACAAATCGGTTTGGTCAAGATTACTTGATATAGCAAATGTGGATTTAGCCAAGATAAATAGATTTCACCTATCCGCATTCACAGGAATATGTGAATCTGGCCGCGGGACATGTGAATGGGTAGATATTGGGGGATGACGCGGGACCGAAAATCACGGGAAATAACCACACGGATTCGAGATCTTACTGTAGTCCCAAAATATTGCTAAAACAAGGTTGCAGATTAAAACTGGGAAAAAACGCCTTATTGCGCTAGACATATCCAAAGCCTTTGATAAGAGTTTTGCACATATCCCTAATTTACAAACTACAGTACCATCCTTCGGTTTCTATCCCTCTACCTGTACCTGTATCTCTAATTTCCATTCTGGCTGTTCCATGCATGCGGTTGTGGACGCCAAAACTCACTTCCTCAACCTATCAACTCCAGTGTTCCTCAAGGTTATGTTCTATCTCCAGTTAGATTTCTAATATTCTTTAGTGATCTCAACTGTACAGTACCTCTAATCCTATCCACCCATACGCTGATGACTCTACCTTACACAATTCAACAAGTTTTCCACACCCCATCATGCAGTTACTCCAAAACTCATGTGATGAGGCCATAGCACACCTATCTTCTGACCTGTCAACTATTTCCGATTGGGGTAAAAAAAAATCTTGTTACGTACAATGCTTCCAAAACCCAATTTCTCTATCTATTTACCCGTCACAATCTTCCACACGACTCTCCCTTACTCTTCAACAACACACAACTCAGTCATTCGTAATTTTTCAATAATCTTGGTATCTCTTTTTCTTCTGACCTTTCTTGGAAAAAACATTTTTACTCTTGCTAAAACAGCTTTCCAGAAGTTAGCTGTGCTAAACTATTTCTGTGGGTTCTTTACCCTCTCATAGCTTCTTACTCTGTACAGGGGCACTATGCACCCCATGTATTGAGTACAGTTTGCATGTGTGGGGAGTTTCCACCCATACCGCATTTCTCGATAGTGTAGAGTCAAAAGCATTTTTTCTCATCAATTATACCACTTACTAATTCCCTACAATCTCACTCTACATGCCGCAATATTGTATCTCTCTCTCTTCTACCACTATTACAATAATCAGTGTTCTTTAGAGCTTTCTCAGTTCCCACCCCTATTTTGTTCAACTCTCTAACCCAAGAGTGAAGCAATTATCAAGTCTTTCTTCTACTCAACAAGTAAACACGGGAATGCTCTCCCTCAATCCATCTTTCCCTCATCCTATGACTTAAACTACTTCCATGTGTGCAGACATTTTGGCTCCAACATACCTTGAATTTGGCTCTCTTATCACTTTATACATTATTGTGGGAGACACTTATTACAGGAAGCGTTGCATTTTGTAATCTACATACACATAAAAAAAATCTCCCTTTAGAAGCCTTAGTGTCCCTCAGTAGAACCTCTTACGCTGCTGCTCCTTCTGCTTGGTATAGAAGAGTCCACCAATGAAGACACAACCACAAATCACCACAACTCCGAAGATCAACAGCAGAATCTGCTTCCATGTGGAGAGTGATGATGGTTTGGGATCTTCAATGTGATCTGTAGAGTTAAGAACAGTATCATTGTATGAACTACATATCTTAAAGAATTATGAGGAACACTTGTTAGTTATACAGTACATGACAAAAAATATTTTGTAACTTCTTCTAGATTGTTGAAATGTACCAGCTTTAACTAATAGTGAATCCTTGCACTGGCATTTCTGTGTTGTCTAATCAACAGAAGTACCCTACTACCCGGTACACAAAAAGTTCTATTACAATCTTGAAAAATTATATAAATTCCAGAGAAAAATGCATACATATGGAAATGAAAATGTGAAAATATACAGTAAACAAAATTATAGGTAAATAATATTTTATTTAGTCTTTCATAATGCTATGCAAAATTATTTTCAATACAAATATAATGTCATATAATCTTACCTCTAGGAGGTTCGAAGAATGAGGCAGATGGCATAATATTCTCGCGATTTTCAAGAATGTCCTGAAAAATAAAATACAGTATTTAACCCTTCTCACCGGGGTGGCTTACATAGGAATATAAAACAAGATAAAGAATATGGTAACTAATTCAGGATACTGTATACAGTAACTATTTGCCCGTGCCACAATGCCTTTTTCTTTATGTGAAAGTTTTTCTTCAATAAATATTTCTACTGTACTTTATTTTCCCATACAGGGGGTTGTCCTCTACCAGCTGCTCCTCTTACCAACTTCCAATTATCTTGCTTGACATTTCATTCTTTGGACATGGCCAAACCACCTACAAGTACTTCTTTTATCCACTCATATTCACTGTTCATCCTATTTGGTCCATTTCGGCTTCATTGTAACTGTGGGACACCAGAGCGCCAAATCTAGTCTATGGAATGGCAGTTCTTGACTAGAAGCGCTGCCTTGAGGCAATTAGGGTGGTTCCACGTTTGTATAGAACAGGAGACTTATTTACAGTATAAGTTAAAATGTAAAACTTGCAAACAAAGTCAAACCAAAACTGGGACAAAGAAAATAATAAAGTCAAAACAACACATCAAAATCGCTATGTGGAAACAACGCTTACTAAAATAAAATTTATGAAATGAAAGCACACAATCCACCACATAGGGTGTACATTACTACATGAGCAAGTTAATCTGGTTCCCAAGCAAACTAATTGCACACATAACAACGCACTATCGTCACGTTCAGGGAATTAGTCAATTTGGGAAGTCCGGGACGTTCTGGCAAATATTACTAAACTTTGCATGAATAAAAGAAACGACAATTAGTGTTAAAATGTTATATTAAAATAAAATTTGCAACTTGACAAGACATTAACAATAGTACAAAATAAAAATATTGATGATATATATATATATATATATATAATATTAAAAAAAAAAAAAAAAATATATATATATATATATATATATACAGTAAACCCTCGCCATCTCGGACCTCTAGAAGTCGGAAACCCGTACTAGTCGGACTGGCTACGGCCTCTCGGACATGCACTGCCGTATTTTGGACATTTCCGGCATCATTCCGACAGTCTCTGACGTTGTCGGACTTTATATAAGTACAGTATTCGGAAAATGTCCGTCATAACCGTCCTCTGATATCTCGAATATTTCCGAAATGTGTCGTAACGGTGTCCGACAAAGGATGACGTGTCGGATGACACCTCACGTCACCGGACAATAAGGGTGAATATCCGAGAAACAGAAGGGAGGTTCGACGCCATCTTACATCCGGGGACCGAGCGTGGGAGGCTGGGAGTGTCAGTCCGCACCAAGCTCTGTTGTGTTACACATCGACGGGTGTCATTATTTTGTTCACCATGCCTCCCAAGGATAAGCCTAAGCGTAAGGTGACTTCTGTATCACTAGAAACAAAGCTACAGATGTTAAAGGATCTGGACAGTGGGATGAAAGCCAAGCAGCTTCGGGAGAAGTATAGCTTAGGCAGATCGACAATCTACGACTTCATCCGAGACAAGGAAAAGTCCGGCATCATGGCGCAGCTGTGCTTCATGGTCCTTCTACCGCCAAGATCTTTCGCAAGGCCAAGCTAGCCTATCAAGACATCGACGACGCAGTGCTGAAGTGGTACCAACAACTTCGTGCTGAGGGCGTACCAGTGAGAGGCATCGAGATACAACATGCAGCAGAACGTTTCGGACAGCATCTTCATCACCCAGACTTCAAGGCTAGCGAGGGGTGTTTGTGGAGGTTCCGAAACCGCCATGGCCTCACTAACAGGAGTATTTGTGGTGAAATTTTAAGCGCCGATACTTCGGCCATAGAACCCTTCACTGATCGCTTCCACGCCCTTACAACCGAGGAACACCTTCAACATTGGCAACTCTATAATGGTGACAAGACTGACTTATATTGGCTTTCTCTACCCTCTAACACACAGTCCCACCGAGAAATCACGTCCACACCTGGCCACAAAACTGTGAAGGAGCGCATTTCAGTGCTTTGTTGCGCTAATGCCGACGCAAGCCACCGTGTGACCCCTACAATCGTCGGCAAATCTCAGAAGCCGAGAGTAATTAAGGACCTCATCATTACCAAGCAACTCCCAGTCGACTATTATGGATCAAAGAAATCTTGGTTTAACCAGGTAATCACTGAGGATTTCTTTCACAAGAGATTTGTACCCGACGTTCGCTCGTTCCAGAATCGAGTGTATGGTGTACCTTATGACGAAGCGGTTGCCATTTTGTTGCTCGACAACGCACCTGCCCACCCTTGTACCACGAAACTGGAGAGTGCAAACGGCAAAATTAAGACCATGTTCCTGCCTCCTAAAACCACAAGTGTTATTCAGCCTATGGACCAAGGAATAATTGAAGCTTACAAAAGGCGTTACAAGAGGAACTTCCTGGAGCAATGCCTTGTCATCATAGAAGATGGGATGGACGAAGAAGGTTATGTGGATACACGCGGGAAGAAATCTCTACAAAAACTGAAGCAGTATACCCTGAAAGACTGCATCTACAATTGGGCAGAGGCGTGGCGAGAAGTTTCTTTCAACACACTGAGGAATGGTTGGACCAAGGTCTTAAATATCCCGAAGATGCAAGATCCGGGTTTTGAAGGGTTTGGGGCAGCTGACTTCAGGAACCTCTTGAACCAAGGTAACCAGGGTGACCTCCCCGAAGAAGAAGTTGACGACTGGCTGCAAGAGGACAGAGACCTACCTGGACACGAGCATTAGACTGACGAACAAATTGCAGCCGAGGTGTTGGTAGCCGAGGAAGAGACCCAGGATGAGTCGGACGAAGAGACAGAGGGGGGTGGGGGGGTGGGGGGGGGGTGGGGGCAAGATATCAGTCTCGCATGCCCTAGACTCCTTTGACACCATTCTTCAGTTTCTGACTCAAGTAGATGACCCAAAGTTGCAGTCCCTATATGAACCACTGCGTAATGGTCGATTCCATATACAGAGGGCACACCTTAATCGAAAAAAAAAACAGAAAATCAGCTCCTTTTTTGTACCCTCTGCTCCTCCTAGAGCTCGTACTTCGTCTGCTACCAGTGGGGTGTCGCTTGCTAGCACCACCTCCCTCCCAAGTGTTTCCTCAGTTGCTAGCACCTTGTGGAGCACTGTAGACACTGTGCCACTCTCAGACTTAGACATGGATTTGGATTAATTAATGAGTAGCAAGCCTGTGCCCATGGATATACCTGAACCCGACATTGTTTGTGAGGTGGAGAAGGACAGTGTGGGTAAGGGTAAAGGTAAGGGTTCCATTACAGGCAAGGGATATGGTCCTAAGAGTGGGGGTGTGAAGAACAGTGAGGTGAAGAAGGACAGTGAGAAGGGGAGTGAGGTGGTCAAGGACAGTGAGGTGGAGAAGAACAGTGAGATGGAGAAGAACAGTGAGGTGGAGAAGGACAGTGAGGTGGAGAAGGACAGTGGGGTGAAGAAGGACAGTGAGGTGGAGAAGGACAGTGAGGTGGAGAAGGACAGTGGGGTGGAGAAGGACAGTGGGGTGGAGAAGGACAGTGGGGTGGAGAAGGACAGTGGGGTGGAGAAGGGCAGTGGGGTGGAGAAGGGCAGTGGGGTGGAGAAGGACAGTGGGGTGGAGAAGGACAGTGGGGTGGAGAAGGACGAGGTGGAGGACAGTGGGGTGGAGAAGGACAGTGGGGTGGAGAAGGACAGTGGGGTGGAGAAGGACAGTGAGGTGGAGAAGGACAGTGAGATGGAGGTGGGGGGTGAAAAGGGGATGCTGCAGTAATTAATGCAGTGTTGGGGAGGGGGGACATCAAGACTACAGACAAGAGCTATGAAGGGGTAAGTGTAATATAGCCTACTGTACAATACATATTGTAAAACTAAAATGCATGTACAGTACTGTGTTTTCTATTACAGATTATAGGGTTCGAATAGGGTTGTCTTCGTTTTCTAGGTTGACGCGGACGTCTCTCTTGAGGTCGGATTTTTTCCGTAGTCTCCGATTTCATTGTTGTCTCGGACGGACATTGGTTAGGTCGGACACAAGCCGGACTCCGGACATCTCGGACTGGGTCTCCCCCCAATTAGTCCGAGATAGCGAGGGTTTACTGTATATATAAATAGCACTCACTAACGATAGTGATATCGGGTAGGTAGCTGTAAGCATAGCATGCCTCAAGTTATTGTTGTCGTTCCATAGGCTGCCTGGCCGAACAGCCCTGAGTCCCTAAGGAAGACCATGGCCACAATCGGGCTTTCCCACAGGGCTCTCAAAGAGTGTAAATTATGTTGTTGGCATAAGTGATTGTGTGGAATGTAGTCTTCTATGATGTGTTTTATAGTATGGGGTGCTGTGTTGCATCCTGGGCAAGTGTCGACGACGGAGTTATCCAGTCTCTTCTGATATCTCAGAAGAGCTGGATGGTACCCACATCTCAGCCTGGCCAGGTTGACTCTGTACTCACGAGGAAAGAAGGATTCAGAAGGATGGATTTTGGGAGGTCGTGCCTGCAGCTGAGAGTTGTATTTGAGTTATTGGAACGGCGAGAGATATGAGTATGGATGTGCTTCTGGAAGCTGGTTTGGGGTGGGCATGGAGGGAGAGATGACAGTATTTGTGTGTGATGTGTGCTGTTTTAATATTCCTAGGTGTCTGTGGGTGTGCTGCCATGTAGTGTAGTCGATGGTGTTGGTTTGTGGAGGCTGCAACCAGGAATTGAGTGCATCTCATGTCCAGGTGGTCTTTGACGACTTTGGTTTCTTGATGTAGATGTAGTAGCTGTGCAGCCCGAGATGATTTTTAGGGCTTTGTTTTGAATGGTCTGCAAGGTCCATTGATGTATTTCAGCTAGGTTAGAAACCCACGCAGGGCTTGCATATTCCATCACTGATTTTATGTATTGTTTGTATACTGTGGTGGTAGTTTCTTTGCTGTGTCCACATTTTGTGTGGGCTAGTGACTTGAGGGCATTAAGTCGAGGTGTCAGTTTTTATTTGTATGATTGTGATAGTGGTTTGAATGTCAGAGTATCATATGTTACTCCTCTCAGAGAGAGAGAGAGAGAGAGAGAGAGAGAGAGAGAGAGAGAGAGAGAGAGAGAGAGATAGGAGGCGGAAGGAGGTGGGGAAGGGAGGAGAGGATGGGTGTGGGTGAGGGGCGTTGGGGTCGGGAGAGATGGGGGGGAAGGGTGGGGGGGTGGGAGAGGGTGTGTTGGAGAGCTGTGGTGGTGGAGAGTGGGTGGGGGTGTGGTAGTTGTGAGGTGGAGGGCTGGGAGGACTGGGAATAGAGAAATGAGGAGAGAAGGAGCGGTAGGTGAGCAGTGGGGAGTCTAAGAGTAATGGGGTAGGGAAAAGAGAGTGAAGAGAGAGGGGAAGGGAGGTGTATGTTAAGAGTGGGGTGTGGTGTGGAGGTGGGGGAGGAGGGTGGTGGGGTGTGTTGGGTGGGTGTGTGTGAGAGGAGGACAGGAGGGGGGGTGTGTGTGGTGGTGTGTGTGGGAGGGAGTGTGGCGTGGTTGCAGAAGAGATGGGGTCCGTGCCGAGTTTGCACTTGTCGGTGGATGTCTGAGACTAGGTCACCTTGCCATGGTGTGTGTGAGGGGTTGCTCTTTGGGGGTGTGGTGTGCTTTTAGAGTGCTAGACAAGCCCGGGGAGTGGTTGTGTATGTTTTAGAACAGTCTTGGTGTTGTGGATTCCAGTTTGTTGTTTCGTGTTATTTTAGTCTCGAGGATACGTGGCATCTTGTTGCAGTTTTCCAAAGCCTGTTTGTGGGTTTCTAGAATGAGCCTGTAGAAGTTTTTTGTGAGCGAGTGGATGCATCGAAGGGTTTATAGTATGAACTAGGTAGAGTGTGAGTTAAAGACTGTGGGGGCTGATGAGGTGCGAGGAGCCGGGTCTGGGGCGGTGCGAGGAGAGAGAAAAAGGGTAGGACGTGGCATATTTAATTATACCATGCTTAATGACCCAAGATTGTGTTGAAAGGTCATGAGGTAGCATGTGGAGTTGGTGATAGTGTGATGTAGCTTATGCTTGAGATTGTTGATGAATAGTGCGATTGTGGTAGTGTAAGGGGTATCAGGGTCTGTGGGGAGGTTTCAATGCGGTGAGGTGTGGCATTGTGATTGAGATGCTGATATGTGTGTTGCTTGTTGTTTCTGTTATGAGGTCTGTGCTTGTTTTGTGTTGGTTGGGGAAAGAGTGTGATTGGTTTAGTTTTTTGTTTTGGTTGGAGCTGTATAAGTTTGTAGGTATTTAGTGGTTTATGTATTTGTTGTTAGTTGGGTAGTGTTGTTGGTTTGATTTTTTGTTTCTTCGTTGTGGGTATTCCAATTCAGTATTTGATGTGATTTATTTTTTTATGGTGTGAAGTTGGGTGTGTCTTGTGACTTCTTAATTGTTAAGTTTTTTTTATAGGGATGAGGTTTTGTGTAGGGAGGGGCTGTTTTTAATTGTGTGCGAGAATGGGGTTACATATTGAGGTGAATTTAACCGAATAGTTTTGAGTGAGTGTTAGAGTGATGTTGGTAGTTAGTGGTACATTAACAGGGGGGATGACTAACTCACCAAGTCGGTGTTTGGGTAGGTCTTGGAGGCAAGTGGGCAGGTGAAGTGGGTGTTCCCTCGAACTGAACCCCCCACTCCAAACAGTGATGGGTTTTGTCAAGTGGACTCGAAGTTGCGCACCACCTCTAGAGAAGTCCTGAGTGCAAATGAGTGCCTGATGGGGTGTGGGTTGGACGAGTGTGCACCGGCCCCGCCCCCTCCCTCCCCACTGGCAGGTGTGCTCCACATATCTGTCCTTTACGGAAACTGTATTGTCAGCCTGAGGCGGGGAGCAGCCACCCGCGAGGCCTAGGGAGGTGGCAGGCGCAGACGACGAAGACTCACTAAAGAATTAGCTCCAATAATAATCAAGTGTCTATACCTATATAAGCCCACCACACCACCAGCGACGAGCCAGCTGTCTTGGCATCCGCTCACACCTAAAGGCCCGCCGGCTCCCACACACACTACGGTACCTACCCCTCCTATTCTCCCGCCATTTCCTACCTTATGAGCCACGTAACTGATTTTAATATGTCGGACGTTCATTTGATCAAACACTGCCGACGCATCACGTGCGACGCTGGGTCTCACTGGGTTAAGTCTTTCCTCATATGTCAACTCCTTCAATCTTGGGATCATCTTTGTTGCTATCCTTTGGACTTTCTCTAATTTGTTTGTGTTTTTTTCAAATGTGGTGACCACATCACTGCTGCATATTCCAATCTTGGTCTTATCATAGTCATTATCAGTTTTCTTAACATTTCTTCGATCAAATAGTTAAATGCCACTCTCATATTGGTTATTATTCCATATGCTTCTCCGGTGATAGATCATCTTGTATTACCAGCCGTCTGGCTGGCTCAGTTGATAGCATGCCTGATTCCCATCTTGAAGGTCTCGCGTTCAATCCCCGCTCAGATTGAAAAGTTTTTCTGGGACATAGCCAGCGGTTACCATCTTCTCATGAGCAAGGGGGATGGGTAATGGTCTCTGGTAGACTAAAGAAAGCCAAGCGCTTGTGAATCCTCGAAGGAGGAGATACGGGCGCTATATAAGTAACCAGATTATTATTATTATCACTCCAAGGTCCTTCTCATGCTGTGTTTTGCCGATTTTTTCAATTCCTAATTTGTACTCCCATCTTGGCCTTATCTCACTTGTTCCCACTTCCAAAACATGACACTTTTCTGCATTGAAACTAATTGTCCAAGTTTGGCTCCATCTGTGCAACTTATCTAGGTCCTTTTGAAGACCCTGACAACTTTCTATACAGGTGATATTCGTCATGATCTTAGCGTCATCTGCGAACATATTCATATAACTATTCAAGTTTTCTGGCATGTCGTTTACATAAAGTAGGAACCTTATCGGACCCAACACTGATCCCTGTGGTACTTCGCTCGTCACACTCCCCCACTGTGAATATTCGTCTCGTATTGTGGTCCTCATTTCTCTTCCTATTAAAAAGTTTTCCATCCATTTTAACATCCTACCATGTACACCTCAACAACCTGCAATTTCCACAATAACCTTTTGTGAGGCACCCTGTCAAAAGCCTTTTTCAGGTCCAGGTAAACACAGTCAACCCATCCCTCTCTCTTCTGTGTAACATCTACCACTCTGCTATAAAAGCTTAATAAATTAGATACACAAGATCTCCCTTCCCTGAATCCAAACTGTTTCTCACTAAGCACCCCCTGTCTCTCTATGAAGTGTGTCCACTTTTTTCTTGTAATTTTCTCACAAATTTTGCAAACAATGCTGGTGAGGGACACCGGTCTATAGTTAAGCGGATTTTCTCTGTCTCCTCCTTTGTAAATAGGTACTATGTTAGCTCTCTTCCATTCCATTGGCAGGTCTCCTTCATTCAGTGAAGATTTGATGATGTCATAGATTGGTTCCACTAGCTCTTCCACACATTCTTTGAGGATCCATCCAGCCACTCCATCTGGTCCCATTGATTTCCTCATGTCCAAATCCTGCATCAATTTCAGCACTTCACTTTTTGTCACTTTCATTTCAGGCATCTGTGGTGTTCTCATTTCTCTATCAGGTTCTATAAACTACTCCTCTTTTACAAACACTGACTGAAACATTTCATTCATAACTTCACACAAGTCTTTATCTTTCTCATAGCTGTTCGTTCCAACTCTTAGTCTGACAATACCTTCTTGTGTTTTTATTTTTCCATTTACAAATCTATAAAATAGTTTTGGCTCGTTTTTGCACTTCTCTACAATATTCCTTTCATATTTATATTGTTCCTCGCGTCGTATCTTTACGTATTCATTTCTTTTCTCCTTGTACTTATTCCAGTTATTTTCACTATGTCTCTTCCGTGCTATATTCCAGGCTCGGTTTCTTCTATCCTGTGCCTTACTACACCTTATATTGAACCATTCCTTTTCCTTCTTTACCCCTGGCTGGAACCTTGGGACATATTTATGTATCCCTTCTTCATATACTTTCAAGAAAAGTCTATATTTGTCTTGAACCTTTTCCAGGCTTTCTAGTTCCTTCCAATTTATACTTTGGAAATAATGTTTCAATCATTTAAAATCAGTTTTAGCATAGTTGTATCTATTTATTTTATGTCTTTCATTTCTCTCCTCATGTTTCCCCAAATCCACCTCCATTTCTAAAATCTTGTGATCACTTTTTCCCAAGGGACAACGATAATTTATCTTTTTAACGTCATGCGGATCACTGGTGAAGACTAAGTCTAGCCTGGATGGTTCATCCATCCCTCTGATTCGTGCGTTTTCTCTAACATGTTGTGTTAATATGTTTTTTTGTTACTAGATTCAGTAATTTACTGCCCAAGATTCATTATTATTTCCCGCATCTAACCCTTCCCAATTGACTTCCTTACAGTTGAAATCACCCGTTAATATTAATTTATTTCCCCTATTAAAAAGTATTTTTAGTGCATCTAGAGATTCCGTGATTAGTTGATCATATTCGGGTGGGTGGGTGGGTTGTTTGTTTGGTTGGGTTTGTGGGTGTGTGGGTGTGTGTGTTAGGGGGGTGTTGTTTATGGTGAGTTGCGGGGTGTGTTTGTATTCGGCTGTCCAGTTTGTGAAGAGGGTTGCTGTGGATTTGGCTGGGGCTAATTTGAATCTGTTTGTAGTGCACCAGTCATGTAGTGTGTTGAGATAGGGTTGAAGGAGAAGAGTTGCTCTGTCTGGGACTTGGTGCGTGCATGTGAGTGTAATGTCGTCTGCGTAGGAAACTATATATATTTGGGGTGCGTGGGGTGTGGGTATATTTTTTTTTTTTTTTTTTTTTTTAAGAGACAATGAATGGAGGAAGGAAAAACACAGATAAAACAAAAAGGTCCATGTGCCTAAAGGCATCCTCCATTCATAAAATGTTTGTAACAACTGGATTTAAACATTTGTTGATTGTAAGTTTGTGGAAAGCCATTCGAGGGAAGTGAATTCCAAAGAGTAGTAGCTCTGGGGATAAATGAATTCTGATAAGCAGAAGGTCTGTGGAGGAGAAAGTGTAAATTCATGGGCGCTCTCAGCTGCCCTAGTTCTACGGGGAAAGATGTGGAGAGGCGGCACAATTGAAGCAAGTTCTCGGAACAATTGCTGTGAAAATATCTGTAGAATAATGCAAGGGATGCAACGTTTTTTCGTATGGCTAATGTAGGAAGGTCCTGTGTGATTGCAGGGTTATTGATTAATCTAATAGCTTTATTTTGAATTTTGTCCAACTGCATCTATGCAACCACTCCACTTCCACCCCACAGAGGGGCACAGTAATCCATCTGAGAGCGGACATGACTTTTATATTACGGCCAACTGCTCGTCAGTGAAGAAATTCTCGAACTCTGTACAGGAGTCCCAGTTTTTAGAGGCATTCTTAGCAATGCTTCTAACATAATGTGTCCAGCTCACGTTAGTAGTTAATGTTACACCGAGAATGTCAATACTAGGGGAAGTGGGAATATTTACATCATTAAAAAATATATGGGAGTCAGTGAGAATCTGCGGGTTAGGAAATTGAATGTACTTGGTTTTCTGTGCATTAAAGGAAACTAGATTCTCTTGGACCCATTCATTAATTCTAGAAAGGTCCTGGTTCAGAGAAATTGCAGTGTTTATTTTTGAATTTATAAGATCGGGTGGGGTGAAAGAATTGGTAAATGTGAAGGAACTGTGGAGTGTTGAGTCATCTGCGTAGGAATGTATTGGATTATGAGTGGTAGATATGAGATCATTGATATGAATGAGGAACAGAGTTGGGGCCAAAACTGATCCCTGGGGAACACCAGCATTTATTGAGTGAAATTGAGAATAAAGGCCATCTACCATTACACGTATTTTTCTGTTATGAAGATAAGAAGAAATTAGTGGAACTAATGATGCAAGGCCGTAGTGTGACATCTTCGACAATAAGGATTGATGCCAGACTCTATCAAATGCCTTTGATATATCCAGTGCTATTGTATGTGTTTCACCATGTTGGTCTGTAGCTTGGTTGATTTGATGCGTAAGAAGGCAACGAATGTCTGCAGTTGATCGACATCGTCTAAAACCATATTGCCTATCACTGATTAATTTATTATTCTCCAGATGCTTAATTATGTGATTATTTAATAGAATTTCAAAAACTTTGCCAAGAGTGGAAGTTATAGCTATTGGTCTGTAGTTTGATGGATCTGAAGAGGCACCTTTTTTAGGAACTAGATGGATGTTTGCTTCTTTCCAGGGTACTGGGAAGCATGAGGTATGAGTACACAGACGGAAAAATTTTGCCAATACAGGAGCGCGCACCAAGGAGCAATTCTTAAGTACTATTGGAGGAAGTTCATCTGGACCAGGAGCCTTATCTACTGAGAGATTCTGCAAAATAGTTTTGACATGTATGGTGTGGATCTTAAGTGAGGGAATTTCAGGTGAATTAAAATTAAGTACAGGGACATCTTGATTTATGTCATCTAAGGTTGAGTTGGTGGAGAAAATATCTGCAAGAAGGTTAGCTTTTCCTCGTGGGTCACTTACAAGATTGCCAGTCGGAGATTTTAATGGTGGAATGGATGAAGCAGTAGTGAAGTTGGATTTGAATGAGTTAAGAGTAGACCAAAATATTTTGTTATCATTTGGATTATTTAGAAGTTTATTTGCCTGCTTATGGAGAAAGGTTGATTTAGTTAGGTTTAATACAGTTTGGCATGATCTGATGTTTCTAAGTAATTAAATCAAGTATGCAGACTGTAGATTGAGAGTGAGGGCGATAGGACGGATCCTTGCGGGACTCCTATCTGTCCAACTCTCAAACCCAAAATTGAACTGATTGTCTTCCACTCAATAAGTAAATTCTGGAATTCTCTTCCTCAATCTAGGTTTCCCTCACCCTACGACATAAACTGATTCAACCTCTGTGTGTCGAAACATTTGAAGTATAACATACCTTGAGTTTGGCTCTCTATCACCATTACAATTTTTGGGGGAGATACTTGTTACAGGCAGCTTGCCTATTGTCTTCTTCATATACATAGAGGGAAAACTCATATCATGCTATCCATGAACAGCCCTTAAGATAAAGCTTACATCATCTGGCGTGGAGAGGTCGAAGGTCTTTATGGAGACAATATCATGAGCATCAGTGAGGTCCCCAGTGGCTGCCGACACTCCAAGGTAGTATCCCACAGGCAGCATCACACCACCCACTGTGAAGCAGTCCTTGAATACTCCTTTACCATCGATGTCTATCATTACTGTCAAACAAAAAGATTCAAAATTAGTACAGTATAATCACACCATTATCAACAAACACCACTTCTGATCCTATTTCCAGTGCTCCTTAATCCCCTGAGGAACAGGATCACGAATTGCGTGTTCTGTAGATGTTGTCCAAAGTGGACAACCATGCAACTCGCATTCCTAAACTTTTGGAAATTGGTACACAAAATCTTGAAACGCAATTTGCGTGAAAATTGGGCTACGATAAGTTTTACTAGTGGTAGAGCGAATGAAAACCTTGGTAACACTGTATTCAGTCAACCTTCGTCCCCCGGAAGCTCGGGATTGCTTTGGTACTCGGTATGCCACAGGCCGTAGTGCGGTTGGTAGAACACTCGCCTGCAAACTGTGAGGTTGATAGTTCGAGTCTTCAGCCGGCCAGTGCTGTTGGTGGACGGCGCGGTCTAGCAATCTGTGGCAACTATTCACTGAAGTCCCTGATCATCAGGGCACTCAACCTAGCCATTCTCTTGAGCAGGGAGTGCATGGTGGTAAAAAATTTATCATATGTCTCTGTCAGCAGGTGGTGCACTATGGTCTCCCAGGCATTTCAATTGCATCCTTCGCAGCGTTTGGGAGTGCTATACATTATTCAAAATAGTTTTTATATTATAATTCCACTACAAGTTAATATCTTTTAATTATAATGATGTCAGTATTACAGACCTACGTCTTACGTTTAAGGTAAGTTGAATTTCTTTTGACTGGTTGGAGTGTTGAGTATAGAAAAACATTTTTATAATACAAATATTAGGCCTAGGAACTTGGTTATAATTATATTATCTATATCCTTTATCATGATAGATATATAGATAGTGATTTCTTGTTGATGCCTTGTTGTAGCAAGGTGGGGGATAGTGTGGTGAGGATTCGCCAATTGAAAATGCTTCAGAGGGACTTTGTGGAGTTTTGCTGAGACACTTTTAGCACTATACCAACATCGGCCATGGTCACCATGATGGGGCTGTGTTGTGGCAAATCTTTGTTGTACTGTACACTGATATTAGCTTACACTATACAGTATCTTAATAAATAAAGGTCAATGTTTGTCTGTTTGTCAGTTACCCGACCTTTGTTACTAAACTCCTCCCACAGTTTTGGTGCCAGGTGGGAGTGTGGGGCACCGTTGGAATGCCCAGGCTTTGGAGATGGTCTTAGGCGAGTTTAGTGGAAATCAGAGACACTTTTGTTTAATAAAATTTTCGGCAGAACTTATGTATTATACGGGAGCGAATTAAATGTGAAAAAAATTGCCGTTTGCGGCAGAAGGAGGCCTCCGATCGAAAAGGTGTATGGAACGAAAGTTGTTCGCAGCTCCCCAAAATAGGGGTACGGATGAGATCAGATCCAAAATCGGAGGTAATTTAGTGGCCGAAATCGAGGTCGCCGTTTAATGAGGCACAGGGAGGTCGAGGCCGGTGATTATGGTAGTAGTAGTATTGTGATGATTGTGGTAGTAGTGATTGATGATGGTGATTATGGTAGTAGAATTTAAACCCGGGCAACGCCGGGTACCCCTCCTAGTATACAGCATATATATATAATAATAAAAAAAAAAAAAAAAAAATCTAACATATAAAACCCTCTCTTACAGTTTCTTACAGTAGATCCTCTGGAAAAAGGCAAACTAGGCCTGTGTATCCAGCTCAGTACCAGTACTTGCACTGCTGCGGTCGTTCACAGTGTTGGCGGCGGCGGTAGCAGACGCAACATTTTTACTATTCTGTATTTTTGTTTTATAATCAAACTTCAAATCTTGTCTTCCCCATGCTTTATCAAGATTACTTTCAAACTCCCTTATTGATTCGGAATCGACTACATACTGGGGCAGTGCGTTCCACTCATTTACCACTCTATCACAAAAATGAGTTCTTTGCCTTCTCAAGCCTATTTCTTTCTTTGTAAATTTTCTTAGAGTGTCCTCTCGTTCTTGTTCCCTCCCGCATCAAGAAGATACCTTCACACACATCCTCATCGTACTTTCCTGACACTATCTTAAAAGTCTCTATCATATCCCCTCTCTTTCTATATGCCAGCGTCGGAAGCCCCAGTGTCCTCAACCTCTGCTCATAGCCCGCATTCTTCAACGTTGGTACCAGCTTGCTAGCTCTCCTCTGCACTTTCTCCACTGCTTCAATATCCTTTACCATATATGGAGCCCACACCTGGTTCGCATATTCCAGGTGCGGCCTAACCAGCGCTGTATAGAGATTCCTAAAGATTTCTTCGTCAAGTGACAACAAAAATTCCTTATCAGCCATACAATTCTATTGGCTTTGTTTATCTTTTCCGCTAAATGTTTTGAGAAATTTAACTTATTGTCTATCACTACTCCTATATCCTTTTCTGCATTCACTTCCTCCATCGCTTCATATATACTGTATCCTACCTTGTCTATCTTGCTGGTCCCAATCCGCATGTACTTGCATTTTTTTGGATGAAAAGGCATTAACCAATGCTCAGACCATCCCTTCATGCCCTCCACATCTCCTTGAAGCAAACCCATATCTTCCTTACTCCTCACTCTTCTATACAGCTTAGTGTCTCTCGTATATTATTTCAGACACACTAACCGGTAGTCCAGGCGAAACATCCGCTATGTTTAGAGGTATCGCCTAGCGCACTCTCCCTCTGCCTGCCAAACTGATACTCACACACGTATCATTTGCCGATCAGTCATCTAGCATCAGAAACTTCACAAACGGAGTCCCGCAAGGATCCGTCCCGTCGCCCGCACTTTTCAAACTGTACATGCATGATATACACACACCCCAAATAAATATAGCTTCCTACGCAGACGACATAACATTAACATGAACACACCAAGACCTAGACAGAGCAACAATTCTCCTTCAACCCTATCTCAACACATTACATGACTGGTGCACTACAAACAGACTCAAGTTGGCCTCAGCCAAATCCACTGCAACCCTCCTCACAAGCTGGACAGCCAAATACAAAAACACCCCGCACCTCACCATAAACAAAACCCCCCCTGACACACACACACACACAAAATCCTAGGAGTAACATATGATACTCAAATGACATTCAAATAACATGTCACAAACATAAAAAATATACTGACCCCAGACTTAATGCCCTCAGGTCACTTGCCCACACAATATTTGGACATAACAAAGAAACTACCACCACAGTATATAAACAATACATAAAATCAGTTATGTAATATGCAAGCCCTGCCTGGGCTTCTAACCTAGCTGAAACACATCCAAAGACCTTGCAGACTATTCAAAACAAAGCTCTAAAAATCATCACAGGCTGCACAGCTACTACACCTACAGATCACCTACATCAAAAAACCAGTCCTCAAAGACAAAGACCACTTGGACATGAGAGGCACTCAATTACAGGCTGCAGCCTCCACAAACCAACACCATCCACTACGCTACATGGTAGCACACCCACAGACACCAAGGAATATCAAAACAACACCCAGCACACGACATCACACACAAATACTGTAATCTCTTCCTCCATGTACACCCCAAACCAGCTTCCAGAAGCACATCCATACCCATATCACTCGCGGTTCCATCCAGTCACAACACGCAGCTGCAGACATCACCTCACAAAATTCATCCTTCTGAATCCTCCCATCCTCGCGAGGATAGAGTCCACCTTGCCAGGCTGAAATGTGGGCACCATCCAGCTCTTCAGAGCTATCAGAAGAGACTGAATATCTCTGTTATCGACACTTGCCCAGGATGCAACACAGCACCCCATACTATTAAACACATCATAGAAGACTGCATCTACACTATCACTTACGCCAACAACATAATCTACACTCCTTGAGAGCCCTGTAGGAAAGCCCGATCGTGGCCATGGAATTCCTTAGGGACTCGGGGCTGTTCGGCCAGGCAGCCTAGGGAACGACAACAATAACAACATGCCCATATCCCCCACTACCCTTCATCACTAGATATCACCTTTTGTTCTCCCAACCTCGCCCCCACAAAATCCTGGAAGGCGGTCAAAAACCTAAGTTCTGATCACCTCCCGATCATCATCACCACCTAAACAAAAATCACCCCAGCTGGCCACAGATACACATAGACTAATTATATAAGGGACTAACTGGGAAGCTTTTACGACACACAGAACAACAGCTTGGAAACTCTAAACAGTACACCTATCACAAACATCAACGACGCCGCACATCCTTTCAATAGTGTTTTGTTTTGTATTATTGGTGGGCGGGCTTGTGGTGGTACAGCTTCGCTGCATGTCTGTCTTTGGAAATCGAAGACTCTCCGGGAGATCTGGGAATCTTATGCTGGTGGACCCCAAATGGGCCTGTGTTTCTGGGTATTTTCTCCATCCCTCTCTATGAAGTTTTCTTGGTTTATTTTGGTCAATACCTCTAACACATTTGTTCTATCTGGAATTTGCTGTCCTCGTTTCCTTCTCTGTTCCAGTGTAGCGTAGAATTCAATCTCTCGAGCTCTCTTGGTACTCCAAATTTTCCAAACACTGGGATCATATCCGTCGCAGCTGCTCCTCTGTATCCTCTCAATTTTGTGGATATGGTTCTTCATGTGAGGGGACTCACACTTACAGATGCATATTCCATCCTAGGTCTTATTATTGCCGTTATTATTTTGTTTCATGGTGTTTTCATTCAGATAATTTGAAAGACGAATCCTGATTATTTTGCCAATAGTGCTAGTGATTCGTCAAATCACTATCTTATTTACGTGGCATTTCCGGAGACATGTTATCCTTAAATTCTATCCCCAAGTCTTTTTCTTTTTCTGCTTTGGGAATCACTTTGTTTCCTAGTTTATAATCTTTTCTAGATCTGTAACTTGCTTTTATCCATTGTCTAGAGTCTTACATTTTCCTGCATGATGCATCTCCATATTCCACTTTGATGCTCCATTCATGGATCTTTTGCAAATCTGATTGGCGTTCAAGGCAATCCTCCTGGGTTCTGATATTTTTAAGCAGCTTAGGCATCGTCCGCAAACATGCTCATGTAGCCTTGTTAGTCCCTCAGGTAAGTCATTTACAATATTAAAAACATGATTGTTTTTTTAGGGCTAGGACAGATCCTTGTGGTATCCACTCAGTAATTTGAGTCCATTTTGACGATTTCCCCGCTTACTGTTGTTCTCATCTGTCTTTCGCTCTAAGGTAGCCTCTCCATGCCCATTTCAGCGAGTTTGTCTCCTAGCTTTTCCTTCTCCATACGGGGCCACTATAGTTTTAATTTCCACAGGGCAATCTCTTGTGTGGAACGTTGTCAAATGCCTTTTTAAAGTCTAGGTGAGGCAAAGTCTACCGCATCCTTCCTCTGGTCCACTGTGTTTATTACTCTAATGTACAAAACTCAACAAGTTGCTTACCCATGATCTGCCTCCTCTGAATCCAAATTGTCGGGTCAGTACTAACTCTTTGGATTCCAGGTAGTTCACCCCATTTGTCCCCTTAATTAATCCTTCAAGAATCTTCCATGAGGATGCTCAATAGTTGATACAGGTCTATAATTAGCAGTGGTTTATCTTCTTGCTTCCTCCCTTAAATATAGGAATAATGTTTGCTCTTTTCCAATTCTGTAGGTCACTATCCCCCGTGTCAAATTATTTGGTCATTATATCATAGATTGGTATAACTGCAGTCTCTTGGCATTTTCTTTAATAATCCAGCCTGATACTCCCGTCCATCCGGCGTCCTTTGTTTGGATCCACCCTTACTCTATTAGTCTATGAGCTCTTCTCTG
>CM064518.1:52740956-52988198 GCA_032716605.1 Paralithodes platypus
CAGGCATCTGTGGTGTTCTCATTTCTCTATCAGGTTCTATAAACTACTCATCTTCGTACAAACACTGACTGAAACATTTCATCATAACTCTCACACAAGGTCTTTATCTTTCTCATAGCTGTTCGTTCCAACTCTTAGTCTGACAATACCTTCGTTGTGTTTTTATTTTGCATTTACAAATCTATAAAATAGTTTTGACTCGTTTTTGCACTTCTCTACAATATTCCTTTTCATATTTATATTATATTGTTCCTCGCGTCGTATCTTTAGTATTCATTTCTTTTCTCCTGTACTTATTCCAGTTATTTTCACTATGTCTCTTCCGTGCTTTTCCAGGCTCGGTTTCTTCTATCCTGCTATCCCTGTGCCTTACTACACACCTTATAATTGAACCACCTTACTTTTTTCCTTCTTTACCCCCTGGCTGGAACCTTGGGACATATTTATGTATCCCTTCTTCATATACTTTCAAGAAAAGTCTATATTTGTCTTGAACCTTTTCCAGGCTTTCTAGTTCCTTCCAATGTATACTTTGGATATATGTTTCAATCATTTAAAATCAGTTTTAGCCATTAGTTGGATCTATTTATTTTATGTCTTTCATTTCTCTCCTCATGTTTCCCCAAATCCACCTCCATTTCTAAAATCTTGTGATCACTTTTTCCCAAGGGACAACGATATTTATCTTTTTAAACGTCAGGCGGATAACTGGTGAAGACTAAGTCTAGCCTGGAGGTTCATCCATCCCTCTGATTCGTTGCGTTTTTCTCTAACATGTTGTGTTAATATGTTTTTTTGTTACTAGATTCAGTAATTTACTGCCCAAGATTCATTATTATTTCCCGCATCTAACCTTCCAATTGACTCCTTACAGTTGAAATCACCCGTTAATATTAATTTATTTCCCCTATTAAAAAGTATTTTTAGTGCATCTAGAGATTCCGTGATTAGTTGATCATATTCGGGTGGGTGGGTGGGTTGTTTGTTTGGTTGGGTTTGTGGGTGTGTGGGTGTGTGTGTTAGGGGGGTGTTGTTTATGGTGAGTTGCGGGGTGTGTTTGTATTCGGCTGTCCAGTTTGTGAAGAGGGTTGCTGTGGATTTGGCTGGGGCTAATTTGAATCTGTTTGTAGTGCACCAGTCATGTAGTGTGTTGAGATAGGGTTGAAGGAGAAGAGTTGCTCTGTCTGGGACTGGTGGTGCATGTGAGTGAAAGTAGTCTGCGTACGGGGAAACTATATATATTTGGGGTGCGTGGGGTGTGGGTATATTTTTTTTTTTTTTTTTTTTTAAGAGACAATGAATGGAGGAAGGAAAAACACAGATAAAACAAAAAGGTCCATGTGCCTAAAGGCATCCTCCATTCATAAAATGTTTGTAACAAATGGATTTAAACATTTGTTGATTGTAAGTTTTTGTGGAAAACAATTCGAGGGAAGTGAATTCCAAAGAGTAGTAGCGCTGGGGATACATGAATTCTGATAAGCAGAAGTTCTGCATTGTGGAGGAGAAAGTGTAAATTCATGGGCGCTCTCAGCTGCCCTAGTTCTACGGGGAAAGATGTGGAGAGGCTGGCTGGCACCAACAATTGAAGCAAGTTCCTCGGAACAATTGCTGTGAAAATATCTGTAGAATAATGCAAGGGATGCAACGTTTCTTCGTATGGCTAATGTAGGAAGGTCCTGTGTGATTGCAGGGTTATTGATTAATCTAATAGCTTTATTTTGAATTTTGTCCAACTGCCTCAATGCAACCACTCCACGGCCACCCCACAGAGGTGAACAGTAATCCATCTGAGAGCGCACATGACTTTTATATATTACGGCCAACTGCTCGTCAGTGAAGAATTCTCGAACTCTGTACAGGAGTCCCAGTTTTTTAGAGGCATTCTTAGCAATGCTTCTAACATAATGTGTCCAGCTCAAGTTAGTAGTAATGTTATACCGAGAATGTCAATACTAGGGGAAGTGGGAATATTTACATCATTAAAAAATATATGGGGGTCCGTGAGTTTCCGGCGGTTAGCAAATTGTATCTGCCATGTTTTCTGTGCATTAAAAGAAACCAGATTCTCTTTTCCCCCTTCCTTTATTTTAGAAAAGGCCTGGGTCAGAGAAATTGCAGTGTTTATTTTTGAATTTATAAGCTCGGGTTGGGTGAAAGATCGGGTAAATGTGAAGGAACTGTGGAGTGTTGAGTCATCTGCGTAGGAATGTATTGGATTATGAGTGGTAGATATGAGATCATTGATATGAATGAGGAACAGAGTTGGGGCCAAACCTGATCCCTGGGGAACACCAGCATTTATTGAGTGAAATTGAGAATAAAGGCCATCTACCATTACACGTATTTTTCTGTTATGAAGATAAGAAGAAATTAGTGGAACTAATGATGCAAGGCCGTAGTGTGACATCTTCGACAATAAGGATTGATGCCAGACTCTATCAAATGCCTTTGATATATCCAGTGCTATTGTATGTGTTTCACCATGTGGTCTGTAGCTTGGTTGATTTGATGCGTAAGAAGGCAAAGAATGTCTGCAGTTGATCGACATCGTCTAAAACCATATTGCCTATCACTGATTATTTTATTATTCTCCAGATGCTTAATTATGTGATTATTTAATATAATTTCAAAAACTTTGCCAAGAGTGGAAGTTATAGCTATTGGTCTGTAGTTTGATGGATCTGAAGAGGCACCTTTTTTAGGAACTGGGATGGATGTTTGCTTCTTTCCAGGGTACTGGGAAGCATGAGGTATGAGTAAACAGACGAAAAAATTTTGCCAATACAGGAGCGAGCACCAAGGAGCAAATCTTAAGTACTATTGGAGGAATTTCATCTGGACCAGGCGCCTTATCTACTGAGAGATTCTGCAAAATAGTTTTGACATGTCTGGTGTGGATCTTAAGTGAGGGAATTTCAGGTGAATTAAAATTAAGTACAGGGACATCTTGATTTATCATCTAAGGTTGAGTTGGTGGAGAAAATATCTGCAAGAAGGTTAGCTTTACCTCGTGGGTCACTTACAAGATTGCCAGTCGGAGATTTTAATGGTGGAATGGATGAAGCAGTAGTGAAGTTGGATTTGAATGAGTTAAGAGTAGACCAAAATATTTTGTTATCATTTGGATTATTTAGAAGTTTATTTGCCTGCTTATGGAGAAAGTTTGATTTAGTTAGGTTTAATACAGTTTTGGCATGATTTCTGATGTTTCTAAAGTAATTAAATCATGTATGCATACTGTAGATTGAAGAGTGAGGGCGATAGGACGGATCCTTGCGGGACTCCTATCTGTCCAACTCTCAAACCCAAAATTGAACTGATTTTCTTCTACTCAATAAGTAAATTCTGGAATTCTCTCCCTCAATCTATCTTTCCATCATCCTAAGATATAAACTGTTTCAAGCTCTCTGTGTCGAAACATTTGAAGTATAACATACCTTGAGTTTGGCTCTCTATCACCATTACAATTTTTGGGGGAGATACTTGTTACAGGCAGCTTGCCTATTGTCTTCTTCATACACATAGAGGGAAAACTCATATCATGCTATCCATGAACAGCCCTTAAGATAAAGCTTACATCATCTGGCGTGGAGAGGTCGAAGGTCTTTATGGAGACAATATCATGAGCATCAGTGAGGTCCCCAGTGGCTGCCGACACTCCAAGGTAGTATCCCACAGGCAGCATCACACCACCCACTGTGAAGCAGTCCTTGAATACTCCTTTACCATCGATGTCTATCATTACTGTCAAACAAAAAGATTCAAAATTAGTACAGTATAATCACACCATTATCAACAAACACCACTTCTGATCCTATTTCCAGTGCTCCTTAATCCCCTGAGGAACAGGATCACGAATTGCGTGTTCTGTAGATGTTGTCCAAAGTGGACAACCATGCAACTCGCATTCCTAAACTTTTGGAAATTGGTACACAAAATCTTGAAACGCAATTTGCGTGAAAATTGGGCTACGATAAGTTTTACTAGTGGTAGAGCGAATGAAAACCTTGGTAACACTGTATTCAGTCAACCTTCGTCCCCCGGAAGCTCGGGATTGCTTTGGTACTCGGTATGCCACAGGCCGTAGTGCGGTTGGTAGAACACTCGCCTGCAAACTGTGAGGTTGATAGTTCGAGTCTTCAGCCGGCCAGTGCTGTTGGTGGACGGCGCGGTCTAGCAATCTGTGGCAACTATTCACTGAAGTCCCTGATCATCAGGGCACTCAACCTAGCCATTCTCTTGAGCAGGGAGTGCATGGTGGTAAAAAATTTATCATATGTCTCTGTCAGCAGGTGGTGCACTATGGTCTCCCAGGCATTTCAATTGCATCCTTCGCAGCGTTTGGGAGTGCTATACATTATTCAAAATAGTTTTTATATTATTATAATTCCAATACAAGTTAATATCTTTCATAATTATATAATGATGTCAGTATTACAGACCTACGTCTTACGTTTAAGGTAAGTTGAATTTCTTTTGACTGGTTGGAGTGTTGAGTATAGAAAAACATTTTTATAATACAAATATTAGGCCTAGGAACTTGGTTATAATTATATTATCTATATCCTTTATCATGATAGATATATAGATAGTGATTTCTTGTTGATGCCTTGTTGTAGCAAGGTGGGGGATAGTGTGGTGAGGATTCGCCAATTGAAAATGCTTCAGAGGGACTTTGTGGAGTTTTGCTGAGACACTTTTAGCACTATACCAACATCGGCCATGGTCACCATGATGGGGCTGTGTTGTGGCAAATCTTTGTTGTACTGTACACTGATATTAGCTTACACTATACAGTATCTTAATAAATAAAGGTCAATGTTTGTCTGTTTGTCAGTTACCCGACCTTTGTTACTAAACTCCTCCCACAGTTTTGGTGCCAGGTGGGAGTGTGGGGCACCGTTGGAATGCCCAGGCTTTGGAGATGGTCTTAGGCGAGTTTAGTGGAAATCAGAGACACTTTTGTTTAATAAAATTTTCGGCAGAACTTATGTATTATACGGGAGCGAATTAAATGTGAAAAAAATTGCCGTTTGCGGCAGAAGGAGGCCTCCGATCGAAAAGGTGTATGGAACGAAAGTTGTTCGCAGCTCCCCAAAATAGGGGTACGGATGAGATCAGATCCAAAATCGGAGGTAATTTAGTGGCCGAAATCGAGGTCGCCGTTTAATGAGGCACAGGGAGGTCGAGGCCGGTGATTATGGTAGTAGTAGTATTGTGATGATTGTGGTAGTAGTGATTGATGATGGGCGATTATGGTAGTAGAATTTAAACCCGGGCAACGCCGGGTACCCCTCCTAGTATACAGCATATATATATAATAATAAAAAAAAAAAAAAAAAAATCTAACATATAAAACCCTCTCTTACAGTTTCTTACAGTAGATCCTCTGGAAAAAAGGCAAACCTGTGTATCCAGCTCAGTACCAGTACTTGCACTGCTGCGGTCGTTCACAGTGTTGGCGGCGGCGGTAGCAGACGCAACATTTTTACTATTCTGTATTTTTGTTTTATAATCAAACTTCAAATCTTGTCTTCCCCATGCTTTATCAAGATTACTTTCAAACTCCCTTATTGATTCGGAATCGACTACATACTGGGGCAGTGCGTTCCACTCATTTACCACTCTATCACAAAAATGAGTTCTTTGCCTTCTCAAGCCTATTTCTTTCTTTGTAAATTTTCTTAGAGTGTCCTCTCGTTCTTGTTCCCTCCCGCATCAAGAAGATACCTTCACACACATCCTCATCGTACTTTCCTGACACTATCTTAAAAGTCTCTATCATATCCCCTCTCTTTCTATATGCCAGCGTCGGAAGCCCCAGTGTCCTCAACCTCTGCTCATAGCCCGCATTCTTCAACGTTGGTACCAGCTTGCTAGCTCTCCTCTGCACTTTCTCCACTGCTTCTATATCCTTTACCATATATGGAGCCCACACCTGGTTCGCATATTCCAGGTGCGGCCTAACCAGCGCTGTACTGTATAGAGATTCCTGAAGATTTCTTCGTCAAGTGACACAAATGTCCTCCTTATCAGCCCTACAATTCTATTGGCTTTGTTTATCTTTTCCGCTAAATGTTTTGAGAAATTTAACTTATTGTCTATCACTACTCCTATATCCTTTTCTGCATTCACTTCCTCCATCGCTTCATATATACTGTATCCTACCTTGTCTATCTTGCTGGTCCCAATCCGCATGTACTTGCATTTTTTTGGATGAAAAGGCATTAACCAATGCTCAGACCATCCCTTCATGCCCTCCACATCTCCTTGAAGCAAACCCATATCTTCCTTACTCCTCACTCTTCTATACAGCTTAGTGTCTCTCGTATATTATTTCAGACACACTAACCGGTAGTCCAGGCGAAACATCCGCTATGTTTAGAGGTATCGCCTAGCGCACTCTCCCTCTGCCTGCCAAACTGATACTCACACACGTATCATTTGCCGATCAGTCATCTAGCATCAGAAACTTCACAAACGGAGTCCCGCAAGGATCCGTCCCGTCGCCCGCACTTTTCAAACTGTACATGCATGATATACACACACCCAAATAATATAGCTTCCTACGCAGACGACATAACATTAACATGAACACACAAGACCTAGACAGAGCAACAATTCTTCAACCCTATCTCAACACATTACATGACTGGTGCACTACAAACAGACTCAAGTTGGCCTCAGCCAAATCCACTGCAACCCTCCTCACAAGCTGGACAGCCAAATACAAAAACACCCCGCACCTCACCATAAACAAAACCCCCCCTGACACACACACACACACAAAATCCTAGGAGTAACATATGATACTCAAATGACATTCAAATAACATGTCACAAACATAAAAAATATACTGACCCCAGACTTAATGCCCTTAGGTCACTTGCCCACACAATATTTGGACATAACAAAGAAACTACCACCACAGTATATAAACAATACATAAAATCAGTTATGTAATATGCAAGCCCTGCCTGGGCTTCTAACCTAGCTGAAACACATCCAAAGACCTTGCAGACTATTCAAAACAAAGCTCTAAAAATCATCACAGGCTGCACAGCTACTACACCTACAGATCACCTACATCAAAAAACCAGTCCTCAAAGACAAAGACCACTTGGACATGAGAGGCACTCAATTACAGGCTGCAGCCTCCACAAACCAACACCATCCACTACACTACATGGTAGCACACCCACAGACACCAAGGAATATCAAAACAACACCCAGCACACGACATCACACACAAATACTGTAATCTCTTCCTCCATGTACACCCCAAACCAGCTTCCAGAAGCACATCCATACCCATATCACTCGCGGTTCCATCCAGTCACAACACGCAGCTGCAGACATCACCTCACAAAATTCATCCTTCTGAATCCTCCCATCCTCGCGAGGATAGAGTCCACCTTGCCAGGCTGAAATGTGGGCACCATCCAGCTCTTCAGAGCTATCAGAAGAGACTGAATATCTCTGTTATCGACACTTGCCCAGGATGCAACACAGCACCCCATACTATTAAACACATCATAGAAGACTGCATTCTACACTATCACTTACGCCAACAACATAATCTACACTCCTTGAGAGCCCTGTAGGAAAGCCCGATCGTGGCCATGGAATTCCTTAGGGACTCGGGGCTGTTCGGCCAGGCAGCCTAGGGAACGACAACAATAACAACATGCCCATATCCCCCACTACCCTTCATCACTAGATATCACCTTTTGTTCTCCCAACCTCGCCCCCACAAAATCCTGGAAGGCGGTCAAAAACCTAAGTTCTGATCACCTCCCGATCATCATCACCACCTAAACAAAAATCACCCCAGCTGGCCACAGATACACATAGACTAATTATATAAGAGCTAACTGGGAAGCTTTTACGACAAACAGAACAACAGCTTGAAACTCTAAACAGTACACCTATCACAAACATCAACGACGCCGCACATCCTTTCAATAGTGTTTTGTTTTGTATTATTGGTGGGCGGGCTTGTGGTGGTACAGCTTCGCTGCATGTCTGTCTTTGGAAATCGAAGACTCTCCGGGAGATCTGGGAATCTTATGCTGGGGACCCCAAATGGGCCTGTGTTTCTGGGTATTTCTCCATCCCTCTCTATGAAGTTTTCTTGGTTGATTTTGTCAATACCTCTAACACATTTGTCTATCTGAATTTGCTGTCCTCGTTTCCTTCTCTGTTCCAGTGTAGGTAGATTCAATCTCTCGAGCCTCTCTTGGTACTCCAAATTTTCCAAACCTGGGATCATCCTCGTAGCTGCTCTCTGTATCCTCTCAATTTTGTGGATATGTTTCTTCATGTGAGGGGACCACACTACAGATGCATATTCCATCCTAGGTCTTATTATTGCCGTTATTATTTGTTTCATGGTGTTTTCATTAAGATAATTGAAAGACCTCCTGATATTTGCCAATAGTGCTAGTGATTCTCTCACTATCTTATTTACGTGGCTTTCCGGAGACATGTTATCCTTAAATTCTATCCCCAAGTCTTTTTCTTTTTCTGCTTTGGGAATCACTTTGTTTCCTAGTTTATAATCTTTTCTAGATCTGTACTTGCTTTTATCCATTTCTAGAGTCTTACATTTTCCTGCATTGCACTCCATATTCCATTTGATGCTCCATTCATGGATCTTTTGCAAATCTGATTGGAGTTCAAGGCAATCCTCCTGGGTTCTGATAGTTTTAAGCAGCTTAGCATCGTCCGCAAACATGCTCATGTAGCTTGTTAGTCCCTCAGGTAAGTCATTTACAAATATTAAAAACATGATTGGGGCTAGGACAGATCCTTGTGGTATTCCACTCGTAATTTGAGTCCAGTTTGACGATTTCCCCCTTACTGTTGTTCTCATCTGTCTTTCGCTAAGGTAGCTCTCCATCCATTTCAGCAGTTTGTCTCCTACTTTTCCCTCATGTTTTAATTTCCACAGCAATCTCTTGTGTGGAACTTTGTCAAATGCCTTTTTAAAGTCTAGGTAGGCACAGTCTACCCATCCTTCCCTCTGGTCCACTGTGTTTATTACTCTAGAGTAAAAACTCAACAAGTTGCTTACACATGATCTGCCTCCTCTGAATCCAAATTGTCGGTCAGTAATTAATCTTTTGGATTCCAGGTAGTTCACCCATTTGTCCCTTATTAATCCTTCCAGAATCTTCATGAGGATGCTCAATAGTGATACAGGTCTATAATTCAGTGGTTTATCTCTGCTTCCTCCCTTAAATATAGGAATAATGTTTGCTCTTTTCCATTCTGTAGGTACTACCCCCGTGTCCAATGATTTGGTCATTATATCATATATTGGTATACTCAGTTCCTTGGCATTTTCTTTAATAATCCAGCCTGATACTCCGTCCAGTCCGGCGGCTTTGTTTGGATCCACCTTACTCATATTGTCTATGAGCTCTTCTCTGTTAAATGTGACTTCCGGCATTTCCTCTATACCTATCGCATTGGTTTCTGGTGCAATGAATTCTCCTTCTTTTGTAAATACTGATGCAAAATTTCTATTTAGTTCTTCCGCAATTTCTGTATCATCTTCTATGATTCTGTTTCCACTTTTAATTTTTAGGATTGTGGCTTTTATCTTCCTTTTTTCGTTTACAAACTTGAAAAAACATTTTTGGATTCTTTTCATAGTTCTCCACTATCCCTTTCTCATGGTTTGCCTCTGACCTCCTCCTCATTTCTGTGTATTTGTTTCTCTCCTCTTTTTACTTTTGCCTGTTATCTTCCGAATCCCAGTTTCTCATCTTTTTCCAGGCTTTGTTTTTTGCTTCCTGTGCTTGCCTACATTCGCGGTTAAACCATTCTTTGCGATTTCCTTTTTTTCTGTTATTAATGTACTTTGGGACAAAAGTTTTTATACCAGTATCATAGATCTCCATGAATGCCTTCAGTTTTTTGTCTACCTCACTTTCAGATAAAACCTGATCCCAATTTTGTGACTTGAAAAAATCCCGTAGTCCTGCGAAATCAGTTATGGAATACATCCAGTGATTTTCCTTGTGCTTTTCCCTTTCCTTGGGTAGTTTATGCTTCAATAGTAGGTCTATGTCGAGAACTGCATGGTCGTTTTTTCCTAGTGGGCATAGGTACTGAATACTTTGAACCTCGTCCTCCCTTCTTGTGAAGAGAAGGTCCAATCTAGCTGGTTGATCACTTCCCCTTATTCTTGTTGTATCTTTTACATGTTGGTATATAGAATTTTCCATGGCCATACTTAAAAATTCATAGCGCCAACTTTCCTCTCCTGTTCCGGGTTCAAGTTCTTCCCAATTTACTTCCTTGCAGTTAAAGTCCCCACACATGACTATTTCATCCTTTGAAGCTAAGATATTTTCTAGCACACTAATTGTTTCCTTACGCATTAGGCTATGCTCCTCCTTACTCCATGTCTTCGTCTTGGGAGGTACATACGCTACTATCACTACTATTTTATCGTTTCCACCAATTTCTAGTGCTAAAACTTCTGTTGTTGAGGTTTCCAGTTTAATCTCAGACACAATCAAATCTTTCCTAGTAAGGATGCACACTCCACCTCCATGTCAAAATTTTCTGTCCCTCCTCCAAATCTTGTATTCAGACCATCCTAGCAGATTTATATCAAGTTCCTCTCTTAGTTTTGTCTCAGTGAGACACACTATTTCTGGTTTCTTAGTATTGAGTAAGTCTGATAGTTCTAATTTCTTAGAGATTACCCCATCGACATTGCTATATAGAATCCTTATACTTTCCAGTCCCCCTTTTCCTGATTCAAGTGCCTTATCTGCGACGGTCTGTACCCTACCCTCTTTTTCTTTTAGTTTCTCTTTACCGGAAGTTTTATAATCTTCCCTTTTCTCACTCCGTAAAAAAACTTATTCTTTTCTTGTTCTGTCCTCTTGCTATTTTCCTCTTTGGCGGTTTTCTTAGTTCAGCCTCCTTTCTCTCTTCTTATGGTATGTCACGCCTGATGTAGATTTTGTCCATATCATCTAACTCTTTTAGTCTAGCTGCTACTGCCATGATTTCATCACATGTCCTTCTTGACTTAAATTTGATTTTTACCAGTCTATTCAGACCATCAGAGACATTGTCGCTGAGATGATAAAAGCCTCAGGGGAGATTGGTGTAAACTTAGTCACTGAGTTGATAAACACCATTATTAAAGATGAGAAAATCCCAGAGGATTGGCTCAAAAGTGTAATAGTAAATATATACAAAGGAAAAGGGGATGCGCTAGATAGAGGAAATTATAGGGGCCTGAAAATGCTTGACCAAATCATGAAGGTCTGTGAGAGAGTCCTTGAGGGTTTGATCAGGCAAAGCATCTCTATTGATAATATGCAGTTTGGCTTTATGCCAGGACGTGGTACAACCGATGCTATCTTCATAGTCAGGCAGATACAGGAAAGATACTTACTAAAAGGCAGGGATCTTTACTGTGTGTTTGTGGACCTGGAGAAGGCCTTTGATAGGGTACCTAGAGATGTTGTGCAGTAGGCTATGAGGAAACTTGGTGTGGAAGAGTGGCTGGTGCGTGTGATAATGAAGATGTATGAGGATTCGCGAAGTTCGGTGAGGGTGAAGGGTGTACTGAGTGATGAGTTCGCAGTCCGTGTTGGAGTCCATCAGGGTTCAGTGTTAAGCCCCCTCCTCTTTATTATGGTCTTGGAGGCGCTGTCTAGAGTTTTTAGAGGCGGACTCCCGTTGGAACTGTTTTATGCAGACAATTTAATCCTAATAGCTGACAGTATGCAGGAAGCTGAGGCCAAATTCAGAGAGTGGAGAGAGGGCATGGCGAGCAAGGGTTTAAGAGTCAATATTAACAAAACCAAGGTTATGCATTGTAGATTGAGACGAGGCAATGTGGAAAAGAGCGGTGCATACCCATGTGCAGTGTGTGGAAAGGGAGTGGGCGTTAACTCAATTCAATGTAGCATCTGTCGATGTTGGGTACACCATGGGAGTAAGCGCTGTACTAGAATAAAGGGGCCCCTGCCGAAGGATAAGTCAGAAATAGAGAAATTTGAGTGCGTAGTGTGCAAAGGCGAGCTTGTGTTAAGTGATGATCCTGTGGCTGTGAATTTTGGAAATGAGTCTTTGGAGCTGGTGAACAAGTTTTGTTACCTAGGAGATACCATCTCTGCCGGTGGTGGGGCCGAGGCTGCCACTGTTGCTAGAATTAGGTGTGGCTGGGGGAAGTTCAGAGAATTGATGCCAATCCTGACCATGAAAAGAATGCCTCTCCCCCTGAAGGGAAAGGTGTATGCCTCATGTGTTAGAAGTGCAATGACGTATGCCTCAGAAACATGGGCCGTTAAAGTAGAGGATGTCAACAGAATGGAGCGTAATGAGATGAGAATGGTGAGATGGATGTGTGGGGCCAGGCTACAGGATAGAATAACAAATATTGAGCTGACGAGACGTTTAGGTATAATGAGTATTAGCGAGGTGATGCGTACAAGTAGACTGGGATGGTATGGACATGTGGAGAGAATGGATGAACAAAATTGGGTGAAAAAATGCAGGTCTGTGATTGTGGAGGGAGCTGCACCAAGGGGTGGACCGAGGAAGACCTGGGATCGGACTATATGCGCCGATCTCAAATCCAAGAACTTGAAAAGTGAAGCAGCCCTTAACAGGGTTGCCTGGAACGCCGCCAATAGGACAAGAGACTGAAACTGCACTGATGTGTGGAACACTCGGTCTTAAAATTTTATGTATGTATGTATGTATGTATGTACAGTATTGTATTCATTTGTGTATTTTCCCAGCCTAAACATGTCTGATATTTCCTCCTTCCAGTTGTCCTCCTCATCCTTAATAGATTCCAGAATCTTGTTGATGCGACCTTCATCCTTCTCTCTTCTTTTTGTCCAGTCTAGTTCCTCCTTTTCTTCCACCCCTGATATTATGAGGCAGTTAGCCCTACGACTTTCTTCCTGGATGGCCTGAGAGTTTTTGTGGATGCCTTGCTTAACCATTCTTTTTACCTGGTCCTTTATCCTAACATCTTGCTGTTTCTGTTCATCCATTATCTTCCTGAATTCGTCACTGTTTGCCGTCCTTACACTGTCTAAATCTTTTACCACTTGGTCTCTAGTCATGCCCCAAGCATTTTTACCTTCCGAGATACTGGTGTCTAGCCTAGTCATTATCTCTGCCTTTTCTCTCTCCACTAACTCCAACCTGTTCTTCAACTCACCATTCTCTGTAACAATTTCCTTCTTAACTGTCTCCAAGCCGGTCACTCGGTCCTCCAAGTTCTTGATTTTGTTCAATAGCATGTAGCAAAATTTTCCAGTTTCCTCTGTCGTCCATGTTTTCTGGAAACCGGGAAAATCCGGCTCTCCCTCCGATTCGTCACTCCCGCCTTTATCACGCCTCTCTTCCTCAGCCCCCTCGTCACCTTCATTAACCATCTTCCCCACCTATTTCCTCTTGTATCTGGATCCAAATATCTTGCCTCTTGTGTGGGTAATACGCTTACATATGGCATATACTTTTACTCACCATACTGAGCCGAGAATTTCCTGCGCCGAAACAACAATATTGTGCGACCTCTTCCGATGATTCACTCTCACCCTCTATTATTAGTCACTAATTTACCACTTGCCAGCCGAAGTTTACTTGTTTTTTATAACCAACCTTATCCCTGGAGTCCCCTTGACATATGAATAAGAGATAGATTATAGCTCCCTCCCGCCTGCAACCATGTAAGTAGAAATCAGCTGGAGCCTGTGGACCGCTTCCTCTCCCACTGTGTCTCGTGTGTGTGTGTGTGTGTACTCACCTAATTGTAGTATACAGGATTTGAGCCTAAGCTCGTGTTGTCCTGTCTCTCTCTCTACATTTATCCAATTTTGCTTTAAAAGTTTGGATATTTCTTGCTCCCACCACCTCCCCATCCAACTTATTCCAACACTCAATGCTTCTATACGGGAAGCTGAACTTTCTTACATCAGACTTACATATAACTTTCCTCAACTTACAATCATGACCCCTGGTTCTTCCCTCGTCCCTCACCACAAAATCTCCCTTGTCGATCTTCTCAAAACCTTTCACACACTTAAACATCATGATCATGTCACCTCTCTCTCTCCTCTCCCTCAGCGTTGGCAGCTTTAGCCTCTCCAATCTCTCCTCATAAGGTAGGTCTCTAAGGCTAGCTATCATCTTAGTGGCAACTCTCTGAACTCTTTCCAGTTTTTTATTATGTTTTATAAGGTGTGGAGACCACACCACTGCTGCATACTCCAGTCTTGGTCGTATTATTGTCCCTATTATTTTTGCTAACATCTCTTCATCTAAATAATTCAGAGCTATTCTCATGTTAGTCAACACTCCATAGGTTTCACCAGTTATTTTATTTATATGCTGTTCAGGTGACAAGCTGTCTGCCACAACTACCCCTAGGTCTTTTGCTTTCACAGCTTTACTAATTATTTCATCTCCTATTTTATATCCCCAAGAAGGTCTATATTTACTTTTTCCCATCTCAAGAACCTGACACTTACTCGTGTTGAATTCCATTTTCCAAGTTTGACTCCACTCATATAACTTATCTAGATCTCTCTGTAATTCTTCACAACTACTCCTACTTGTAATATGCTTCATTAGTTTTGCATCATCAGCAAACATAGATATATATGAGTCTATTCCCATTTGAAGGTCGTTGATGAAAACCAAAAACATGATTGGGGCCAACACCGATCCTTGAGGCACTCCGCTTTTTACCCTTTTCCACGAGGAGAACTTTCCTTTTATTACTGTTCGCATTTCCCTCCCAATTAAATAGTTTTCCATCCACTTTAATAATACTCCCTCAACCCGCCCCACAGTCCTGAGCTTCCACAACAATCTCTTATGAGGCACCTTATCAAATGCCTTCTTGAAATCTAAGTAGATACAATCTACCCACCCCTCCCTCCCTTGTACAATGTCAATTACCCTATCATAGTAACTCAACAAATTTGTGGTACACGAATGACCTTTTCTGAACCCGAACTGCTTGCTTGAAATTATTTCCCTCTCCTCCAACATACCCACCCATCTTTTTCTAATAATCTTTTCACAAAGCTTGCATATAACACTCGTTAAGGATACCGGTCGATAATTTAGCGGGTCTTCTTTATTTCCACTTTTATATATTGGAGTTATATTTGCTTGTTTCCATTCTAAGGGAAGCTCCCCCTTGTTTAATGAGTATTGAACAATATTAAAAATAGGTCTCACTAGTTGTTCAGAACATTCTCTTAATACCCATCCAGCAATGTTATCTGGGCCCATAGATTTTCTCACGTCCAATTCTTCCAACAATGATTTTAGTTCATCCTTGTTGACTTCTATCGACTCTAGTCCCTGTATCTCATTCAATTCCACCACAGGTTCTACATAGTCATCCTCCTCCACAAACACGGATGTTAATGTATGATTCATAATTTCACACATACCCACTGTGTCTTCATATAATTGACCCTCTACCCTAAGCTTTGTTATTTTGTCCTTTATTTTAGTTTTACCGTTGATATAACTATAGAACAGTTTGGGTTCTTTATTACATTTGTTTACTATATCTTTTTCAAAGTTCTTTTTCTCCTCTCTTATAGTCTTGACATAGTTGTTTCTAGCATTCTTATACTCATCCCATTTTTCCTCAGTGTGTCTCCTTCTCACTTTATTCCATGCAGAGTCCTTTTTGTTCTGGGCAATGTGACATCGCATGTTAAACCACTCTTTCTCCTTAGCCAGCTTTCCATCCTTAAATGTTGGTACATATTTATCTACCCCCTCCCTGTAAATGTCTAGTAACATGGTGTATTTTACCTGAATATTCTGTTCTTGCTCAATAAATGACCAATCCATATTTGCAAAGTATCCTCGTAATGATTCATAATCCGCCTTACTATAATTTAGTCTAAATTCCCTATGTTCCTCCTCTCTGCCTTCCAGAAATTCCACTGTCAATTCAAATTCAATCACAGCATGATCACTTTTTCCCATGGGACTCAAATATGTTAGGTTCTTTATTTCTTGGGGGTCTTTGGTGAATAGTAAGTCAAGTCTTGATGGTTCATCACCTCCTCTAAATCTTGTATTTTCCGTAACGTGTTGTGTTAATAGATACCCCATTGTTAGTTCAAGAAATTTGCTACCCCAAGTATTTTCATTTGAACCCGCATCCAAACATTCCCAATCCACCTCCCCGCAATTAAAGTCCCCTGCAAGAATAAGCCTATTTTTCCTTTTACAAATAATTTCTAACATACGCAAGGTTTCCAAAATTAATTCATTATATTCATCATTGCTCCAAGATTTAGTCTTAGGAGGTAAATACATTGATACGATGTCCAATTTTGACCTATCATTATCCTCAATTTCAACTGCTACCACTTCAGCAATGCTATCACCAAGTTTTAATTCTTTAGCAGTAATTTTATTATCTACCATGATCAACACTCCTCCTCCTAGCTTTCCTAACCTGTCTCTTCTCCATGTACTGTATCCTGCACAACTAATTATATTCGTGTCTACCTCCTGGTTAAGCTTAGTTTCAGTCAAACATACTACCCCGGGCCTCTCTCTCTTTACATATTCGTCAAACTCAATCTTTTTGGAAATTAACCCATCAATATTTGTATACATGAACTTAGCATTTCCAGTATTTTCCCTATTTTTCTCTCCCCTGCCCGTTCCTTTCTTTTTTGTACGTACCCCTCCCAATTTATTTCCTAGCTTGTCTCCTCTCCTCTTGTCTCCACCTGGACTGTTTCTCGCTCCGTTTCCACCTCCCCTCCCTCTGCCTCCACTTGGACTGTTTCTCTCTCTATCTCCACCTCCCCTCCCTCTGCCTTCTCCCCCGTCACCCGCACCATCTCCCTTCCTTCCCTACTTCGTCCCTTCGCTTTATATACCATTTCTTTAGTTTTCCCTCCCACACTCTCCAGAAAAACTTCTTTTCGTCTTCTTTCGTCCTTTCTCCATTCTTTACATTTGCCTCGGTTTGCAATTCCTTTCTTATGTTTCGATCCTCAATACTCATATCTTTTCTAATTGTAATTTTCTTAAACTTGCTGGTCAAGTTAAGTCTCCATGTTACGTTCATTATTGCATCCACTGTTACCCTAGACCTAAACTGCACTCTCATTGGCCTTGTGTTTCCCTTACTATATTTACCCATTCTCCTAACTTCTTCAATATCATCTCTCCAGTTGTTTCCTTCTTCATCGACATGCTTGATCAATGTTTTTACCTTATTAATTTCTTCCTTATCCCTAGCTTTCCTCTCAATAATGTGCTCCTCTATATCCCCAAATACAATAATACACTTATTTCTATCTATTGTTTCACGCAGGACCTGTTCATTTCTCCTCATAGCGTTTACTACCACTGATTCTAAATCTCTATTTTCCCTTTCTGATTGTTTCTTTTGTTCCTCCATGATTTCCTGTGTGTGTGTGTGTGTGTGTGTGTGTGTGTGTGTGTGTGTGTGTGTGTGTGTGTGTGTGTGTGTGTGTATTTACCTATTTACCTATTTGTAGTTTACAGGAATTGAGCAGCGCTCGTGTTGTCCTGTCTTAGTTACTTTATAATCAATCCATTTTATTTAGACAAGTATCGTAATGGATATTCCCAATTCCCAGTATTATGGACTAACATATCATAGCTTATGTTGTCCTATTTCCATATTTACTTTTATCCAACCTAGATTTGAACATGTTAATGTTCTTCGCTCTCACCACCTCCTCCTCCAAGTTGTTCCAAGTCTCTATACTTCTATATGGGAAGCTGAATTTCTTTGTGTCCTTACGACATCTGCCCTTCCTCAATTTAAACTTGTGTCCTCTTGTCCTTCCATTATCCCTCACGAATAGATCTTCCCTATCTACTCGTTCCAAACTTTTTACTCCCTTGAACCGTTATTAAGTCGCCTCGTTCCCTTCTCTCTTTCAAGGTAGGCAGTTGTAGTGTCTTAAGTCTTTCCTCATGTGTGTGTGTGTGTGTATTTACCTATTTGTAGTTTACAGGAATTGAGCAGCGCTCGTGTTGTCCTGTCTTAGTTACTTTACAATCAATCCATTTTACTTAAGACAAGTATCGTAATGGATATTCCCAATTCCCAGCATTTTGGACCAACATATCATAGCGTATATTGTCCTATTTCCATATTTACTTTTATCCAACCAAGATTTGAACACGTTAATGTTCTTCGCTCTCACCACCTCCTCCTCTAAGTTGTTCCAAGTCTCTATACTTCTATATGGGAAGCTGAATTTCTTTGTGTCCTTACGACATCTGCCCTTCCTCAGTTTAAACTTGTGTCCCCTTGTCCTTCCATCATCCCTCACGAATAGATCCTTCCTATCTACTCGTTCCAAACTTTTTACTCCCTTGAACATTGTTATTAAGTCGCCTCTTTCCTTCTCTCTTTCAAGGTAGGCAGTTGTAGTGTCTTAAGTCTTTCCTCATATGTCAACTCCTTCAATCTTGGGATCATCTTCGTTGCTATCCTTTGGACTTTCTCTAATTTGTTTATGTGTTTTTTCAAATGTGGTGACCATATCACTGCTGCATATTCTAATCTTGGTCTTATCATAGTCATTATCAGTTTTCTTAACATTTCTTCATCCAAATAGTTAAATGCCACTCTCATATTGGTTATTATTCCATATGCTCCTCCAATGATCATGTTAATATGCTTCTCCGGTGATAGATCATCTTGTATTATCACTCGAAGGTCCTTCTCATGCCGTGTTTTGCCAATTTTTTCAATTCCTAATTTGTACTCCCAGCTTGGCCTTATCTCACTTGTTCCCACTTCCAAAACATGACACTTTTCTGCATTGAAACTCATTTTCCAAGTTTGGCTCCATCTGTGCAACTTATCTAAGTCCTTTTGAAGACCCTGACAACTTTCTATACAGGTGACATTCTTCATGATCTTAGCGTCATCCGCGAACATATTCATATAACTATTCAAGTTTTCTGGCATGTCATTTACATAAAGTAGGAACATTATCGGACCTAACACTGATCCCTGTGGTACTCCGCTTGTCACACTCCTCCACTGTGAATATTCGTCTCGTATTGTGGTCCTCATTTCTCTTAAAAGTTTTCCATCCATTTTAACATCCTACCATGTACACCTCCAACAACCTGCAATTTCCACAATAACCTTTTGTGAGGTAACCTATCAAAGGCCTTTTTCAGGTCCAGGTAAACACAGTCAACCCATCCCTCTCTCTCCTGTGTAACATCTACCACTCTGCTATAAAAGCTTAATAAATTAGACACAAGATCTCCCTTCCCTGAATCCAAAATGTTTCTCACTAAGCACCCCCTGTCTCTCTATGAAGTGTGAGTGTGTGTGTGTGTTTTTTTTTTTGTTCACCCCGTTCTGGCGACACATTAAAACATTCCTGAACGCCCCACACACAGGACACCGCACAACAAATACAAGCACTAAATACATAAAATAACAAAATACTAGAACAACAAACACTAAACTGGAATAGTTACCTCCAAGCACTTGATCGCAAAACAAAAAACAGTGAACTATACAAAACACTATACGGCATAACACACTCCAACACGACACTATCACATGTTGCCATCACAACAATAGCAGAGCTGGGCACCACAAACAAAAAATCTAGTCCACAAAATCAAATTTGCAAACCCAGAACATAACTTCCACAAACACAAATCAGCAAACCTCGTGAAATTTCCGGTTCCCAAATGCAAATCAGCAAACGCAAACCTGTTTTTATTTTTTCTATTTAAACTACAGAATCAAGGGTAAATCAATGGGTTGAGTTTATTATATCCCTCGGCCAGGCGTTGGGTAAATTGTTTTCTTACCGGCCGACGGCCGTGAGATACAAATTCTATAATATTGGATGAGGGGGGCTTTTCCCCCTCATCCCCAATGACTTATTGTCATCATCATATACAGTATATTATCAGCAGGGGCAAATAGTAGCAATACAAAAACAGTCAAATTAGAAACGTATGTAACTGTGAGCGTGCGACTATGTAAACAAAGCGGATGGTATGCCCGCTAACACAACTCTTACCTAAAGTTTAATAGGCCTACAGTTTATTTTAGTCTAGGTTAATGGAGAGCCCCAAAAACTTTTGTCCCACATTTTGTATGAGGAACTTAACCCGTTTTGGTTATCAACAAAAATATATATATAATATATAGCCTAGGCCTATAGATAGGCCACTTCGTTTGTCCGTCAAAGGCAATTAAACGTTGGGGCGACTTATTTTCGGGGAGAGTCCTTCATTAATAATCAGTATTCGCAAATTTGCACCATTCGGGAGGAGGTACGCCAGATCACAGAGGTGCAAGGAGGTGATTCATTCGTGGCCACCCCTTTGGGGATGGCAATATAAATAGAATAGATAGGTCTACTTTAGATAGATTAAGTAATTTAATAGAAAGTAGAGTAGCCTAGGCCTATATTCATTATGATGCTCAGAATATAGCTTCAGATCAGAATAAAATAAAATGATATTGTACATTTATATGATACTTTCAAAATTAACACTAGTCTATTTGACACTAATAAAATGAGTCAGTGATTAGGCCTAGGCCTATATGCAATATTTAGCCTACATGCTTTGAGGCATTTTGATGGGATTAGGGTAACCTAATAAACTTAGTTTAGGTTAAGAAAACATTAACATAAATCAAATTAACTAACTAGGCCTAGCCTAACTGAAGTGAAGTGCCGCTATAGCCTAGCCTATTTCGCAAGTGAGACCATGAAATAACGCACTAATAAAAATTGCACTAAATAGAAGTATCAATTCAAATGGAAATAAATAAATCGAGACAGTAAGACATAATTACTCACCCATACGATTGAAATCGAGACCGTAGGCTAGGCTATGGAAATTTGTTAACTTGGCCACGAATATTAGGCCTAGCCTAGGCTTATAGCCTAACCGCTTCATTTTATATATATTCATTTATAAAAGCATTAAAAGGTAAGACTAATGTACTATTCACTTCAAATACACCATAAACTTTTCAAATAGCCTATCTAATCATAAATAAAGACGACGCCTATCATGTGGTCACGAACGCATGACGTACATACATAAAATTTTAAGACTGAGCGTTCCACACATCAGTGCAGTTTCAGTCTCTTGTCCTATTGGCGGCATTCCAGGCAACCCTGTTAAGGGCTGCTTCACTTGTCAAGTTCTTGGATTTGAGATCGGCGCGTATAGTCCGATCCCAGGTCTTCCTCGGTCCACCCCTTGGTGCAGCTCCCTCCACAATCACAGACCTGCATTTTTTCACCCAATTTTGTTCATCCATTCTCTCCACATGTCCATACCATCCCAGTCTACTTGTACGCATCACCTCGCTAATACTCTTTATACCTAAACGTCTCCTCAGCTCAACATTTGTTATTCTATCCTGTAGCCTGGCCCCACACATCCATCTCACCATTCTCATCTCATTACGCTCCATTCTGTTGACATCCTCTACTTTAACGGCCCATGTTTCTGAGGCATACGTCATTGCACTTCTAACACATGAGGCATACACCTTTCCCTTCAGGGGGAGAGGCATTCTTTTCATGGTCAGGATTGGCATCAATTCTCTGAACTTCCCCCAGCCACACCTAATTCTAGCAACAGTGGCAGCCTCGGCCCCACCACCGGCAGAGATGGTATCTCCTAGGTAACAAAACTTGTTCACCAGCTCCAAAGACTCATTTCCAAAATTCACAGCCACAGGATCATCACTTAACACAAGCTCGCCTTTGCACACTACGCACTCAAATTTCTCTATTTCTGACTTATCCTTCGGCAGGGGCCCCTTTATTCTACTACAGCGCTTACTCCCATGGTGTACCCAGCATCGACAGATGCTACATTGAATTGAGTTAACGCCCACTCCCTTTCCACACACTGCACATGGGTATGCACCGCTCTTTTCCACATTGCCTCGTCTCAATCTACAATGCATAACCTTGGTTTTATTAATATTGACTCTTAAACCCTTGCTCGCCATGCCCTCTCTCCACTCTCTGAATTTGGCCTCAGCATCCTGCATATTGTCAGCTATTAGGACTAAATCGTCTGCATAAAACAGTTCCAACGGGAGTCCGCCTCTAAAAACTCTAGACAGCGCCTCCAAGACCATAATAAAGAGGAGGGGGCTTAACACTGAACCCTGATGGACTTCAACACGGACTGCGAACTCATCACTCAGTACACCCTTCACCCTCACCGAACTTCGCGAATCCTCATACATCTTCATTATCACACGCACCAGCCACTCTTCCACACCAAGTTTCCTCATAGCCCACTGCACAACAACTCTAGGTACCCTATCAAAGGCCTTCTCCAGACCTTTACGTGTGATAAGCAATAACACTACAATATAGGCTATCCTAATTAAAGGGTTTTCGCATATTTCATCTAATATTCGTCTTTATCGTAACTCAGCTCTCTACATCTTAGTATTAATGATATTTTGACAATATCCATATCATAAAAAAAATAATCTAGACTATTGATAATTAAAATATATTAGCTCAGGAGTGGATTCGATTATGATTTGTGAGAGTTACGCAGTCGATCGATCGAATCTCTCCAGGTCTTCAAATATTTGTGTTTACATTTAAGCAATGTTTATTAAGTAATCTGTATTATCATGTCTTCCTTAGCATTTTCACACATCAAATCACATACGAAAAATCACAAAATAAAGAAGGTGCACTAGATTCCAGCATAACAAGAAGTAATTGTCTTGTTTTTTGGCGGGCGCTGGAAGTGTAGGGGCCGCGGGTCTGTGTTTAACACAGGTGATGGGAACCAAATTTTGCAGACTCGAGGTTGGCAACATGCAGGTACTTTCCAGAGCTACAAACCCGCAAATAGACAGCCATTTTGGCGCCAACGCTAATGCGCCACCAAAATGACACTTCCGCCATGGCGAAATTGGCTATTTGCGAAAATGTTGGCGGAAGTGTCCATCTCTGAACAATAGACACCATACCTTCAAACAAATAACAAGCAAACATTTTCATCAATAATTTTTCAAGAATCAGCCATCTAAATAACCATCGTGACAATCAACGAGACATCCGACGAAAACGACTATTCCCTACAGACCCAGACTATGCACCCTTCATTAATAGTCAGACCAAGCATATCATCGACAACCTCAAACACTCATCCGCCTGTGGCCCAGACAAAATATGTAACATACACCTTAACCCGGGAATGGCGCCGAGACTCTTAAGAGGTTTTACTGGGCGAAAGGACTCCTAAGATCCAAGGCCTTAAAAAAAACAAAAAAAACAGTGCCACTCAAAACAAAGGAATATGTGATTGAGATCATTTCCCTCCATACCTTGTATCACTCCTCCACATGTGTCAACCCCCCCCCCCCCATCAATTATCACCTATTTTTCCTCTTATTCCCTTGTTTATCGGTTTATTTTCTGCGCCAGTACCCCCCACCCACTTTTAAGGTCGTGTGCGACACATATAGAGATCGTGGCAAGAGAGAGACTTCACTTACAAAGAGCCAGTGTGGATCGATAAGTGAGAGAGGGAGGGTGTATGTTGCGCCGGCTTTACTCTCATGAATGAACCGGTCAGCAATATTTTGTTGTTTTCACCTCCAAAATACTATTCCCACTTGTTTTATTGCTGTTACATGTTAATATCTTCATAAGTTCATATTAAACGTAAAATAGGCGCATATGAATAAGTAATAACAATATTTATCGGAAAATGACGATTTTAGTCGGGAGTGTATGAAAATATCCCCACTTGGCGGGCACTTTCAAATACCATAGGTTCGCCGTTTAAAGGTTAAGACACCTGGGACCACAAGGCATTCAAGCACTCACCAACATATCAAACTACAGCTATTCATACAACATAATACTCAATATCTGGAAGCATGGTGTCTGCACCAAAATCCGTAAGCCAAACAAAGACCCCACGCTACTCGCCTCACACCGCCCTATCAACCTCCTTTGCACCCCCTTAAAAGTTACCGAATGCCTCATATTACAACTAATCACACCTTATATTCCCCTAGCTACATCACAACACAGCTTTAGGCCACTACACTCCACAAACACCCTTCTTACAGACCTCACACAAAAAGCTTTAGATGGTATCAATTCACAAAGAACACTTCTCGTTACAATTGACATTAGTAAAGCTTTTGATGCCATCTCCCGCCACAACCTTACAAACAAAATCCTTAACACAAACATGCACAACACAAAAAGATGGCTGGCCAACTATCTAGCAGGCAGATGTGCCCATGCAAGATTTGCTGGCCAGCCAACTATCTAGCAGGCAGATGTGGCTACGTAAGATTTGTTGGTCAGTCATCGAACATAGGAAACTTCACAAACGGAGTCCTTCAAGGATACGTCTTGTCACCAACTCATTTCAACCTATACATGCACTACCTACCCATACCCCACATACACACAGCCTATTACACAGACGACATAACACTCACATGTACACATAGACGCAAACGCAGCCGCACAATGCCTCCAACCGTACCTAAACACACTATACGACTAGTTCACCACAAACAGACTCAAATTAGCCCAAGCCAAATCTACAGCGACCCTTCTCAGAAACTGGACAGTAGAACATAGTCACATCCCTCGCCTCACCTTAAATAACATCCCTATACTATAACACACACACCTACACCAAAAATCCTAGGTGTAACATACGAATGGGTGTGTGTGCTGGAGTGAGTGAAGGAACAGCGAGAGAAGGTGCATGTTTTTTTGTAAGTAGCAAATGGAAGGAATGTGTAAGAGAGTATGGGTCTGTGGGTTCAAGGATTGTGTGGGTGAGAATGAAAGTAGGAATACAAACGTGGGTGATTGTATGCGTGTATGCCCCGGCAGAGGATATACTTGAAAGAAAGAAAGAGGAGTTCTGGATGAATGTGGAGGCGTGCCTGGAGAAGTTTGACAAGAACGAAAGAATATTTCTGATTGGGGATATGAATGGTAAGGTGGGTGATAGGAAAGTTGAGGGAGTGGTAGGGTGGGGGGTACCATCAGAGGTGAATGGGAATGGTAGTGCACTTGTGGACGTATGTGGGGGGAGGAGGCTGTGGATAGCCAACACCTTCTTCCGACACAGAATGAGCCACAGGTACACGTGGAAACGGATGTTGACGATGAAGGATAAGACAGTGGTGGAACGAAAGTCATTGATTGATTATGTATGTGTGGATGAACGAATGAAGAAATCTCTGATGGATGCTAGGGTGTATAGGGGTATTGGAGGGGGTCTGTCTGATCATTATGTAGTGGTAGCTAAGGTTAGGATACAAAAGAAGTGGGTGAGGAGAGCTGGAGGGAGGCGAGAGGAGGGTGGAATGGTGAGGAGGGTGGCGAGGTTACAGGAGGAGGAAGTCAGGGAGGAGTACAGGAGATCAGTGGAAAGACGACTAGGTGGGTTCGACCTGGAAGTTATGGAGGAAGTGGAGGAGATGAGCAAGGTGTTTAAGGATGAGATCTGTGCAGCATGTGAGGAGGTGTGTGGAGTGAGGAGGTGTGTGGAGTGAGGAGAAGAGGGAGGGGAGTGAAAGGTACAGCATGGTGGACAGAAGAGGTAAGAATAGCTGTGGAAGAAAAGAAGAAAGCATATAGAGTGGCTGGGTAGTAGAGGGAATGAAGATTCCGAGAGACAGAAACGAGCGAGGTACGTGGAGAGTAAGAGGGTGGTGAAGAGAGTAGTGAAGGAAAGTAAGAGAAGAGTAGATGAGGAATTTGGAAGGAATCCGAGTGTAAAATGGAGGGAGAGTAAGAAACTGTTCTGGAAAGAAGTCAAGAAAGTTAGGGAAGGTAGCAAGGGAAACAGTAAGGGTGTGAAAGATAAGAATGGGAGAATGCTAGCCGAGAAGCAAGAGAGAGTCGAAAGATGGAGGGAGTACTTCAGTGAGTTGCTAAATGTAAGGAATGAAGAGCCAGCAAACATAGCTGGATATGGTATGGGAGGGAGAAGAAGAGGAGTAGTGGAGGAGGAGGTGGGGATCAGGAGGTCAGAAGTGTGGGAAGCCATGAAAAGAGTGAAGTTGGGGAAAGCACCAGGAACAGATGGAGTGTGTGGGGAAATGTTGAGGTATGGTGGTGAGATAGTGATAGAATGGGTATGGAAAATGTGTAAACTAGCATGGGAGAAGGGGAGTGCACCCGATGACTGGAAGACTGGCATAATAGTCCCCCTATATAAAGGCAAAGGGGAAAGAGGAGTGTGTGGTAACCACCGAGGAATATGTCTTCTAAGCGTAGTAGGGAAGGTATACAGTAGGGTAGTGATTGAGAGAGTGAGAGTGAGAACGGAGAAATGGATAGGCGACGAGCAGGGAGGTTTTAGGAAGGGAAGAGGATGTGTAGATCAGATTTTTACCCTGAATTGTGTTGTGGAGAAGTATCTGGAGAAGAAACAAAAGGTGTATGTTGCCTTTATGGACTTGGAGAAGGCCTATGACAGAGTGGATAGAGAAGGTTTGTGGAAAGTACTTAGAATATACGGAGTAGAGGGCAAGTTGCTGAAAGCAGTGAAGAGCATGTATGAGGGTGCAAAGGCGGCAGTACGTGTGGAGAGTGAGCAGAGCGAGTTCTTTGACCTGAATGTTGGTTTGAAACAGGGGTGTGTGATGTCCCCGTGGTTGTTTACTGTATATATGGATGGAGTCATGAAAGAAATACTATCAAGAGCAGTGGATGTTGGTGTATCGCTGCAAAGGGAGGGAATTGAGTGGAAGCTACCTATACTGCTGTTTGCGGATGATACAGTTCTGATGAGTGATAATGAATGGGAGTTGCAGGGTCTGGTAAATGAGTTTGGAACAGTGTGCGAAAAACGGAATTTGAAGGTAAATGCGGGGAAGAGCAAGGTTATGGTGTTCGAAAGGGGTGAAGTCACAGAGTGTGAGGTGAAGCTGAACGGTAAGGCTATGGAGATCGTCAACTCTTTTAAGTATCTGGGCAGTGTGTTGAGTAAAGATGGGACTATGGATGAAGAAGTGCGGGAGAGGGTACAACAGGGGAAGAGGGTTGTAGGAACGCTAAAAGCAGTAACAAGAAATAGGGTGGTCAGTATGGAAGTGAAGAAGTCCTTGCATGACAGTGTGGTAATCCCGACACTGACTTACGGAAGCGAAGCATGGACGTTGGTTGAGAGACTCAGACCAAGAGTGAGAGCAGTGGGAATGAATTACTTAAGGAGTGCGTGCGGAGTTACATGGAGGGATAGACAGACTAATGAGGAAGTAAGAAGGAGGTGTGGTGTGGAGGTAGATGTGCTGGAAAGTGTGAAAAGGAACAACTTGAGATGGTTCGGCCATATGGAACGTATGGAAAGCGAGAGAATGACTAACTAAGAGGGTGTACGAGAGCGAGGTGGAGGGAGAGGTAGACCGAATGAGAGGTGGAAGGATGGAGTGAGGAAGTACATGAACGAAGGCGGTGCTGGTTGGGGGGAGGGGCGTCGACTGACTGGGGACAGAGGTGCATGGGGGCAGTTCGTTCGTGGCCACCCCTTCGAGGATCACAGCGTCAGGCAATAGATAGATAGAACATACGATTCAGCAATATCATTTAAACAACATATTACAATCATAAAACACAAACTGCCACCAAGACTAAACGCCCTTAAGTCACTTGCCTGCATAACATTTGGACATAAACTACCACCACAGTATACAAACAATACATACGTTCAGTGATGGAATATGCTAGCCCTGCTTGAGCCTCTAACCTCTCTGAAACATATCACAACACCCTACAGACCATACAAAACAAAGCCCTCAAAATAATCACTGGCTGCACAGCTACCACACCAACAGATCATCAACACCAGGAAACCAAAGTCCTCAAAATCAAGGATCACCTTGATATAAGAGGCACACAATTCCTCGCCGAAGCCTCCACAAACCAACACCACCCACTATTGTACAGTGGTGATGGGCTGGTCTATCAGAGTGAGAACTGAGCAATCTCTGCCATACCCATAGCTTACTCTGACTGTTCCTTTTACTTATATATTTTCTAGATCTCAAGTGACGGCGTCTCTTCCGTGGATTGACCTCCCAATCTACCAAGATTGGAAGCCAAAGCGTCACATTTTCCCCTTGCCCCTCAACTTTCTCTTCATAATTGCTGAGGGGCACAGGGCCCTGGGTGGGGCTTTGGTTTCCCGGGCGTTTCCGCACCCTCCTCAGCTCCCCGCCATGGAGTGGCTTCGGTCACCCAGGCTTTATTGTGGTCGGCGGGTAGGGTTCTGTGGGGGCGCTCGGTTATGGCCTTGGCCTTGCTCGGGGCCTTGGGGCTGTTCGGCCAGGCAGCATGGGGAACAACAACAACAACAACTATTGTACAGTACATAGCAGAACATCCACACACACCACAAAGAAATTATAATGTAAAACTTGCAAAATAAACAAACCAAAACTTGGACGAATACAGTAAAAAGAAAAGAAAAAAATTATCAAAATTGCTATGTGGAAATAATGCTTACTAAAATAAAAAAATTATGAAATAAAAAAACACAATCCACCACATAGGGTGTACATTAATACATGAGCAAGTTAATCTGTTTCCCAAGCAAACTAATCGCACATATAACAACACACTATCGTCACGTTCAAGGAATTAAGTCAATTTGAGAAGTCCGGGGTGTTCTGGTAAATTTGACTAAATTCGGCATGAATAAAACTACAATTAGTGTCAAAATGTTCTATTAAAATCAAATTTGCAACTTGACAATACATTAACAATAGTACAAAATACAAATAGCACTAACTAATGATAGTGCTATCGGGTAGGCACCTGTAAGCATAGCATGCCTCAAGTGACTAAAGATTTCTAAACACCTCTGATGGTCACAAAGGCTTTTAAGTATCCCGGAATAGGCTCAAATTGCATCCTGTGTGTGAAAGGGTTAAGTCCAAATGGATAGATAGTCATTAATTTAAAAAAAAAAAAAAAAAAAATTATAATACATCTGGTAACCATACACCTCAGGGGGTTTTATCTACACATACCTGTTATACTGTCGTGGAAATATTTAATGGAGATGTATGAATCATGCTCGAGATTCCTGAACTTGGCCACACATCCCTGGGAGAGTTGTGTGTGGGTACCATCACGGTCGTGGTCATAGTGGAGGCTACCATTGTTCACCATGGCAGAGATGTACGGGTGACCATGCTGCGGGGAGGGCACACAATTTCAATATCAGTCTAAGGTACATCTTTCAGTAAATTAATTCAAGTTTTCCTTTTTTCCTGATAATTATCATTTGACAAACTTTTTCAGCTTAGAAAGAATCGGAGTTTCAAAAGGTTACTTGAGATAGTTTTCCTTAAAGCTGAATAAATGTATCTCAAGTTAATCAGAATATAATAATAATGCTAATACAGTATGTATGTATGAAAGTATGTATACACTCATTCACATACCCCAATTCGAGACAGAGCCCGAACAGGGATAACACAACATAAAAAACAAAAAATAAATTCACACACATCTACAGTAGGTTGTCCAGGAGAAGACCCAGAGACCAAGGCCCATTTGGGGTCCTGACTGACTGTCTTTTTTAATGTGAAAGAATATTTAATATATTACAGAAATAATATCACATATATTTAAGAATAGAAATATTTCAGGTACCGGGTACGGTAGAGGAATTCTTTCACATATATAACTGAAGGTGAACGTCAATAAAAGTAAAGTACTGTAATGGTGTGTAATAGGGGAGAGCATAGGGTGAATCTAGATGTGAGGCTGGATGGTGAAATATTGGAACAAGTAGAGTGTTTTAAATATCTAGGAGGAACGATAAGCAGGAGTGGAGGTATGGAAGTGGAGGTAAAACAGAGAGTGTGTGAAGGAAGGAAGGTTTTCGGAGCAATGGGAAGTACATATGTGGAAGACGAGAAATCTCGGAGTGAAAGTAAAAAGTGCACTGTATCAAGGAATTGTAGTGCCAACAGTGATGTATGGGGCTGAGACATGGGCTCTAAAGAAAAAGGAGAAAAGAGGGCTGGATGTGATGGAGATGAGCTGCTTGAGGAGTATGTGTGGAGTTACTCGTAGAGACAGATTGAGGAATGAAGAGATACGTAGGAGAGTGGGGCAGCAGGAACATTTGTCAGCCAGAGTGGACAGAAGGGTGCTGAGCTGGTATGGTCATGTTGAACGAATGGGAGATGAAAGGCTTACAAAGAGAATATGTGAGTCAGGTACAAGGGGAGTTAGAAGGGCAGGAAGACCCCCATTGAGATGGAGAGACTGTGTAAGAAAAGCTTTGGATGATAGAGGAATGACTATAGATCAGGCAGGGGAAGTGGTGGTGGACAGGAGTGAATGGAGAATGCTTGTGAATAGTTGAGTGAACACGTGGTCATTTGGAGTAAGGGGTCGGGCGCAAGTTGGACTAGATAATAGTCCATCAGGCGCCTGGCCCGGGGAGACGATTAATATGAAGGGTGCGCCTGGAAGTGTGGTGGGGGGGCTTGTGGCTTTGGCTCCGCTGCATGTCTGCCTGCCGAGATCGGAACCTCTCCGGGTGGTCGGGGCCGGGGGAGTGCTGGAGCGACCTTGGTGACCCTGGTCTCTGGGTCTTCTCCTGGGTGACCTGGATGTGTGTGAGTTTGTGCTTTTTATCTGTGTTTATTTGTTGTTTTATGTTGTTTTTGTGTTTTCCCTGTTCTTGCTCTGTCTTGAGTCGGCTACCCCCAAAATGGGGATTGGGCCTGAGCATATAGATAGATAGATAGATAGATAGATAGATAGATAGATAGATAGATAGATAGATATAATTCCTATTTGTGGGCTATTTATATATATTACTTACATTATGAGGGCCATTGTGGTTACTGTAAGTGTCGAGGATGATGGCCATGCCAGTGAAGTAATCTTGACTTCCAAACACGTCACCCTCACGCATCGGCTCCTTCACATACCTAAGTGAAAAATCCTTTAAGTATTGAATATATAATGTACAATCATTTTATCTTATCGTTTAGTAGAATAAGAATATTTCATTAACTCTTTGATAGTCATAATACAATTTCGCCTTAAGAATTTGACCCTTGGAACGTACAATGTCCAAACCCTGACCACTGAAGCAAGCTTGGTTATCCTCCTTTAGGAATTGAGAAACATTAAATGGGATATCGTAGGCTTAGCGAAGTCAGAACAGGTGAGGCTTTCATTGAAGTGCCTGATGGTCAAATGTTATGCTATAAAGGAAAAGACAAGAGGAAAGACTAAGGAGTACGATTCTTGATGAATAAATGAATAGCTGGTAAAGGTGAAGAAAAATTTAGCATCAATGAGAGAGTTGCAGGAACAATAATTGGGCATAATAAACGTTACAAAGTAAAAGTAATCCAAGTATACGCACGCTCAAACAGAAACATACCATGATGAAAAAAATTGAGTTTTACCAGGATGTAGAAAATGCTATTAAAAGACATAACACTCAATTCACATTTGTGATAGGAGACTTTAACGACAAAATAGGAGAAAAAAGTAGTTGAATTAATTATTCTTGTTAAAAGAGTACTCTTTGTTCAAATCTCTTGTTGCTTCATATTTTGCAATTATTTTTCTTTATTATATTGTATCTATTCATTGTCGATAGTATCAATGGTTTGCTTTTGCGATTTCCTTAGTATACTGTATTTGTACAATAAATGTAGGTTATTTGTAGGGTAGTAATTGGTATGGGTCACTTGAGGCATGCTATGCTTACAGGTACCTACCCTATAGCACTATCGTTAGTGAGTGCTGTACTGTATATATATTTGTTGTACTATTATTGATATCTTGTCAAATTGCAAATTACCTTACTATAAAAATTTGATACAAATTATAGTTTCTTTATTCATACAGAATTTAGTAGTATTTACCAGAATGTCCCGTACTTCCCAAACTGACTAATTCCTTGAACATGATGATAATGCATTGTTATATGTGCGATTAGTTTGCTTGGGAACCAGAGTAACTTGCTCATGTAGTAATGTACACCCTATGTGGTGGATTGTGTTCTTTTATTTAAAATCATATTTTATTAAGCGTTGTTTCCACATAGGGTACGAGTACCAATGGAGACGCATTGCCCAAAGGAGACGCACTTGAAACAAAAAAATTTGCACAGGAATAGGATGAGTAGATAGATGCATGAATAGTGGGCCAAAATATTCTTTAACTATCACCTAATATGCTCACATAGTACCAGCTTATTATTTTCATATGTTATTGTGTGAGATGAGATGAACTAAAAAAATGTCATGTTTTCGCAAATTCCTTACGAAAACCTAAGGATTTCTTTTTTTTTAAAAGCTAAATTTCTTACAGTTCCCTAATTTGAATCTCATTTCTATTACTGCAGGTTGATAGTGCATGAGTTGAAGTATAACACTGCATGATCAAAAGGCTTTTACTTGCACGGCTGAAGGGGGGTGAGGGTGCGCCCCCATAGGTCCAGCAAAAATAGTAAAATCCAATGGAGACGCATTTTTTTCAAATTGATGCCAGAAGGTCGTACACCACACTGGTAACACAGCATACTCTCCTCTATGTCTGGTATAAATAAGGTTGAGTTTCCTTCACCATTGACGAAGCTGCCTTAACTAGAACCCTGGGCCCTATAGAGACGCACACGTCTGCTTAGGGTAGCCGGGTTGCGTCTCCTTAGGTCCTTGTAAATGTGTGTTTATTTTGTTAACATTATTAAACATAATAACCTTTTCTTTTATCCTGGGTGAAGGAAACTCGACCCTAATTACACCATACATAGTGGGGAGAATGGCTTTCTACCAGTGAGGTATGGCAACAGTTTGAAAAATGCGTCTCTATTGGACCTCCAGAATTTTTTGCTGGCCCTAAGGAGACGCACCCCTTTTACCCCCTCAGCAATTCAAAATCACATTAAGCATGTTCTTGCCAGCAGTCAAATGTTTGTGTGGGCCCTGTCAGCCTAGTGATGAAAAAATAGACTATATTTCCAGGCCCTCCGCCCATTTCCTATCCCTATTTTCCCCAAATATGCCCGGGTTGGCGACTGGTGCTTGATTTAAACCTCGTATTAGCATGAATGTTACATATATAACTTCCCTGCATCCTCTAAACTGTTTTGTTATTGGCCTACAATGAGCAATTAGTATGTTTAGTAATATTTTATGTCTCTCTAATAATATATATTATAAGGCCTATGTCAGTCCGTTTTATTGCTTTAGCATTGTCAACTTACAACCAAAAGTACCATGCTTTCTTTCTGGTACCCATGAGGTAAGTACTTATATAATTTTATGTGTGTTTTTGTGTTTTAAACATACCTGCGTCTCCTTAGGTCCAGGGGCGTCTCCTTATGGTTTTGTGAACATATGGAGACGCATCTCTTATTTGTCTTCTCTCTCTTAAAGAATAAGAGATACAAGATTTTTTTTGATTTGCTTTAAAAATATAGCCTTTTTGCTATTTATCCCCCCTACCCCCAATTTTCAATCTGTTATAGGTTGACAGAAGCAACTCGATAAAAAAAATAGTGCCCATTTTTGCGTCTGCATTGGTACTCGTACCCTAACGATTTTGATTAGTTCCTTTGCTTTTATCTTGTGTCGTCCCAGTTTTGGTTTGTTTATTTTGCAAGTTTTACATAATAATAGGTAACTTTGGAATAGGTAACCGAGATGACAGAGGAGACACTCATATAGAATTTGCAGAACAAAACCGGCTAAAGTTCATGAATACATTTTTCCAAAAGAAAGTTAGCAGAAAATGGACAAGGAAGGGTCCTAATAGAATAAGCAAGAATAAAATGTACTTAATCCTTACTGACAAACCAAAACTTGTGGAAGATGTAACAGTACTGAACAAAGTGAATGTTGGAAGTGATCACAGAATGTTGAGATGTCGAGTAGAGTTAAACCTCAAGAAAGAAACAAGCTATATAGAAGTACCAAACCAAACTTATGCACACTGAGAGAAAGAACTGAATAGTTTACATTAGATACTCAGAATAGATATTCGCAGTTGGCAGACTTCGAGGACAAAGCAAGATTAATTAATTAAAACTTTACTAGAATCATATGTAATTGCATCTTAACCCTTTGGAGCACCTATAGTTTCCAATCAAGTTTTTTTCCCACTCCCTAAGTATATCTCAGCTCACTCAGAGCCAGTTTTGTGCCCGGCGTTAATTTGTTTCTGTGACGTTTTTATCCACCAAAAAATCCTTGTATTTGGATAAATGAGGTACCATCGGCTTTGGTATTGATTGAACTTGAAGATAAGCAAATAAAAACATAGAATAAATACAAAACAACCACATTGGGGCACTCCGAAATAAGAATTATAAAAAAAAAATCGAAATACCTTATCTCCAACTCGCGCTAGCTCAAAATTTTGCCCACAAGATTTTTGATTTGCATACATATCTGGAAGTGGAATTTTATGAGGAATCCACTGGTAACTTCAGAATTACTATAAACCAAATAGTTACTGAGATACACGAATAAACGTGAAAGTATCGAAAAACAGACTGAGCTGTCCCAGCCAGCCGTGAGTAAACCGTTAAACTGAGGGGGTTGCGAATTGTACCCATTGAACTAGACTTAATACTTAATATCTATGCCAAAAATGACGCACGTCAGACGAAAACTTAATTTTTGGCGAATATTTTTAAGTTTTATGACGCACATAGAGTCATAGTGCGCTTAGGGGGTAAATACCCTAATGACGCATATAGTCATCGTGCGCCCAAGGGTTAAAGTGTAGCAGGAAAAGCAGGTAAGAGTACTTATAGTAAACTTTCAGAAGAAACAAAGGATCGTCTAAAGAAGAGAAGGCATATGACAATTATAACAGCCCGAGACAAGATTGAAGCAGCGGAACTCACCAAGAAAAGGACTGAAGATATCCGAACATTTAATATAACCAAAATTGAAGTGGTGGAAGTATGAAAGCTACTAAGAAGGTTTGGTACAGGGAAAAGTCAAATGGCGAAGTAACTAACAACAGAGATGAAACAATCAAGGCAGCTGAAGAATTCTATACTAAGTTACCATACTGTATACAGCAGTGAGGACAGACCCAAAGACATCATTCAGAAACATGTAAACATTGATGAACCAGTACCTGTGGTAACAATATGGGAAGTTAACACAGCTTTAAGAGACCCAAAAAGAGGTAAAGCAAGTGGTGACGACAATCTTACTATTGACCAAATCAAAGATGTAGGTGATAATGCATTTAATAAACTAGGTAGCCACTGTCTGCAATGTCGAAAGGTTCCTAATGCCTGGAAAAATACCACCATTATTTTCTTATTAAAAAAAAAAGGAGATGCTAAAGCCCAGAAAAACTATCAACCAATTAGCTTCCTTTATGTTTTGTATTAATGGTTCACTAAAATGTTCACCAACTGGATGGGTATAATACTAGATTAAAATCAGTCAAGAGAACAAGCAGGCTTCCGAAGTGGGTACTCGACAATAGATCATAATAATAATAATAATAATAATAATAATAATAATAATAATCGTCTGGTTACTTATATAGCGCCCAAATCTCTTCCTACCAGGATTCACAATCGCTTGCTCTTCTTAAATCAACCAGAGACCATTACCCATCCCCCTTGCTCATGGGGAGACGGTAACCGCCGGCTATATCCAAGAAAAACTTTTCAGTCTGAGTGAGGATTGAACGTGAGACTGCAAGATGGAAAGCAGAGACGCTATCAACTGAGCCAACCAGTTGTTAACCAAGTAATTGAGAAAACAGATGAATTAAAAAAGCCCTTGTGTATGGCACAGAGTGTGAGGTGAGGTTGAACGGTCAAGATATGGAGCTCATTTAAGTATTTGGGCAGTGTGTGAGTAAAGATGGGAGTATGGATGAGGAAGTGTGGGAGAGGGTGCAACAGGGGAAGAGGGTTATAGGAACGCTGAAAGCAGTACAGTAACAAGAAATAGGGTGGTCAGGATGGAAGTAAAGAAGTCCTTGCATGACAGTGTGGTAATCCCGACATAGACTTACGGGAGCGAAGCATGGATGTTGGTGGAGAGACTCAGACCAAGATTGAGAGAGGTGGAAATGAGATACTTGAGAAGTGCATACGGAGTAACATGGAGGGATAGACAGACGAATGATGAAGTAAGAGAGAGGTGTAGTGTGGATGTAGAATTGTAGATGTGCTGGAAAGTGTGAAAAGGAATACCTTGATATGGTTCAGTCATATGGAAAGTATGGGAAGCAAGAGAATGACTAAGAGAGTGTACAAGAGCGAGGTGGAAGGACAGAGAGGAAGAGGTAGACCGAATGAGAGGTGGAAGGATGGAGTGAATTAGTATACGAGTGAAGGCGGTGCTGGATGGGAGGAGGGGCATCGACTGACTGGGGACAGAGGTGCATGGGGACGTTTCGTTCTTGGCCACCCCTTCGGGGATCACAGTGTCCTGCAATAAATAGATACAGTAGATAGATAGATATAGATGGCATTTATAGATCACAACAAGGCATTTGACTCTGTCAAATTTCTGCTGTAATGAGAGCGAATCAAAAAATAATGAGTAGAAGAGAATTATAGCGATAGAACCGCAACAATAAAGGTCCACAAGGAAAGTGAGAAAATACCAATTAACCCATTCATACGTAGGAGAGTGGGGCAGCAGGAACACTTGATGGCCAGAGTGGACAGAAGGGTACTGTGCTGGTATGGACCATTGATATGTATACTCTCTCTGAATGGGACATCTGCTCATTTAAGAGCCCGAAACTGGAGGTCGCCACCGCAGGGGGCAAAACTAAACCTCAACTTGACACATGCGAGAGAAGTTCACCAGACCAGCCTATCTTAACCCTTTTAGTATGATATCTCCTTTTCTTACTTAATTCTGAATATGGTTAAACGATTATACCGGTAGTCAATTTGAGAGGCATGTGTGAGAGTAAAGTGGAATGTTGAGAGTCAGTGAAACAGAACTACGGGAGCCGATGGCCGTAGCCGCTATACCTCTACATTCGCGCTTCATTGCGGATCTATTTTAATATATTTTTTACTAAATTTTATTGCATAGGGTTAAGTTAGGTGTTAGGTTGGTCAGTTAATTCAATACCATTAAGTGAATATACAGTACATCGAAATAGAATCGTTAATAGGCATGAATGTCAAGGCATTGCGGCTGCTGCCATAGCCTCCCCCAGTCATTGGCAAAGTTTACGAGTGTTTTTATTGCATTCTCAAGTGAATAGTATGACTCACATTGTTGTTGTCGTTCCCTAAGCTGCCTGGCCCAACAGCCCAGAGTCCCTAAGGAAGGCCATGGCTACGGTCGGGCTTTCCCACAGAGCTCTCAAGGAGTGTAGATTATGTTGTTGGCGTAAGTGATTGTGTGAAATGCAGTCTTTTACGATGTGTTTAACCCTCTCACGTTCTTGACGCAATTTTGAGCCTATTAGGGATACTTTAACCTCTGCAGTTGTCTTTGAGTTAGCTGTGGGCAGAAAACTAATTTTGGAGAGGTAATTATAAGAGTGAGAGAACTCTATTTCTTATTGCTAATCTGGCAACCTCTGCGTCATATGGTCGTGAGAGGGTTAATAGTATGGGGTACTGTGTTACATCCCGGGCAGGTGTCGTCGACGGAGTCATCCAGTCTCTTTTGATAGCTAAGAAGAGCTGGATGGTGCCCACATCTCAACCTGGCAAAGTGGACTCTGTCCTCGCGAGGAAGGGAGGATTCAGAAGGATGGATTTCGGGGGTTCGTGCCTGCAGCTGCGTGTTGTCTATGAGTGATTGGATGAAACAGTGAGAGATATGAGTATGGATGTGCTTTTGGAAGCTGGTTTGGGATGGGGATGGGATGGGGCAGGGAGGGAGAGATGAAAGTATTTATGTGTGATACCGTATGGGTGTTGTTTTGATATTCCTTGGTGTCTGTGGGTGTGCTGCCATGTAGTGTAGTGGGTGGTATTGGTTTGTGGAGGCTGCAGCCAGGAATTGAGTGCCTCACATGTCCAGGTGGTCTTTGACTTTGAAGACTTTGGTTTCTTGATGTAGGTGATCTGTAGGTGTAGTAGCGGTGCAGCCTATGATGATTTTTAGGGCTTTGTTTTGAATAGCCTGCAAGGTCTTGTGATGTATTTCAGCTAAGTTAGAAGCGCAGGCAGGGCTTGTATATTCCATCACTGATCTTATGTTGTATTGTTTGTATACTGTGGTGGTAGTTTCTTTGTTATGTCCAAATTTTGTGTGGGCAACTGACCCGAGGGCGCTAAGAATGGGTGTCAGTTTATCTTTTATGTTTGCGATATGTTATTTGAATGTTATTAGAGTATCATATGTTACTCCTAGGATTTTGTGTGTGTGTGTTAGAAGGTGTTATTTATGGTGAGGTGCGGGGTGTTTTAGTATTTGGCTGTCCAGCTTGTGATGGAGATGAGCTGCTTGAGGAGTATGTGTGGAGTTACCCATAGAGACGGATTGAGGAATGAAGAGATACGTAGGAGAGTGGGGCAGCAGGAACATTTGTCAGCCAGAGTGGACAGAAGGGTGCTGAGCTGGTATAGTCATGTTGAACGAATGGGAGATGAAATGCTTACAAAGAGAATACATGAGTCAGATACAAGGGGAGATAGAAGGGCAGGAAGACCCCCATTGAGATGGAGAGACTGTGTAAGACAAGCTTTGGATGATAGAGGAATGACTATAGATCAGGCAAAGGAAGTGGTAATAAACAGGAATGAATGGAGAATGCTTGTGAATAGTTGAGTGTACACGTGGACATTTTGGGGAAGGGGTCGGGCGCAAGTTGGACTAGATAATAGTCCATCAGGCGCCTGGCCCGGGGAGACGATTAATATGAAGGGTGCGCCTGGAAGTGTGGTGGGCGGGCTTTGGCTCCGCTGCATGTCTGCCTGCCGAGATCGGAGCCTCTCCGGGTGGCCGGGGGAGTGCTGGAGCGACCTTGGTAACCCTGGTCTCTGGGTATTCTCCTGGGTGACCTAGATGTGTATGAATTTTGTGTTTTGTTTGTGTTTGTTCGCTGCTTTGTCTTGTGTTTTGTGTTTTCCTGTTCTTGCTCTGTCTTGAGTCGGCCACCCTCAAGAAAAAAAATAAAATAAATAATAATAATAATAATAATAAAATAACCTCATCATCCTTAACGACATCCATCAACATACCCATATTCCCCACCAAGCCCTCTATAACCCATCATCTCCAGACATCACCTTTTGCTCCCCAGAACTCGCCCCCACAACATCCTGGAGGGTGGTCAGAACCTTAGGCTCTGACCACCTCCCAATCATTATCACCACCAAAACCAGACTCACCCCAGCTAGCCACAAACACACATAGGCCTACACCAATTATAAAAGAGCTAACTGGGAAGCATTCACAAACGAGACAGAACAACACTTCACAACTCTAAACAGTACACCCATCACTAACATCAACAATGCTGTACACATACTCAATAAAACTATCCAAAACGCTGACAAGAAACACATTCCAAGAGGTAACAGAAAAAGACACAACCCCAACTTCACACCGGAAATTCAAAACCTCATCAGACAACGCGACATACTGAAACACTCCCCAGCACCCCACACACAAGACATCACATAACAAATCCAAGCACTAAACACCCAGACTAACAACAAAATACAAGAACAACAAAAACTAAATTGGAATAACTTCCAAAAAACACTTGATCACAAAACAAACCCCCCAAAACTCTACAAAACACTAAACAGCATCACACTTTCCAACAGCAACACAACACAATCACAACAACAGACTCTACTCCATCATGTAAACAACAAGCAAACACTCTCATCAATCACTTCTCACATGTCAGCCACCTAAAACCTCACAAAGACGACCGACGTGTCATCCGACGTAAGAGACAATTCCCCACAGACCCTGACTATACACCCTTCACCAATCACCAGACAAAGCATATCATCAACAATCTCAAGCACTCACCCGCCTGTGGCCTAGACAACATAAGCAACATACACCTCAGACACCTGGGACCTCAAGGCATACAAGCACTCACTAACATATCAAACTACAGTTATTCACACAACACAATACCAGACATTTGGAAGCATGGTATCATCATCACATTCCCCAAACCCAACAAAGACCCCACGCTACCCTCCTCGCACCGCCCCATCACACTCCTTTGCACCCCCTCCAAAGTCATGGAATGCCTAGTATTACAACTAATTACACCCGACCTACCCCTAGCTCCAACACAACATGGCTTTAGGCCGACTCCACAAACACTCTTCTCACAGACCTTACACAAAGAGCTTTTGACGGCATCAACTCAGCTAGACCACCACACAGATCATTATTAGCCACACTCTACATTAGTAAAGCCTTCGATGCCATCCCCCGCCACAACCTAACAAAAAAAATCTACAACACAAACATGCACAACAACACAAAAAGGTGGCTGGCCAACTTCCTAGCAGGCAGATGTGCACACGTATCTTTTGCCGGTCAGTCATCTAGAATCAGAAACTTTCCAAACGGAGTCCCACAAGGATCCGTCCTATCGCCCGCACTCTTCAATCTGTACATGCACGATATAACTACACCCAATATGCCCCAAATAAACTTAGCCTCCTATGCAGATGACATAACACTCACATGCACACACCATGACCCAAACAGAGCAACAGATCTTGCACTACAAACAGACTTAATCTAGCTCCAGCCAAATCCACCGCAACCCTGCTCACAAGCTGGACAGAACACGAATACATCCCTCAACTCACCATAAACAACACACCCCTAACACATACACACACACCTAAAATCCTAGGAGTAACATATGATACTCATATGACATTCAAACAGCACACCACAAATATTAAAAAGAAACTGACACCCAGACTTAACGCCCTCAGGCCACTTGCTCACACAAAATTTGTACACAACAAAGAAACCACCTCCACAGTATATAAACAATACATAAGATCAGTGATGGAATACGCAAGCCCAGCCTGGGCTTCTAACCTAGCTGAAACACATCATAAGACCTTACAGACTATTCAAAACAAAGCCCTGAAGATCATTACAGGCTGCACAGCTACTGCACCCACAGATCACCTACATCAAGAAACCAAAATCCTCAAAGTCAAAGACCATCTGGACATGAGAGGCACTCAATTCCTGGCAGCAGCCTCCACGAACCAGGACACCCACTAAACTACATGGCAACACACCCACAGACACCAAGAAATATCAAAACAACACCCAGCACACGGTATCACACACAATTACTATCCTCTCTCCCTCCCTGTCCACCCCGAACCAACTTCCAGAAGCACATCCATACTCACATCTCTCGCACTCACTCACAGACAACACGCAGCTGCAAGCACGACCTCCCGAATCCTCCCTTCCTCGCGAGGACAGAGTCCACCTGGCCAGGCTGAGATGCGGACACCATCCAGCTCTCCTGAGCTATCAGAATAGACTGGATGATTCCGTCGTCGACGTCTGCCCGGGATGTAACACAGCACCCCATACCATTAAACACATCATAGAAGACTGCATTTCACACAACCACTTACGCCAACAACACAATCTACACTCAATGAGAGCTCTGTGGGAAAACCCGATCGTGGCCATGGCCTTCCTCAGGGACTCGGGGCTGTTCGGCCAGGCAGCTTAGGGAACAACAACAACAACAACAACATAATAAAATAGATGAAAATAAAAAATAGGAAAAGTGGGGATTGGTCCTGAGCATATAGATAGATAGCTTGTGAGGAGGATTGCAGTGGATTTGTTAGGGGCCAACTTGAGTCTGTGGTTTAATGTTATTTTAATACCACAAATTTTGTTGATATATTTGAAGATTAATAATGAATCTATATGCTCTAAAGAATATAAGAACATTTGTTTTAACCCTCGGCAAAACCTAATAAAAAGTATGGTACTAAAATGTCTTTTTCGTAACAAGGTTGTCAATACGGTACTTCCAGTTATCGATAGCTCTATCATATGAAAATGTGTTAAACCCTCGGAAAAAACCTAATATAAAAGTATGGTACTAAAATTTAATTTTCGTAACAAGGTTGTCAATACGGTACTTTCCCATTAATTATCAATGTACAATCAAAGCTGAAGATTGCAGAGCAAACACCGTAGACTTCATCGACTTTTCTTTCACCTTCGTATAATCGACAGCCAATTTGTTTATATTTATTTACTAAGGGATTAGTACTCAACCAGCGGGGGTGTGGGGGCAGCAGCCCCCACCCATAATACTAGGTTAGGTTAGGTAAAGTTGTTAGGTTAGGCTAATGTCTTTTCAAATCACTATCGGGGGACGTGTCTCAACATGGATCGATAGGCCTAATGGGGAAAATAGGTTTTCCAGAGATTTCGAATTAATCACAAACACTATACGGTATATTGATGTAAATGAATTTTTTTTTTTTATAAAAAACACTCGGAAAATTTGTGGTATTAAAATAACATTTTTCCGAGTCTGTTTGTAGTGCACCAGTCATGTAGTGTGTTTGACTACTGTATTTACATAGCTAGGCCTAGCTTCCTTATTTCTATTTATTTCCTCCAGTTCACTATGAAACCTATCCCTAACTTCCTTGTTTTTCAGCAGCCTCACTCTCCTTTTGGGCATATATACCTTCTTGCGCTCAGGATCTCTGTATAAGCTCATGTTGCACAGTAGTCTCTGGCAATTGATAGATAAATACATTCAAATAAATTAGATAATGTTTGCTACGCAAATATCTCTATCTATTGCCAGACGCCTTGATCCTGAAGGGGGTGGCCATGAACAAATCTCCTCCATCTAGCTTGTTTCAGGGAAAGGTTGCAAGCCCAATCACCCATAACAAAAATGTACTGTACAATGCAAATATATTGGTGGATATTCAGCATACAGTAGCTACACTGTAAAACTGATACTTATAAGACTCACCACATGGCAAATCCATCGCCGAACAAGTCCTTCCCTCGGCCGTGAACCTTAAAGTGAATCTGCATCTCCCAGTTGCGCAGGTAACAGGGTACAGTGTTCCAGACAGCCCCTCGCTGGCTTTGGATGTCACCTGTCAGTCGGATGTAGTTGTTTGTCACCATCGTGGAGCCTAGGAAGTCCCAGTATGGAATTGATGTGCCCAGACCTGAGAATATAAGATGATTACATAACAAGTCACACACAACACACTATCAGTTAAAAAGCAGTTCCATGGTGTGCATGAGTAACTACGGTACTACAACTACTGAATAAAATAGCTTACCGTATTTCTTGGCCTATTAGACTCATCTCAATTTCTTATTTAGCTTCTTGGTAAAAAAGTTTATGGTGGAAAACATCTATCCATTTCTCCGTTCTCGCTCTATCAATCACTACCCTACTGTACAGTGGTGGGCGTGGGCGCGCCGATTTGGCGCTCTGCGCTCCGGTGCGCACTACCAATATAGAGGAGCGCGGAGCGAGGAGCGGCAAAAATCTGAACTCGGAGTGCAGGCGGGGAGGCAGCTTGAATTTTGCGCTCCTTTCTGGCGCTCCGGAAGCGATTTTTCCTGTCAACAACAGGTTCAAGAACGTCATTATCGTGTACAGTCATCGTACGGTGTTACTCACGGTGTTAGTGAACTGTGATACAGTGATACTATGATAGTGACAGACTGACAGTGCCACCTTCAAACCCTGGAAAGGTAAGAACCTGGCCAGTGCCAGATTTTTTTTTTTTTTTTTTTTTTTTTTTTGCTAAATCTATCAAGTTGGGTGAGAAAGGAAGGATAATGGTAAAAAAAAAACACCCCCCTTGTCCATTTTCGCCAGAAATCAGGTCCCGATAGTCGCGAACGTAGCTGAAAAGAGTTAAAAGACACTATAGACTTCAGAGACTTTTATCATTTTATGGTATCGATACCATCGGAATGTTACTTGAATGTATGGGTGGGAGGGTGGTTTGGGGGATGGTGGGGGGAAGGTAGAAGCGTAATTGACTCGTGTTACAAATATGAAGCCGATTGGTGAGGTAGTTTCGCCACCACAGATTTTTCCTTTTTTCCTTTTCTTCGTACGGATACGCTGGAAGTGGGTTGTGGGAGGCAGTTGGGGGTGTGGTGGAGGGTAAGGCACTTGTCACACAAATATGGAACCGATTGGTGCAATCGTTTCGCCGCCACAGATTTTCCTTTGTTTTCCTTGTGAGGCGACCGATAGTCAGCGAGTGGGTGGGAGGAGGGGTTTGGGGTAGTGGTGGTGGGTATGCAGAAGGGTAAGGTACATGTGGTAAAAAACTAAAAATATGAAAGCCATAGGTGCAGTCGTTTCGCTGCTACAATTTTTTTTCGGCGAGTCAGTATATAATTATATACGGACCTGGCACTGGGCGTGACAACTGACAAGACCCTAGTCCCGGCGGCCGTATATATACCGTCGAAGACTGGTCAGCGGGTCATCCATGATATGATATCAATCATATCATTGATATGACATAAAGAATTACAGAAACTGAGAAAGTGAGAAACTTAAACTTCAGAAAGACACCATGACTTGAGGTTTATTTAATTTTTTTAATTTAATGAAGTGAAAGACAAAAGATTGTATTAATTTAGGTAAATAATTAAATAACTTCTAGAAGCTGTTTTTTACTTGTTTTTATTATATACCTATTTTTGGGAGCGCAGAGCGGGAAGCGCATCGGGTCGGCTGACCAAAGGAGCGTGTGAGCGCTGCCGCATTACCTTATGTCTGAGGAGCGCGGAGCGCTGCCGCATTACCGGTCCCACCGGAGCGCGCCCACCACTGCTACTGTACACCTTCCCTACTATGCTTAAAAGGCATATACCCCGGTGGTTACCACACACTCCTCTTTACCCTTTACCCTTATACAGGGGGACTATTATGCCTGTCTTCCAGTCATCAGGTGCACTCCCTTTCTCCCATGCTAGTTTACACATTTTCCATACCCATTCAATCACTATCTCACCACCATACCTCAGCATTTCCCCACACACCCCATCTATTCCTGATGCTTTCCCCATCTTCACTCTATGCATGGCTTCACACACTTCTGACCTGATCCCCACCTCCTCCTCTACTACTTCTCTTCTCCCTCCCATACCCCATCCAACTATGTTTGCTGGTGCTTCATTCCTTACATTTAGCAATTCGTTGAAGTACTCCCTCCATCTTTCGATTATATCTTGTTTCTCGGTTATCACTCGCCCATTCTTATCTTTCACACCCTTACTATTTACCTTGCTACCCTCCCTAACTTTCTTGACCTCTTTCCAGAACAGTTTCATACACTCCCTCCATTTTACACTTAGATTCCTTCCAAATTCCTTATCTGCTCTTCTCTTACTTTCCTTTACTACTCTCTTCACCACTTTTATTTTCTCCAAGTACTTCGCTCTTTTCTGTCACTCCAAATCTTCATTCCCTCTACTACCTAACCACTATCTATATACTTTCTTCTTGTCTTCAACAGCTATTTTTACCTCTTCAGTCCACCACGCTGTACCCTTCACTTCCCTCCCTCTTCTCCTTACTCCACACACCTCCTCACATGCTGCATACATCTCTTCCTTAAACACTTTGCTCACCTCCTCCACTTCCTCCATACCCTCCATTTAAATTTTGTAAGCGTAAAAACTTCAGTAAACACGTCCATGCAGTCAGTCTATATAATTGATGCCATGGCTTGATTGTTGTTGTTGTTGTTGATGGTTTATTTTATACTAGCCCACTGGGCCAGGCCCTCACAAGACTAGTGTTCGGTGAGGAGGTGCAAAGTCAAGTCATGTAACTGTCAGTAGTCAGATATCATCATAAAGTTTGGTGGCTTTAAGGAATTGTCTGATAGGAGCGAAATTGAAGGAGGTTGACTAAGAAAGAATAGTGTGTAATGAGGCGTGCTGCAGGAATCTACGTCGTTCTGGCTCATACGCCGGACAAACACAAGAGAAAATGATGGACTGTTAATGGGGTGTGACATAGTTGACAATCAGGTGGTAGATCTCGAGGGGTGGACATCAAATAACCACGAGTAAGACGCGTGTGACCAATACGCAAATGTGTCAATACCGTTTGGTCCGCTCGACATGTAGCAATCGACAAAGGCTACAAGGAAATGTCATCCTTAAGTGAACAGAAATTATTAGATTCAGGTTGTGAACGCCACTCAATACGCCATGCATCAAGTACGCATTGCTGCAAGACTGGGAAAATATCCTTTGGCCTCTGGAGAATAAAAGAGGGAGAACCATGACAAGCCTCTTTAGCAAGAAGGTCTGCATTCTCATTCCCCTCAATACCTACATGTGCAGGGATCCAACATAGTGTGAATGAAAGACCCTCGCACTGTAACAGGTCAATTTCATGTAAGATGGTTTTTACTAACGAGTTGGTGGAAGCGTAAACGCATAACGCCTGCAGAGTGCTTCTAGAATTACTGCAAATGATATGGGAAGAGGTGTTTGGTAGCATGGAGACGATGTCCAGGGCCCTGTAGATAGCCCATAATTCTGCGGTGAAAACTGTGGAGTATGGATGAAAGGTGCACTGATAAGTATTGTGTGTAGAAATCGAAGCACAGCCAGTGGCTTCAGCCTGTTTCGAACCATCTGTGTAAATGGCTTGATTGATAAGCTGTCTGTGTGAACTGAGTGAAGACTGAACATGCAAGGTAGGCCGGTAGCATTCAAGACAGATAGAGCAACCTTATTTACCAAGTTTTCTTTATATTTTTTCCAAGGAATATAGTGTTTTAATGTTGTTTTTCATGGTTGGAGTGGAGGATTTGCATTAACTTACCCATTATTCCTAAATCTGAAGATACGACGTCAAATAGCGCCATTTATTGGGTGAATCGCGCTTTTACAGTATAGTAGGCAAGGGAAATTGTGGAGTAAATTGCTAAATTGGATACACGATGGGTTGAGGGGGGCAAGGCCCCCCCCCCTTAATTTATTGTCATCCTCATATACCGGTATGTAAATCAGTAAGGGGGCAAAAACAGGTTGCCGGTACAGTATTTTGTTTTTCTGAGTAACGCTCACGCCATTTATTGGGTGAATCGCACCCACCCCATCGTTCAAAACAAGAAGAAGAAGAAGAAGGAGAGTCAAGTCGAAGGATCAATTGTGCGCAATGCTTTGTTTATGGTCGGGACTTATTATTTTGGTGTTACTGTATTTTTTGATGTAATCAGGTTTTTTCAAGTGTCGATAACGAAATTCCTCCATGCGGACTACAATGAGAAAAATATGGCGAGTCTATAGGTCCCTATTTTCCCTAATAAATGATTTCTAATAGGGCGGCGAAAGAGGTCTTGAATATTATCTTATATTGTTAGAAAGTGAGGAAAGCAATATTTATTAGCATTTGCATTGTTAATTGTAATTCAGATGCCCCAACAATCTAGGAGTTTACTCTATTTAGTAAACTTTGAAAAGACATTAGCCTAACCTAACAACCTTACCTAACCTATCCTAGTATTATGGGTGGGGGCTGCCGCCCCCACACCCCCGCTGATTGGGTATTAAAACTATAAAAGATTGACAAGCGTCGAAAGAAAAGTCGATAAAGTCTATGGTGTTTACTCTGCAATCTTCAGCTTAGGCTGTCGATAACAGGAAAGTACCAATAAAAATGTAATGACGTCTTGTAGGTGAAGCTCCACTCTGATTGGCTAGTGAACATCGTGGAGGAGCCTCCAAGGAGGCTAGAATGTAAACAAAGTGTCCTAGACTGGTTGTAGGCCTACAAAAATAACTCTGAAAATGATATAGGGGAGTGAAAATCAAATTGACAAAATAAGAAAATTAGCACTTATCCGCACATCTGTAAGTTCCCCTGAGTAAGGTAAGAGCGAAAAAAACATTATTCCATGAGACAGGAATCCCGTAATCGAGGAGTTGTTGTTATACAGAATAGCCTACCCCATGAAGCTCCTGATGGACAGCCATTACCTTTACCTTTGGATACCTTTGGATGTGTTCGCCGCTCCTCTAGCGGCACCAAGGAGCGCGACGCCCCTCGTTATGGGTGGTGATTTGGTGCAGTAGACTGTTTGAAGCGACAGCTCGCTCCCTTGCGAGGATGGGCTCGTCTGGCACTTTTTGCAGTTCGACATCTAGGGCTCTCTTGAAGTTGTCTAACGAGATGTCCCTCATGTCTCTTACTCGCCATGGGAGTTTGTTGAAGAGACGTGGGCCTCTGTGTGATAACCAGCCCTCTCGCAGAGAGCCCATAGCACCCCTGTTATTCATCCGGGGGATTTCGCATTCCCAGCCTCTCCTATCACTGAATTTCATGACTATCGGAGTATGTAGGTTTGGTACTAAACCCTCTGCGATTTTCCACGTGTATATTAATAGGTAACGTTCTCTTCTACGTTCCAGTGAGTACAGATTCAGTGCTCTTAAACGCTCCCAATAGTGTAGATGTTTTTATCGAACTTATATGCGAAGTGAAATTTCTTTGTACACTCTCTACGTCATTTATTTCACCTGCTTTGTATGGGGATGTTAATACGCTACAGTATTCAAGCCGCGGTAGCACTAGAGATTTGAAGAGCGTTATCATAGGCAATTCACCGCGTGTTTTAAAAGTACGCAGAATCCAACCCGTTAAGACGTTTCGCAGCCGCCACTTTGACCTGGTTATGTACTTTGAAACCCATATTTTCAGACATTAATACCCCAAGGTCTTTCACACTGTCTTTCCGTTCTATTATGTGGTTAGATTCTGTTAAGTAATTTGTAATTTCTTTAACACCATTATTATCTCCGTACCGTATTAATTGGAATTTTTCCTCATTGAATTGCATGTTGTTTTCCCTGGTCCACTGGAACACTACATTCATGTCTTCCTGCAGTCGGCCCGTGTCCTCTTGTGTGTTTACTATCTTGCTTAATTTTGTGTCATCAGCAAAAGACGACACCGTACTGTGTCTGGTGTTGGTATCTATGTCACAAATTAGTATGAGGAACAGAAGGGGCGCTAGCACTGTTCCTTGGGGCACTGAGCTTTTGACATCCGAAGGCTCAGAAGTGACTTGGTTTACTGCTACCGATTGTTTTCGGTTTACGATTGTTTATTAATGCAGCGCGGCCATCAACAGGGACGATTTTTAATGTCATATAGGCTATAGGCTAGGCGGTCAATATTTACGAGACGCAACAATATAGGTAACAAATTTCTAATATCAGTTTTGGGTTCCTATCATCATATGCTTCATTGCTATATCACTTTTATCCTTGGGAAAAAAGAAATCTTGGGATTTTTTTGGGGGAGGTCATTAACCTAACCAAACCTAATAGCCCCCACATACATTTAGGTTAGGTTTTTTGGTTAGGTTAATGAAAAAAAAACAAAAAATACCAAGAAAAAAATTAAATATCCCAAGATTTTTTTTGGACAATATAAAGATGATGTAAGCTAATTAAATTCATACAGTACATCAATTTTATCGTGGCCTACAGGTTTCTTATACCATATATTTCATTCCTATATGTGTCTAAATGCCCGTAAATATTTATTACTGATCCTGAAAAAACAACAAAATATCCTCTATATCGCCTACCTCGCAAGAGGCGGGTGGCTTTGTTTACATCCGCCGCGAAGAAGAAGCGCTGGGGAAAATTTGTTTTTTGCCCCCAACTGTTTAAATATATGACGATTTCAATAAATCCTGGGGGGTGAGGGGGGACTTGCCCCCCTCAACATATTTTGTATCCCACGGCAAACGGTTTTGGCCAAAGTTATTTTTCGCGAGTGAAGGGGCGTGTCTTTAAATTGTTGCTTAACCCTCCAGCCCCGGCTATGTATTATATATATATTCCTCGAAACCCGGGTGTTTTGGCCGAAAAACGTCTAGGCTAGGCTACCGTATATTCGTTAATCAGACTGCTTCCCGCATTCCCATGCATCCCCAAGCGTAGCTGTGTTATTTACCTGTAGAATGGCATTAAGTAGAGCTCTCTAAGTCAACTGGTTGAGCTGTGATGATGATTTCATTGGAGATAACTTTATGGCCAAAACAGCCACTTTTCGATACTTAACAACAACATACAGGCACACACGAACAAGCGACGCTCTCCTTCTTGTGGCCGGAGATGCGGAGCGTCGGTCCAGCCGGCTGTTGTTTACATGCGTCGGACCGACGCCTCGCACACCAAGCTCACAGGCTTTGACGTCATGGGTGTTTAAGAGCCCTTCCGGGCAGCTCGTGTATGCTTTTTTATGGGCGTTCAAGAGCCCTTCCGGGAACAGAGGGTTAATGGGTAAATATGCATTGGTACGATTTTAGTTACTGGATGGCGTAGGGATGCGGCGACCCCACCGCCCGCCACTTTGGTGGTGCAATCAGCCTCTGGAGCAGTGGACCACTGGTTCCTATTTCCAGAAAATTCCTGTGCTTGGTATGCTTCCAGCCAGGGCCCCACTGGGGTAAATAAAATAGCAAAACAGTGGTGGAACTGCCATCCGGGTGAGGGACTGCTCTGGGTCTGCTCCTTCAGTGTTCATGGTTATAATTCACTTAGTGGAAATGGCACTGTGGAGTGGGTCAGTCGGGGCATGTCTGGGAGCCTGGAGGCAGTTTCTGCCATGGCCATCCCTTTTGGGGCGCTTCCTCTGGAAGCGAGGCGTCAGATTTGATGATGATGATGATTTAGTTACTGAACACCTATTTGACAGGTACCACCAACGATTTAATACATACAGGTGTATTTGTTTTTGGTTTCCACGCATCCAACACAAAGCTACACCTTTTTCTGGTCCGGTAATAGTATTGAAAACGATATACTGTACAGTAATAACTTTTTAAATGTGGTTTTCGACGAGAATAAAACGGCGCGTTTGTGCCGAAAATCGAGAGTCCGTCGTCGCTTCGGATCGTCGGTTTGTTTGCACAGGATGCTCGAGGTTACGTCCCCTCTAAATGACTGTTCTGTTGCCGAGTATATTTTCCTGTATTTTTTTATTTTTTGTGTTAACTTATATGCTTCTTGTAACCATTATAAGGTGCGGAAATATACATGAATAATCCATATTCCCCAACAATAATACAGGACCCTTTGAGAATAAGGGGGTTTGGGTGGGGGAAACAAATTCAGGCCTAAATTCTATAAATACCTCTACCTAAACTTCTAGTATTTTTTACTTGGGGGTTGGCTTTAGATACAGGACGGGTTGAGGGGGGGCTCTGCCGCTCTGCCTCCCCTCACCCACCATGAATTATAATAATAGTCATATATGTTGACAGTAGAGGATCTAATTATCCCATGGCCAGCTGTTACTTGCCCCCAGCTGGCAACATATAACGATTATTATAATCCACGGGGGGGGGGGGGGGGGAGGAGAGAGAGAGAGAGAGAGAGAGAGAGAGAGAGAGAGAGAGAGAGAGAGAGAGAGAGAGAGAGAGAGAGAGAGAGAGAGAGAGAGAGAGAGAGAGAGAGAGAGAGAGAGAGAGAGAGAGAGAGAGAGAGAGAGAGAGAGAGAGAGAGAGAGAGAGAGAGAGAGAGAGAGAGAGAGAGAGAGAGAGAGAGAGAGAGAGAGAGAGAGAGAGAGAGAGGAGAGAGAGAGAGAGAGAGAGAGAGAGAGAGAGAGAGAGAGAGAGAGAGAGAGAGAGAGAGAAGAGAGAGAGAGAGAGAGAGAGAGGAGAGGAGAGAGAGGAGAGAGAGAGAGAGAGAGAGAGAGAGAGAGCAGGAGAGGGGAGAGAGAGAGAGAGAGAGAGAGAGAGAGAGAGAGAGAGAGAGAGAGAGAGAGAGAGAGAGAAAAGAGAGCCCCCCTCCCCCCTCAACCCGTCCTATAACGCAAGTCTTTATCAGAAAATGTACCCAACAACTGGTAAGCTTAGCCATTTTAAGTCGACCGCCAAGGCGGGAAGTCACTCCGAGCGTAAAGTAAACAAAGCGACGCTACTTCCACGAACGCAACAGAGTTGTCTTTATATTTCGTCTCATATAATATTAAAGTGTCCTCCTTGTTTTTTTTAGTGTTTCGTACACCAGAAAAGGGTGTAGCTTGGTGTTGGATGCGTGGAAACCGAAAACAAATATGTATTAAATCGTTGGTGGTACCTGTCAAATAGGTGTCCAGTAACTAAAATCGTACCTATGCATCATCATCATCTCCGACACCTTGTTTCCCCCTGGGAAACCCCCGCTAGAGGATGGCCATGACAGAAACGTCTCCAGGCTACTTTGTCAAGACACGCCTCCTTTGCCCGTGCCACAATGCCCCTTCCACTACGTGGAAGTTTTTCTTCAATATATTTTTCTACTTTCTTTTCCCATACCATAGGTGGTCTTCCACTACTAACAGTTCCACTCACCTGACTCCCATATATCTTTCTTGGCATTCTGTCTTCATCCATTCTCTGAACATGACCATACCACCTCAAAGTACTTCTCTTTAACCACTCAACCACACCACAATCAATGCCCAAAGCCTGTTCTTCCATTCCAAAGAACTCATACACTTCCCTATTACTTGGCCCATCTAGCCTATTCATGCCAGTTGCCATTCTGAAAAAGCTCATCTCCACAGCTCTCAGTTTGGAGAGGTCCTCGTCACTTGCTGTCCATGTCTCACTTCCATACGAGAGTGTTGGGAGCAGCACACTGTTTCTCAGTGACTTTTTGACTTCCTGACTAACCATTCTTCCTTTGAGAATACTATCAAGTTCTCCAATCACCTTTTTCCCTTGCATTTTTCTCTCTTTTATCTCACTCTCTATTTTACCATATTTGCATAGTACAGCTCCCAAATACTTGAAACTTTCAACCTTTTCCAGTACCTAATTTTTAATTTTTATTTTACAACTTTTCTCATGTTCTTTCTTGATTCTATATTTTTCCTTAAAATCTATGGTTTCATGCATTCTTCTCTCAAACGTTATTACCTTACATTTCCCAACATTGACCTTTAACTTTCTCTTTTCACATACCCTGTCAAAGTCAGTGACCACTCTCTGAAGTTCTTCCGCATTTTCCGCCAACAGGGCTGCATCGTCGGAATATAGGCATGTTAAAATCTTCCATGCTCTTCCCTCTGATTCCAGTCTAGCTCCTACACCCATTGATCCCACCCTACATTCTCTAATTACTCCATCAATGTATATATTGAACAACCAAGCTGACATGACACATCCCTGTCTTACTCCTACATAGACCTCAAAACTTTCACTTAACTTATCTCCTACCTATGCATTTCCTAGTATTATCACACATCAAAACACCCTTACACAACTCTAAACTAGGCCTAGATAAAAACAATCGAAACTGGTTTTTTTAGCAATTTAATTAGGCTACATCATCTTTATATTGACCTTTTTTTCCCCCCGGGGATAAAAATTATAGGCTAGGACTAGGCCTATAGCAATGAAGCATAGGCCTATGATGATAGGAACCCAAAACTACCATTAGAAATTTGAGTATTACTGAATAAGATGGTCACAAATTATTTTGCAATATTTGAAAACAAATATGGAGTCTATATGCCCTAAACATCATATGAAAATGTGTTTTAAGCCTCGGAAAAACCTAATAAAAATATATGGTACTAAAATGGATTTTTTTCGTAACATGGTTGTCAATACCTTCCTATAGACGCCATCGATTCGTACACTCGCCATTTTCACCTGTCTCCCGAGGTCTGTCCACCACCTTTTTAGTCAACACAAACTCCACCTGCCTATCTCTGTCGAAACTACAGGTGTTCATTTCCACACCTTTGCGCATCACGTCACGAGACACTACTGGGTTCCTATTGGTTTCTTTGTGAAGACGTCATTATAACGCATAGGCTACGTCACGCATACACTCGGTAACCAATCACTCAGGTGTAATATGTTGATTACGTCATTGCAATCGCCCAATCACAGATACCCACCTTGATTTACCTGAAAATCGTCAGTCGAGTCATGGCACTAGATTGTAAAGGGTGCTCGCCTCTGCCACACTCTGTTATAATAGAAACTACAAGGAATAATACTGCTGCCCTTAACCCTTGGGATCCGGGAGGCCTCATATGAGGCAAAATGGTCGGTTAAAAATCGGCGCTATAATGATCAGAACTCGGCAACCACGTGTTGTAGCGACGTCATCTCTACGGCATTCTACAGACAACAACAAATTCTACAATTTGCACAAACATTGACTGCTCTAGGTGGTCTCAATCAGTAGCTACTGAATTATGAAGTTGATTTTACCAAAATTCATATGAGGCCCCCCGGATCCCATGGGTTAAAGTATTTACAGAACATGGGTGCTTGCCTACTGATGTGTCGCGTAAGAGTGTTCCAAATACGGACGACGAGTCGGACGAGGACAGGTGGTTTTGAAATGCACATGCACTTTTTTGGCAGGGAAGAAATCGAAAAAAATAACCCACCACCTGTTGAGCAGGTGAGCCTCCAGCCACTAAACCTGACGACCCTCAGCCAGCCACTCAACCCAACGACCCTCAACCCACTACCTCCTCTGCTCATTAAGGTTAGTTGGTTGGTTGCTCACCAGCGGGGGTGTGGGGGCGGCAGCCCCCACCCAGGCTAATGTTAACCCCATTCTTACTAGGTTAGGTTAGGCTAATGTTAACCCCATGCTTACTAGGTTAGGTTAGGTTAGGTTAGGCTAATGTTAACCCCATGCTTACTAGGTTATGTTAGGTTAGGCTAATGTTAACCCCATTCTTACTAGGTTAGGTTAGGTTGTTAGGTTAGGCTAATGTTAACCCCATTCTTACTAGGTTAGGTTACATTAGGTTGTTAGGTTAGGCTAATGTTAACCCCATTCTTACTAGGCTAGGTTAGGTTGTTAGGTTAGGCAAATGCTAACCCCATTCTTACTAGGTTAGGCTAATGTTAACCCCATGCTTACTAGGTTAGGTTAGGCTAATGTTAACCCCATTCGTACTAGGTTAGGTTAGGTTGTTAGGTTAGGCTAATGTCAACTCCATTCTTACTAGGTTAGGTTACGTTAGGTTGTTAGGTTAGGCTAATGTTAACCCCATTCTTACTAGGTTAGGTTAGGCTAATGCTAACCCCATTCTTACTAGGTTAGGTTAGGCTAATGTTAACTCCATTTTTACTAGGTTAGGTTAGGTTAGGTTGGGCTAATGTTAACCCCATTCTTACTAGGTTAGGTTAGGCTAATGTTAACCCCATTCTTACTAGGTTAGGTTAGGTAAGGTTGTTAGGTTAGGGTTAGGCTAATGTTAACCCCATGGTTGGTTGCCCACCAGTTATTTACCCCTCATGCTAGCAATATATATATGATGATGACAATAAGTCATGGGAGGGAGGGAGCTTTGACGGCAGTCAAAATAGACAAAAATGTGGCCGATACCGGTACGCCCATATACTACATGGGCGGCGGCCCAACCGCCACGTACTAGGTACTACGGACACATTGTAGTTCTTAGGTGAGGATTAGGCTTGTATCCAATGTACGGTTATTTTAAACGACACTACTGCAGCGTTATGAGAAACAATTTATTAGGGAAAATAGGCACCAATAGATTCGCCACATTTTTCTCCATATACTGTAGTTCGCATGAAGGATTTTCGTTATTGACAAATTGAAAAAATACCCATTTCACAGACAAGTACTGTACACCAAAAATCTAAGTAAAAAATTTCAAACAGCGGGGGTGGGGGCGGCAGCCCTCACCCATAATACTAGGATAGGTTAGGTAAGGTTGTTGTTGTTGTTGTTCCCCAAGCTGCCTGGCCGAACAGCCCCAAGGCCCCGAGCAAATCCAAGGCCATAACCGAGCGCCCCCACTGAACCCTCCCTGCCGACCACAATAAAGCCTGGGTGACCGAAGCCACTCCATGGCGGGGAGCTGAGGAGGGCGCGGAAACGCCCAGGAAACCAAAGCCCCACCCAGGGCCCTGTACCCCTCAGCAATTATGAAGAGAAAGTTGAGGGGCAAGGGAAAAATGTGACGCTTTGGCTTCCAATCTTGGTAGATCGGGAGATCAATCCACGGAAGAGACGCCGTCACTTGAGATCTAGAAAATATTATGTTCCTTCCAACAACCAACCATACTCCTAAAATCGATTAATTAAATTTACAAACACATGTGGCAGTCCGTGGACTCGAACCCAGGATGCTCACACCGAAAATCAACACCTTATACATCGCACCACGAAGACAGTTAATAAGTTAAAGGAACAGTCAGAGTAAGCTATGGGTATGGCAGAGATCGCTCAGCTCTCACTCTGATAGACCAGCCAATCACCAAGGAAGGTTAGGTAAGGTTGTTAGGTTAGGCTGATGTCCTTTCAAAGGGGTATAGTAAACACTAGGATAGCCTACACCCGGTCAGAGGTAAGTCCTGCTGTAGTCTCCTTGAATGCTAACCAATGTACTAGGTTTATGTTACTGGATATTTATGATTTAAATAAGTGCTACGTTTTCGATAAATCTGGTTAGCCTACATGGCTTTGCAATTTGGGAAAACATGAGCCGATTGCCGACATTTGCTTAGTCTTTTTCGACTCTTAAAACTCGCAAAATCCGAGCCAAGTTTTGGCAAAATTTGGCTCGGGTTTTCCAAAATTCGCCTTTTAGGGGTTTGCAATTTTGGGAAACATGAGCCAAATGTCCAAATTAAGTTACTGTAATTTTTTACTCTTAAAACTCGCAAAATCCGAGCCAAGTTTTGCCAAAACTTGGCTCGGGTTTTCCAAAATTCGGGTTTTAGGGGTTTGCAATTTCGGGAAACCTGTGCTAAATTTCAAAATTAGGCTACTGTAATTTTTTACTCTACAAACTCGCAAAATCCGAGTCAGCTTTGGCCAAAACTTGGCTCGGGTTTTCGAAATCTTGGGTTTTAGGCCTTCCAAATACCTTAAAACCCGAGCCAAGTTTAGCTAAAATACGCCGTTACCGCCGATTTATGTATTTAACCCCTCATTTTCCCTGTACTTCATAGCCCTCCCCACTATCGGGCGGCGTGTCTTAAGATCGTTGTATAATGGGGAAAACGGTTTTTCCGAGGCTTGTAATTATTTCCAAACACTATATAGGCCTATTGATCAAAACTAACGGAGAAAAACAAAAAAATCATGGGAAAATTAGTGACCACCTTTGTGAAATTTTCTGAAATTTGTTACCTAGGCTATATTGTTGCGTCTCGTAAATATTTACCGGCTAGGCTACTCAGATCTCCCTCTTAGCTTAGGCTACCTTGTCAGCTGAAATTGCTGGTGGTCTTTTTACCAAATAGGTCCTAGGGCCTAAGCCGATTGATTTTCACAAAGGCTATATAGTCTATCTTCAGGAACAATAATAGGCACCATAAATAGTAATACAAAAATAAATAAATATATAAAAATAATATAGTGTGTTGAGTAAAGATGGGACTATGGATGAAGAAGTGCGGGAGAGGGTACAACAGGGGAAGAGGGTTGTAGGAACGCTGAAAGCAGTAACAAGAAATAGGGTGGTCAGTATGGAAGTGAAGAAGTCCTTGCATGACAGTGTGGTAATCCCGACACTGACTTACGGAAGCGAAGCATGGACGTTGGTTGAGAGACTCAGACCAAGAGTGAGAGCAGTGGAAATTAATTACTTAAGAAGTGCGTGCGGAGTTACATGGAGGGATAGACAGACTAATGAGGAAATAAGAAGGTGTGGTGTGGAGGTAGATGTGCTGGAGAGTGTGAAAAGGAACAACTTGAGATGGTTCGGCCATAAGGAACGTATGGAAAGCGAGAGAATGACTAAGAGGGTGTACGAGAGCGAGGTGGAGGGACAGAGAGGGAGAGGTAGACCGAAAGAGAGGTGGAAGGATGGAGTGATGAAGTATATGAACGAAGGCGGTGCTGGTTGGGGGGAGGGACGTTGACTGACTAGGGACAGAGGTGCATGGGGGCGGTTCGTTCGTGGCCACCCCTTTGGGGATCACGGCGTCGGGCAATAGATAGATAGATATAAAAATAATGGGTCAATATTTACGAGCCGCACCACAGCTGGGATCTCATTTCTAAAGGTAATTTTGGGTTCCTATCATTTTATACTCAGATACTCACAGAAGACTCCTGGAAGAGGCTATCAAGCCTGTGTCTCCAAGCCTGGATCACTACTGTCTCTAGGTCTTATGGTCGGGTGGGCATTATTATATTGTCTGTACGGTAGCCTATTGGTTCCGAATAATTATATTTCTGTTTTTGATTCATCCAGGCTTCGTCTAATTTCTTTTCAAAAGCCATCACTGTCCTAGGAGCATTCACAACCAACTTCATTGCTATATAATTTTTATCCACCGGATTTTTTTTTTCTTGGCTTTAGCCTATTTATTTATTTTTATTTGTTTGCATTAACCTAACCAAAAAATCTAACCTAAATGTATTTGGGGGCTATTAGGTTAGGTTAGGTTTTTTGATTAGGTTACGTTAGGTTTTTTGGTTAGGTTAATGCTAAAAGAATAAAGATAAAGGGTTCAATGTTATTTTAATACCACAAATTTTGATATATTTGAGGATAAATATTGAATCTATATATATGCTCTAAAGATCACAAGAAAATTTGTTTTTACCCTCGGCAAAACCTAATAAAAAAGTATGGTACTAAAATGTCTTTTTCGTAACAAGGTTGTCAATACGGTACTTCCAGTTATCGATAGCTCTAAAGATCATATGAAAATGTGTTAAACCCTCGGACTCCTTCAAATGCCAGCTGGACCGCTGGCTGGCCACAATACTAGACGAGCCCCCAATACCAGGATACCCCAGCACTGCAACCAACTCACTGAAAAGCCAGCGAAATAACCGAGAAGCAGAGCTGCCTGGCCGCTGCGGAGGCCCACCTTAGCAGCGTCTACAGAGGATGGAATCACCCCAAGTAAACCAAGTAAGTAATGGTACTAAAATTTAATTTTCGTAACAAGGTTGTCAATACGGTACTTTCCCGTTATCAATGCACAATCAAAGCTGAAGAAACACCGTAGACTTCATCGACTTTTCTTTCACCTTCGTATAATTGACAGCCAATTTTTTTTTTGTATTTACTAAGGGATTAGTACTCAACCAGCGGGGGTGTGGGGGCGGCAGCCCCCACCCATAATACTAGGTTAGGTTAGGTAAGGTTGTTAGGTTAGGCTAATGTCTTTTCGGTACGATTTTAGTTACTGGACACCTACAGTATTTGACAGATACCACCAAGGATTTAATACATTTTTTTTTTTCGGTTTCCACGCATCCAACACCAAGCTACACCTTTTTCTGGTCCGGTAATAGTATTGAAAACGATATAATAACTTTTTAAATGTGGTTTTCAACGAGAATAAAACGGGGCGTTTGTGCCGAAAATCGGCGGCGGGGGGAGTCCGTCGTCGCTTCGGATCGTCGCGGTTTGTTTACCCAGGACGCTCGAGGTTACGGCCAGCTGTTTTACTTGCCCCCTGCTGGCCACATAGATGACGATTATTATAATTCACGGGGGGAGGGGGGGGGGGGGGTGAGCCCCCCCTTCAACCCTGTCCTGTATCCCACGGCCTATAACGCAAGTCTTTATAAACAAATTGACCCAACAACTGGTTATAAGCTTAGCCATTTTAAGTCGACCGCCAAGGCGGGACCGGGAAGTCACTCCGAGCGTAAAGTAAACAAAGCGACGCTACTTCCACGAACGCAACAGAGTTGTCTTTATATTTCGTCTCATATTATCATTATTAAAGTGTCCCCATTGCTTTTTTAGTGTTCCGTACACCAGAAAAGGGTGTAGCTTGGTGTTGGATGCGTGGAAACCGAAAATAAATATGTATTAAATCGTTGGCGGTACCTGTCAAATAGGTGTCAAGTAACTAAAATCGTACCGTCTTTTCAAATCACTATCGGGGGGGCGTGTCTCAACATCGATCGATAGGCCTAATGGGGAAAATAGGTTTGGTACGATTTTAGTTGCTGGACACCTATTTGACAGGTACCACCAAGGATTTAATACATATTTTTGTTCAGTTTCCACGCATCCAACACCAAGCTACACCTTTTTCTGGTCCGGTAATAGTATTGAAAACGATATACAGTAATAACTTTTTATATGTGGTTTTCGACGAGAATAAAACGGCGCGTTTGTGCTGAAAATTGGCGGCGGGAGTCTGTCGTCGCTTCGGATCGTTCACCCAGGACGCCCTCAACCCGCATCCTGTATCCACGGCCTATAGGCTAACGCAAGTCTTTATAAAAAAAAGGTACCCAACAACTGGTTATAAGCTTAGCCATTTTAAGTCGACCGCCAAGGCGCCGGGAAGTCACTCCGAGCGTAAAGAGAACTGATATGTAGGATGCAGGATAAAGAGGAAAAACCTGATGTCATAGCCTTACAGGAAGTAAGACCAAAAAATGCTAGAATTGAAAGGGAACTGGTGGAGTATAGTTTGGAGGGTTTTGAGTTATATGAGAGGAATGCTATTAGAGCAGAGGTCGGAAGAGGACTGTTTATTTATGTAAGAAAAGACCTCAAGGTTAATGAGGTGGATATGAGACAGCAGTATTGTGAGTATTTGTGTATTGAAGTAAAATGTGCAAGAGGATCAATTCTAATTGCCTCTATATATAGAAGCCCAAATAATAGTAGGGAAGACGATTATAACCTACTGAAAGTAATGGAGGAAATAGATAATAGAGAGAACAAATATAAGATTTTGATTGGAGATTTCAATTTGCCAAGGATCAACTGGGCAAATTGTACTACTCCAGCGGGACAGTGTAGCCTGGAAAACAAGTTTATAGAGAAAGTGAGAGATTGTTTTTTAACGCAACATATTACAGAGATGGGACGCAGGGGAGTGTACTTGATTTGATTTTTAGCAATGAGGAGGATATAGTGGAACATGTCAATGTGGATAGCCCTATAGGTCATAGTGACCATGCCTGTATAAGCTTTAGTTGCAATATTAAAACAGAGAGGGATAATAGAAGCAATACAAAAATATACATGTATGATAGAGCAGATTATGAGCTGCTGAGACGGTGTTTGGACATTGACTGGGGGGAATACTTGAACGGTGAAGACGCTGAAGGAATGTGGAGGAAAATTAGAGTCAAACTGGAGAATGCTGTATCCAAAAGTGTACCAGTAAGGGAATATAAGGATAAAACAAAATTGAGGAAAAGAACGAACCCAGAATTGCCAATGAAAAGAAAGCTTTGGACATTGATTAGAAGAAGGAAGCGATTGTGGGAAAGACTAAAATTGTTAAAAAAGAACAGGGGGTCTAGTATAGAAGCTAAAGAAGTGGATCTGGAACGCAGACAAATAAACAATAAAATAAGGTGGGAGACAAGGAGGGGGGTGAGGGAGAGAGAGATTGCTAGAAATGTGAAGGATAATCCAAAAATATTCTGGAAATATATTCAGGAAAAGTTAACAAGAAGAGTAGGGATCCCAGAGCTGGTAGGGGGGTTGAATGATGGGAGTAGAGCGGAGACTGATAAGGAGAAAGCAGAGGTGCTGGGGAAATACTTTGGGGGGGGTACTAGCAGTGAAGTCGGATGATGCAGTGCCTACTATTCCCATCAAACAGGCACCGGCACTAGAACTAATAGTTTTCCCATGTTAGAATAAGAAGGGCTATAGAAAAAATGAACAGAAGTAAGTCCCCAGGACCGGATGGGATACACCCAAGAATCATAAAGGAGGAGGTGAGATGTTAGTAGAGCCATTGAAAATGTTATTTGAGGTATCGTTTAATACAGGACAAATTCCGATGGACTGGAGAGAGGCGAACATAACAGCTATATTTAAGAAGGGAAAGAGAAATGACCCAGGAAATTATAGACCAGTCAGTTTGACAAGTGTTGTGTGTAAACTAATGGAAACGGTAATTAGAGAAGGAATAATGGAGCATATGAAATCAAACCAACTTTTCAGTGGGAGACAGTTCGGATTCTTGCCGGGGAGGTCGACGGTACTACAGCTAATTAAGGTGGTAGATGATTGGATGCAAATTCTAGAGGATGGTGATGTAATAGACGTGGTATATTGCGATTTTATGAAGGCCTTCGATAAGGTCCCACATAAAAGGTTCATAGAGAAAGTTAGAAGCTATAATATAGGGGAGAAATGTGTGAAATGGATAGAAGCCTTCCTGAAAGATCAGAGACAGAGGGTACTGGTGAATGGAATAGGCTCGGGGTGGAGGGAAATTACAAGAGGGGTACCTCAGGGATCTGTGTTGGGACCACTACTGTTCGTTATATTTATCAACGACTTACCTGAAGTTATAACTAATGGAAGTGAGGTATACCTGTATGCGGATGACACTAAGCTGTATAGAAGAGTGAGGAGTAAGGAAGATATGGGTTTGCTTCAAGGAGATGTGGAGGGCATGAAGGGATGGTCTGAGCATTGGTTAATGCCTTTTCATCCAAAAAAATGCAAGTACATGCGGATTGGGACAAGCAAGATAGACAAGGTAGGATACAGTATGTATGAAGCGATGGAGGAAGTGAGTGCAGAAAAGGATATAGGAGTAGTGATAGACAATAAGTTAAATTTCTCAGAACATTTAGCGGAAAAGATAAACAAAGCCAATAGAATTGTAGGGCTGATAAGGAGGACATTTGTCACTTGACGAAGAAATCTTCAGGAATATCTATACAGCGCTGGTTAGGCCGCACCTGGAATATGCGAACCAAGTGTGGGCTCCATATATGGTAAAGGATATAGAAGCAGTGGAGAAAGTGCAGAGGAGAGCTAGCAAACTAGTACCAACGTTGAAGAACGCGGGCTATGAGCAGAGGTTGAGGACACTGGGGCTTTCGACACTGGCATATAGGAGAAAGAGAGGGGATATGATAGAGACTTTTAAGATAGTGTCAGGAAAGTATGATGAGGATGTGTGTGAAGGTATCTTCTTGATGCGGGAGGGAACAAGAACGAGAGGACACTCTAAGAAAATTTACAAAGAAAGAAATAGGCTTGAAAAGTGATAGAGTGGTAAATGAGTGGAACGCACTGCCCCAGTATGTAGTCGATTCCGAATCAATAAGGGAGTTTGAAAGTAATCTTGATAAAGCATGGGGAAGACAAGATTTGAAGTTTGATTATAAAGCAAAAATACAGAATAGTAAAAATGTTGCGTCTGCTACCGCCGCCGCCAACACCGTGAACGACCACAGCAGTGCAAGTACTGGTACTGAGCTGGATACACAGGCCTAGTTTGCCTTTTTCCAGAGGATCTACTGTAAGAAAACTGTAAGTAAAGGGTAATTATAGGGAATAGGCTCGCACCCTTATTTTTCACGTTTTTACCTCCAGATTTTGAGAAATGAGTGTTTTCATGGTCTTAGTTATAATTCCAAATGTGGGATACATCATACACGATGGTTTGAGAGGAGGCTTTCCCCCCCCCCCCCATGAACTATTTAAATCGTCATTTATGTTGCCAGCAGGGGGTAAATATCGATTATACTGCATAAAAAAGGCATTTGTAAACAGTGAGGATGTCCGAAAGAGCACCGAGATTGATTAGAATGGCCGTTTTTTCTATTAATATCGGGTTTTATAAATTATCATAATTATTCTCCCACAGTGGATTATACATGAGTACAGTATAAGCATTCCATAGACCTACATTGTCCCTAATAAATTAAGTATAATAAGGCTGCGAGCCTATTCCCTATAATTATCAAAAAAAAATCCGGTGGATAGCCTAGCCCAAAAAGATAATATTCAAGGACACTAGTGCGACGTTATGAGAAACAATTTATTAGTGAAAATAGGCACCAATAGATTCGCCATATTTGGCCTAGTCCGCATGGAGGATTTTCGTTAGGCCTATCAACAAATTGAAAAATACCCACTTCACAGACAAATACACCAAAAATCTAAGTCAAAGCGGGGGTGTGGGGGCGGCACTGCGGCAGCCTCCACCTATAATACTAGGATAGGTTAGGTAAGGTTGTTAGGTTAGGCTAATGTCCTTTCAAAGGGGTATAGGCTAGTAAACACTAGGATAGCCTGTACCCGGTCAGAGGTAAGAAGAAGAAGAGTCCTGCAGTAGTCTCCTTGAATGCTACCGATACAAATTATATAGGCCTAGGCTAGGCCTAGCAATGAAGCATAAAATGATAGGAACCCAAAACTACCATTAGAAATGAGATCCCAGCTGTGGTGCGGCACGTAAATATTGACCAAAGAATGACTAGGTTAGCCTAGGCTAAGCCAACCTTGACAGTAGGCTAATCATCATGAACGAGCATTTCTTTTGGATACCCCTTTTTTACCAACATATAAGCACTGGGGATGAGCTTACCTTGATATGGCTTGGTAAGAGAATGCTCCCTTATCATATATTCGTGTGTATCCCATTCTCTAGGCGAAATGAGTGAGAATAGTGAGAAAATTATGATCGTGGTGAGTGGTGTCATGTTGTTGAGCATCCGGGCCAGCTGGGTTTGCTGATGACGCGCCACCAGTCAGAGTTGCCAGGTCCGCATGAGCTCTTCTCGCCCAATTCCATCCAAAAAGTCGTCCAATCCGTCGAAAGTACCCCCTACCCCCGACACCTTCGTTTTTTTTACCATTTTCACCCCACTTTTTCTTGACAAATATTATTGTATTTTTGTTTTTTAATTGACCACTTGCGAGACTCAGGCTATAAGAAAGTTGGAGCCATAAACATTGATAATCAACAGAATGATCACCTAAATTGCGGTTGTAGTGCTTCTATGAATACATAAAACCCAATTCAACATGCTTTTCATCCATTAGAAATCTACATTATTATTATATTTCTGTTTGATATCGATGCTTAGGCTATGGCTCCAACTTCTTTGTAGCCTGAAACTCGCAAGTGGTCAAATTATACTTAACCTATAGGCCTACCTATATTTATATATTTTCTAAAACGAAATGTAGTCTATTCAATCTCTCTCTCTCTCTCTCTCGAGATGGGTTGGGAGTGAAAGGGATCTGTCATGATGGCTCTCTGCAGACTCCCGTTTTCGTATGTTCTTATTTTTCTCTCTGCTGCATGCACTAAGCAATCTCGAGCTCTCCTTCCACTTCGAGCATCTCCCGAAATGGACCAGCGAGGTCATTGAGATATTAACTATACTTTGTAACTCTGTCTCTCCCTCGTTGAAGTAGGATTTAGGACTGTTTTAAATTAATATGAATTCTGGACCCTCCCTAAGTCCCCCCAATCTTTAACGGGTAATAATAATAATAATAATAATAATAGTTCTTAAAGCTAGCGCATGCTAAGCTAGCTAAGGATAGCTCAATAAGGCCGATTAGGCGTATTTCCATTGGGGTCCTGTACCCCATCCCTTTGCTCATGAGGGATGGTAACGACTCAGTGCTTGTGAAAAATCTTTAATGCGCCGAGCGTGGGCGCGAACCCGGGCCTTCTGGGTGGAAGTCTGAGACGCTAGTCACTACACCAAGCGAGCTGCATGATAATTGCTGTATAGTCCCGCCCACGGTCTTAAGAAGCCAGATCAGAGAAAGCCAATATCGACCAATTCCACATAGCACAAAAAACTTAGTTTCCCCTGTTCGACTATAGTCCCCTGCCTCACGGCTAGCAGCTATAGTTTATGTAGGCTACCTATTTTCATCCTCATCATGGTAGGCAATATTTCATGTTTATTAGATAGGTATGATGTTGATACCATTGGCGCATTTATATATAATTATGAAATAACAGGAAAGCATTCTCATCACCACAGCCAACATACCGAGATCCCCACCCCTACCTCCACCATCATCAACACCACCACCACAGCCACCATACCGAGACCTCCACCTTTACCTTTACCTTCACCACCACCACCATCTACACCAACAATGTTGTCAATAACAGAGACACAGTTAACCAAGCATTCACCACCACCAAGCCGTTTTCCCTCTCATCCTACCGCAGGGAGGCTATGTACGTAGCTCTAAAACATGACGTCACTCACCATCTGCGCATGCGTGAGAATCTTGGCCCCGCCCCTCAAATGTACAGCTATTATATTGGATTAGATTAGATTAACCTAACCTAATCTAACCCTAAAATATAACAAAAATAATCAAAATAACAAATATAACTAAATACAAAAATAAAAAATATACCAAAGAAGAGTGGAATCGATCGCTGGTTTCTCAGTGACGGGCGGGTGCCATACCGAGTGAGCTACGGAGAGCTCTGGGTGATATGGTTTGAAGGGTATATTTAAACGCAACGGAGGTGAGGGGCGGGGCCAAGGGGACCTAGATTTTCACGCATGCGCAGATGGTGAGTGACGTCATGTTTTAGAGCTACGTACATCGCCTCCCTACCACACCTCACCACAGTGGAAGAATGGGAAGCAGTTCACCACCACACTGCCAGGGGAGCAACAACTCAAGGTCATCTCCCTGTACCAACAATGATATACCCTGCAAATCCGGAACACGAATTGCTACCATCAATATGACACGTCTTCCAACACCAGAAGGGAACTTACTCATCACCATCAACAATCCCAAAGCCCAGAGAAAGGAAAAAAGGTAAATAAGAAAGAAGAAAATCTCCCATCCACCCCCAACGCAACAAAGGCACAACCCCTGAACCAGACAGACGTGATCGCAACATTACCGACGAGATGAGATGCCCTCCAACACCAGGAAAACACTTAATCATCAACTGGAACAATGCCAAAGCGCCAAGAAGTGAGAGAAGTGGGAAAGACAGGCGACACCAAGAATGGCACCATCAATACCGGACCTCCCCTCGCCACTCTAGACCGCAGCCGCCCCGCCACCATATTCAGAGGAGCCGAGGTACACAGTTAACCCCTGTCACCCCCCCTCTAAGCCACATGGAGCCAACCGCCCTACAATACCCTACCCCTAGGCGCCTTTCTGATGCTCATTTCACACCACCGCCAAGACACTGAGAAAAGAGGTGACCTCAGCAGGAAATTCTAAGATCGAAATCCAATCGTTAAAGTACTGTTCCTTGTGACCCATGGGCGGAAGGACTGTAACTTTGGAAGGCTGTTTCTTGTGATCCATGGGCAGAAGATCAGCTGAAAAGATTGAGGCACAGTAGTCATAATTGTTCTTGTTGTCCATGGGCGGAAAAACAATTATTGATACTGCAGCTTACGTATACACATTTTTGTCTATAAAAAGTACTGTTCCTTGTGACCCATGGGCGGAAGGACTGTAACTTTAATAAACCACAAATTGTGCATCAAAGTTCTTTTTAAAGAATTTGAGTTAAGCTGTGCCAACCCAGTCACGTCAGGACAACCGGCCACGGCCTACGCATCTACCCAAGATTGGATTACTAATTCTACACCCTTGGATTACTTACTCTACACATCGAAAGTGAAGTTATTATACCGTGAAAGTTATAGAAGATCTAACAGTGGAAATATATACTTAGTGTATTATCAGAGAGAAAGTATATAAGGATCAATCGTGAAAAGTAGTTAATAATATATCTACAGATATATAATAATAAGTATTCGGGAAACACGGATACTACGCATGTATGCAAAAAGCGAGAGAGAGGAAGTATACTAGTGAAACCCAAATAAATCAGGGAAGTGCTGATAATAATTCTGTCAAAGTTAATAACAAATAAATTCAAGTTAACTATTGCGTAAGCACTACAGTGAATTAACATCAGAAAAATAATTAGTTTCAACTTCCAAATTCAGAACAACTACGCAGGTAACAACCAAAAGTTCACACTTATAATTACTACGTAACCTTCCTAAGCACAAGTGTAAATCCTCGATTGAAAGGAGTGCTATTCTTATATCTGAAATAAATACAGGACAAGTTAGTGTAATCTTTTAGTTAGAAAGCGGTCCCCAATACTCGCTTAGATATTGTATAGAATAATCCAGTCTTGCGAGTCAGACATAGTGGAGCCTCGTTCGTGCACTTATTGTTTTGTTCTTGACCATTGTTGTTCTAGTTTTACGTATGCGATATTCTTGTGCAAATAAGCGGAATATGAATACACGTCTTTGTGATAATTATCCTCTATTGTCTTTCTGTGTCTGTGGTAAAACAATAAAACTTCTCCAGTTAGGAAGAGCCCACTTGATCAAAACCAATTAAACCCCCAGTAAAAACCTGGCATAACAAATTAATTAATGAAAATGTAAACGAAAATACTGATTTTTATGCCGAAAATACGAAATATACAAAAATCGCCCAAAAAGTCGCACACATTCTAGTCAAAGTCACCCAAAAAGTCGCAAGGCGCAACCCTATGGCGCAACCCCTCGAAATTTGTCGCACATCCTCTCCAAAAGTCGCCCAATTGTGCGACAAAGTCGCGGACTTGGCAACTCTGAATGGAGTTACTCCAGCTGGCAGAAAATGCCAATTCGTCACCAACGACTATATATATTTGTATTTTGTTCTGGAGTTTAATGGAATTATATCGATATTGCCCATATACATATTACAGTATATTCATGCCAAGTTATGACCCTGCATTAATCTTCGTGGTTTCGTTCATCCCTGTAGTTCACTTTTAAATGGGTTATTTATCTATTTATTTATTTGGATCCCCTTTTCCCTTATAGTGGAAAGATGTCTATGAAACTTGATATACAGCCTAGGAATGCAGTACCAGATCAAAACTTGCATGAACACTTTGTGCATATCGCCGTCATCAAGGACCAGCATCAACATCATAGAGACCCCTCCGAAACACCATCTTCTTCCACGGCGTCCGTGATAGAAAACGGAGCCAAGCGGAGACGTATAGGGGAAGCTCAATCATCGGAAATAATACGTTAACATCCTTGTTCTTGTTCTTGTTAGGGGGACCCGCAGAGGGCTGCTCTCGGGCAGCATGATATGCGGGGGTTGTGCAGGGTAATTATTAGAGGGATAGGATCGGGTCAAGGATTAGGGAGATAATGAGTAGTGATCCTATTTCTAAAGGAATGAAGAGTGAGGCTATTAACTATGTGAGATATGGGAGGTGATTCCACTCTTGGATGCTGCGGGGAAAAAAATAATGTCTGAATATGTCCGTGCTTGCCTGATATGTGTGATATTTTAAGTTGTGGCTGCGTCTCGTAAATTGTATGTTTGTAGGGTGTAAATATGTATTTTTATCTATGTCTGCTAGATTGTTTGTGATTTTGTATAACATTTGTTGTCTGTGTATTTGTCTTCTTGTTACAAGGGGGTCTAGTTTAATGTCTTGTTTGAGCAAAGTGACTGATGTAGTATGTCTGTAATCATGTCTGATCCATCTTGCAGCTTTGTTTTGTATGGCCTCTAATTTATTGATATTATTGTGAGTGTGTGGATCCCAGACGGTGTCGCAGTATTCCCATCTCCACTAGCTCCGATCCTCCTCAACCTTCCATGCCCCCTACACACACCCAACAACCCTCCAACTTTAACCAGAGGACCATCCCTAAGGCATGCACCAGCAGGAAACATCAAATGCTATACGCAACCCTCGATTACTGACCAAAACGAGCGAGAGGAGACACCACAACACATGGACGCACCCACCACCACCACAACCTCTTCTAAACTCTATCCAGCCCCTAATTTCAAAACCTGCACAACTAGTCCGGCATCAAAAAACACCAGGTGCAATTAACCGATGCACAACCCGGTTGTAGGCTAGCTAATACTCTTTGCGAAAAGAAATACTTTCTGTTATTTTTGTTGCTCTGTTTCTTGAAAAGTTTCCTCTGATTTCCCCTTAGGCTATTGTTGTTTTCCAGGATTTTTTTTTATTTGTCCAACTTCTCTATCCCTTCGATGATCTTGAAGGTTTCAATTAGATCCCCTAGCTCTTTGTGTTCTTTTCTCCAGTAATGGCAAGTCGAGAATATCCAGTCTCTCTTCATAAGTCATGTGCTTTAATTCAGGGACTAATTTTGTGGCTCGTCGCTGTAGGCTACCTTTTGCCCAGAGATGACCCAACTGTGACATCCCAGCCAGAAGAGACGTCACTACCTCAGCCGCATCAACCATCGGCAAGCATTCAGCCTGCTGGCTTAAAACAAATTTTTGGTTACCTCACAGACAGTCCTAAGGTAGGACAGGACACTAAGCCTAAGGTGGAAAAGGCTGGTTACCGTACATGCTGGGGACAAGGTAACGTAAGTTAAAACGCTTGCTGCCCTACTCTTTCCATGCTACCCCGCGTCGGTTATAACGCTTGCCGGCATAGCCAAGTACGGAACCAAGACTCAGGCACCAGCCGAGGATCAATTCACGTCAGTTAAAACGCTAGCTGTCTTGGTCGTAACTCGGTGCAAACCCGCGTCGGTTATAATTACCCTTGCCGGGGGAGCACGGTTACTGAGTTTGAGCCCGTAGCACCGAGATGTTGCTTGTGTGACTCGGTTGCGCTTGCTTGGCACTGAGACACCTTGTAACATAGTCTGTGCAAGAGACCACACCCAGCTAGCTAAGCAGTCACTCTCCAGCCACTCGCTTGTCAACCCTTGACAAGGAGCGTCTGGGGTGTGTCGGCTTACCAGCCAACCCTAAGGTGAGCTATTGTCACCAATGCCCAGAAAGACTTTGGTTGATCTGGTAGTTGAGGGTAAGCTACCCTTTCCCCACAGCTTGAGAGTACGAGAGGACCAGTCGAGACGGGAGCAGCCACGAAGTGATACCAGCCACCATACCTGGTGCCTGATGGAGTTCTTTGGCCCAGATCCTGACTCTTCAAGAAGCCGCACTGTGTGTGAAATTATGAATCAGTCCGGAAGTTAGACGAGCCGCCATCGGATCTCAAGAAGGGTTTGTCCTCAACGCTCGGCGCCTGCTGGAGATCTTCGGTCGAGATCATGACTCGTGAAGAAGCCAGACTGTGTGTGAATCAGTCCGGAAGTTAGACGAGCCGCCATCGGATCTCAAGAAGAGCCTGTTCAGCCGGCTGTGTGCGAATAGCCAGGACAACCACCACCTTGATGACAGCCAGTGCTAAGTGCTTCCTCCGCCCCAGTGCTCTTCTGTCCCCCTCTCTCATATAAGTGACTCTCTGTTCTGTTGGGGTACAAGAGTTACGGTGAGGTTTAGGCCTAGATGTGCCGGTAGTCCGGGAGCTGCCAGTGTAATGTAAGATCATCGAAGACGTGCTTTACGCCTTCCCTTTAGTTTTGCCTTCCTGTTTCCCCGGTTGCTGGGGTACAATTACACCTGTCCTACACCAGCTTTGTGTAGCCTATAGATACTTTCTCGGGTCTGGGCTCCCATGACCCCCTGAAGAGAAAATATAGATATAATATTGCCACTCTATTTTTACACACACACGTCATGAGAGAGTACCTGCCGCAGATCTAAGTCTATGTGGTTCTTAACATTTAGTCTTAGACATTATAGTGTATTTTCGTTCTAGAGTAGATGTTTATATACTCATGCTTTAGAGTCCATTTAATTCCGACTCTACATATTTAACCTTTGCATATTCATATGCTTTAGAGCCTATTTCATTCAGACTCTTTCTAGGGAGTTTTCGCTTCCTTAGTTTATAACCTGTTTAGCAATCCTCCGTATATATTCATTCAGTGTTTCGTAAGTAATTCCGTGCTACTTTGCCGTACTTTGTGAGGACGATTTGCTTGTTGTGAGGGCCATTATCTCTCTATTTATTATTTTTTTGTTCCTGTACGCGCCAGTTTATACCACCCAGTGTACTACATTACATATGTCTATGTGCCTATGTGTTGAAGTGAATAAAACCATTGTGCCCACCATTGTGTTTCTGTTGTTGTATGTCAATTGTTTGGTATAAATAGAGTTAAGGTCAGTCCTCGCCCAGTCGACAGCATCCTAAGTTGAAGACTACTGCACCATTCCCTGAGCTGGGAAGTGCGATCAGAATATACCTCTCTTCTTGAAAGTGTGACATAACAAAACTTTATAGTGTATTAATTATAGGTAGGCCTAGGCCAGAACTTATGACCTCTAACCTCTGTAACTCATAATGGGCTAGAACAAATTAAATGGACTGCATATTTCCACATTTATTCCCTGTCTGACTCTTCCCAAATGATGGAATTATTAGCTCGATTACCAACGTATTTTTTGAGTTATGAAAGGTTGGAGTCGAGATTTCTGGCCTAACTTCACTGCTTCCAAAACCCATTTTTCCATATATCTACTCGTCATGACTATCCCTTATACTTCAACAATACAAAAATCAACCCTTCATCTTCTCTCAGTATTCTCGGTGTCTTTTTTTTCTTCTGATCTTTCTTGGAAAGATAATTTTAACACTCTTGCTAAAACGGCTTCCCAGAAGCTGGGTATGCTCAGTCGCCTCAAGGGGTTCTTTACCCCTGCACAGCTTCTTGCTCTGAACAGGGGCACAGTGCGTCCTTGGATTGAGTATTGTTCACATGTGTAGGGAGGATCCTCTCACACAGCACTCCTAGACAAAGTAGAAAGAAAGCCTTTTGTATCATTAACTAATGTCCACTCACCGATTCTCTGCAATCTCTCGCTCTTCGCCGCAATGTTGCATCTCTATCGATATTACAGTAATCAGTGTTCCTCAGAGCTCTCTCAGTGTATATAACCTCTACGTTGGGTACGTAGTACCCGTCTTGCAACACAATCCCACCCCTTCTCTGTGCAACTCTCCAACCAAAAAGTGAAACGATACTCCCGCAGTTCGCAACTGTGTGTATCTGCCGGTACCTGAAGGCCAGTACCCGCCGCCAAGGACCTCTACCACGCTGTGAAAATCAGGCCAGGATCAAGCCGCCAACCCAGACGTCAATGCCAGATCTCTAACCAAGAAGAAAGTGTTAGCTTTGCTTGAAGGCTGCTTCACAGACCTCCCTTCTCACTGTGTAGGTTTCTTTGAATGAGATCACAATCTAGCCTACATATACTATCCTGGACTCTGATTAATATTCTGTAGCCTACACTGTTCCTTTCGAGGCAACAGTTATAATGGTAATAATTCACAGAACCAGACCACACATACACGAGTGCTAACCTACATGTAGAATCAAAGCTGGCCTGATAGCCTACCCTTTCTTTCCTTATCTCTGTAATTGACGTTCTTTACGGAGTGAACTTGTAGGCCTATAGCCATAATTGATCTGTCCTTGTGCTACTGATTTAAACTGAGACTCTGTGTGACTCGTGAGGAATATTTATATTATTGCTTAACCCGGGAACTGCAGGGAGACTCTTAAGAGTTCCCCCGGCGGACTGCGGGAAGACTCTTAAGAGTAAGGGAAAACAAAAAATCAATTTAAACCCCCCCCCCCCTGGGCCATACCAAATATCACTCCTCCACCTCCCCTCCTTCCCCACTTTCCTCCCCTCCTTCAGTTATCACACATCCAAAGGTATCACCTATTTTCCCTGTTATTCCCTTATTCTGTGGTCTATTTTCGTGCTAACATTAGCGATGTTAGCAGGTTGGTAGCAGGACGTTGTCATCACTGTTACCAAGCGTGGGAAAGAGCGAGAGAGAGACTATTGAGTAACAGTGTCTCTCCAGACAAGGGGAGGGGAGGAGGGCAGGGAGGTTGCCTCAGCCATACATTATGTAACTCCCGGCCTGTATCGCCGATTTTGACCATCCAAACACTGTTTCCACTTGTTTTATTGTTGTAACAGGTTAATACCTTTATAATCAACCTATAATAGGCACATATGGATAACTATTAATGCTATTTATGGTAAAATAACGATGTTAGTGATGGGAACAGCTCAAATACGTGCACACAGGAGTGTGGTGTCTCATACCCCCCATGCGCACGTCTTAGGTAAACAGTGTTAGTAAGTGTTTGATGTAGCCTACCCATTTAGGTGAAGCCATTGATTTCGGGGGATGAGTGATTGGTGCTTCTGAATGCTTATGTAATTGCTATTTGTGAGCAAACTGTTGTGTGTTCTTCTCCTGTCACCTCTTTTTCCTTTCTTGTGTCTCTTGCTGATCCTCCCTACCCCTTGAAGGAGTAAGGGCTGCATGGCCACTGAGTGACTGACTGACTGTAGGCCTACACATCGTGTTTCCCATGCGTTCAGCTTAACCCTTTCAAGCTCCAATACGCGTTTCTGTTTACTATTAGACGATTTTATTCAGATTAGTAACGGTATGTGGAAGTCAAAGGGTTGATTGAGATAGTATTTACCCTTTTAATACCCACAGATACTTCCTAAGCTGCATAGAATCGTCCAATGGTAGCCAAAATAAACTGCTAAAACGCGTCAGAGCTTCAAAGGGTTAATTGTTGCTATGATCCAAGAGAATTTCACCAGTATTGTATGTATTTATGTGTGTATTGTTTCTGTGTATATTAACCAAACATTAAAGCCATTTTATATATATATATATATATATATATATATATACATATATATATATATATATATATATATATATATATATATATATATATAATATATAGATATAAACCTGGTGGTCCCTCGGATATCCAGCCCCGGCAGGGTTGGGTCATTGACACAGGGCCCTCCCGGTCGTCATCATGCGACTGTGTCAAGAGCATTGCAACGTCCCAAAGCTGCTCGTCAGTGCAGCTTTTTCTTTAGCAATATAAGGGGACTTCACTCTAACATCAATTCTGTACATAAATTTCTTCAAGCAGAATCCCCTACTCTCCTTTTTTTGACAGAGACTCAAGTAACATCCACATCTGACACGTCTAGATTTAATTTTCCAGGCTATCAACTGCTCCAAAATTTCAGACCTAAAGGAGGTGTATGTTGCTTCGCAAAATCTGAAATTGCCCTGGAGGAGGTTACTAGTTTCAATTGTCCCTATTTTGATTATTCTATATACAAATTAATTTCTGCTGGTAAATTTAAATACATATGTTGCATCTACCGTTCCCCAAATACTCCTCCAGAGCAAAGTCTTTTTGATTCTCTGTCCTCACAACTCAGTGTCCTCAACTTAAATGCTTCTTCTGAAATCACTGTGTTGGGTGATTTTAATGTCCATAATGTTGAATGGCTCACTCATTCAGCCAGGACTGAGGATGCTGGTCTTGAATGTGAGCTATTTGCAGACTCATTTAATCTCACTCAACTAGTCAACCAACCCACCCGTGCACCAGATAATCCTAATCATAATTCCCACCTACTGGACTTATTTTTAACAACCAATTCAGAAAATTATGATGTTACAGTGAGGTCCCCGCTTGGATCTTCTGATCACTGTCTGATACAGGCCACCTGTCTATCACCTACCACACCTTCCCACTCTGAACCTGTTTTGGTGACTAAATGGCATTACGATAGGGCAGACTGGGAGGGTCTTCAAGGTTTCTTTATTGATATTCCCTGGACCTCTTTCTTTTCTAATGATGCACACACCACCTTGAGCCACATACAAGATTTTGTAAAAATTGGAATGGAAACTTTTATTCCTCATCAAAAGTACAGTAAAAGATCTAATTCACCTAAATGGTTTGACCATAATTGTGCTAGAGTAACTGAACAAAAAGCAATAGCCTACAATGCATACACAAGATCAAAAACACATGAAGCCTTTAATTACTTTAGAAACATCAGAAATCATGCCAAAACTGTATTAAACCTAACTAAATCAAACTTTCTCCACAAGCAGGCAAATAAACTTCTAAATAATCCAAATAATAACAAAATATTTTGGTCTACTCTTAACTCATTCAAATCCAACTTCACTACTGCTTCATCCATTCCACCATTAAAATCTCCGACTGGCAATCTTGTAAGTGACCCACGAGGTAAAGCTAACCTTCTTGTGGATATTTTCTCCACCAACTCAACCTTAGATGAAATAAATCAAGATGTCCCTGTACTTAATTTTAATTCGCCTGAAATTCCCTCACTTAGGATCCACACCAGACATGTCAAAACTATTTTGCAGAATCTCTCAGTAGATAAGGCTCCTGGTCCAGATGAAATTCCTCCAATAGTACTTAAGAATTGCTCCTTGGTGCTCGCTCCTGTATTGGCAAAATTTTTCCGTCTGTGTACTCATACCTCATGCTTCCCAGTACCCTGGAAAGAAGCAAACATCCATCCAGTTCCTAAAAAAGGTGCCTCTCCAGATCCATCAAACTACAGACCAATAGCTATAACTTCCACTCTTGGTAAAGTCTTTGAAATTATATTAAATAATCACATAATTAAGCATCTTGAGAATAATAAATTAATCAGTGATAGGCAATATGGTTTTAGACGATGTCGATCAACTGCAGACATTCTTTGCCTTCTTACGCATCAAATCAACCAAGCTACAGACCAACATGGTGAAACACATACAATAGCACTGGATATATCAAAGACATTTGATAGAGTCTGGTATCAATCCTTATTGTCGAAGATGTCACACTACGGCCTTGCATCATTAGTTCCACTAATTTCTTCTTATCTTCATAACAGAAACATATGTGTAATGGTAGGTGGCCTTTATTCTCAATTTCACTCAATAAATGCTGGTGTTCCCCAGGGATCAGTTTTGGCCCCAACTCTGTTCCTCATTCATATCAATGATCTCATATCTACCACTCATAATCCAATACATTCCTACGCAGATGACTCAACACTCCACAGTTCCTTCACATTTACCAATTCTTTCACCCAACCCGATCTTATAAATTCAAAAATAAACACTGCAATTTCTCTGAACCAGGACCTTTCTAGAATTAATGAATGGGGACAAAAGAATCTAGTTTCCTTTAACCCGTACAGCCCCAGCGACGCGCCTGACGCGTCGGCGATGTATGTAACGCACAGCCCCAGAGACGCGCCTGGCGCGTCACCCTAATTGCGCCGACCGTAACCTCAGGTGTAGCCACTCAAGAGGGCTCAGATTTGTATGGGAACTGTGTACGTATCCCACGCAACCGTGCCGATGGTTGAAAACTCTCAAAGTCCACGTGCGTGCGCGCGAGCGCGCAATAACCTGTTTTTTTGGGATAATTGCCTTCAATTTTTTACTCTTATAAAATCCATTTCGGGGGCTCTGTAGGACCATTTTTTAAGCTTTTTGAGCGGTTTTTCGTGGTTTTTCCTTCATTCCTAACCCATTCGCTATTGTTTCTGGAATAAAACCATTTTTTGAAAACCGGCCGGGTTCTGGTGCGCAAACATTACAAAACTAGCCGGGGCTCCACGGGTTAATGCACAGAAAACCAAGTAAATTCAATTTTCTAACGACAGAATCTCACTGACTCCCATATATTTTTTAATGATGTAAATATTCCCACTTCCCCTAGTATTGACATTCTCGGTGTAACATTAACTACTAACTTGAGCTGGACACATTATGTTAGAAGCATTGCTAAGAATGCCTCTAAAAAACTGGGACTCCTGTACAGAGTTCGAGAATTCTTCACTGACGAGCAGTTGGCCGTAATATATAAAAGTCATGTGCGTTCTCAGATGGATTACTGTTCACCTCTGTGGAGTGGAAGTGGAGTGGTTGCATTGAGGCAGTTGGACAAAATTCAAAATAAAGCTATTAGATTAATCAATATCCCTGCAATCACACAGGACCTTCCTACATTATCCATACGAAGAAACGTTGCACCCCTTGCATTATTCTACAGATATTTTCACAGCAATTATTGTTCCGAGGAACTTGCTTCAATTGTGCCGCCTCTCCACATCTTTCCCCGTAGAACTAGGGCAGCTGAGAGCGCCCATGAATTTACACTTTCTCCTCCACAATGCAGAACTTCTGCTTATCAAAATTCATTTATCCCTAGAACTACTACTCTTTGGAATTCACTTCCCTCGAGTTGCTTTCCACAAACTTACAATCTACAAAAGTTTAAATCCAGTTGTTACAAACATTTTATGAATGGAGGATGCCTTTAGGCACATGGACCTTTTTGTTTTATCTGTGTTTTTCCTTCCTCCGTTCATTGTCTATTAAAAAAAAAAAAAAAAAAAAAATATATAATATGTAATATATATATATGTATATATATATATATATATATATAATAATATAATAATATATATATATATATATATATATATATATATATATAGGCCCATTTAGGCTATAGGCTACATATGGAATATATGTCCACGACATAGCCTACTAATTCACGCCAAACACTATTACCGTATACTATGGAAGCCCCTTACTATGGAAGACCATGACCGCCACCGGTACGCGCAACTTTTCTTGGCCAATCATGTTCCGCGTAATTCTGACGTCACGCACTGGCAACCAACCAGCATCGCGTAACTCTGTCGTCATCGATCATAGCTATGGTCTTCCATACATAGCCAATCCACAGGGCGTAACTCTGAAGACATTATACTCTAGAAGAGGGAGTTACGCGTAACTCCAGAAGTTGCGCGTAGCGGTGGCGGTAAGGGGCTTCCATAAGTAGTTGTCGATGTGGTGTTGGCAGTGGTGGTGGTGGTAGAAGGGGTGTTAGCAGTCGTGGTGGTGATGGTAGCAGTAGCACGCTCTAACCATTACACCATCAAAACAGTATTATCATTGCATATCTGTTTAACCCTTTGAGTACCAGCGACGTGTATTATATTTTATATTAGCTATATTTATACGATATTATACAGCTTGGGAAGGATCTATGGTAGTTAAAATGGTTGACTGAGATAGTTTGAAGCCTATTAATTGCTGGATACAATCGTCTAATAGTAGGCCTAGTCAGAATAAAGTTAAAAGGACGTCCCTGGAACTGGACGGGTTATTATCGATGTTTACGGCTCCAACTACCCTATAGCCTGAAACTAGCAAGTGGCCAATTACCAGTAGGTGTGCAATAATTTATTCTAGCCATAGGTAATTATATTAAGGGGGTACTACTCGCTTTATCTGGACCCCCTTCTTCCTCATGTTTAGCACATTAGTTTTGAGGTTTTAGGACGTTCGTTCCGTTAGTTTAGCGATTTTTTAGACCTTTCGACTCATTTTTGTTATCAATATTAAGACCTTTCGTGCTCTTTAGGTGTCGATTTTTTCCTGGCGAGCGTAAGCGAGCTTCTAATTTTTCTACCGAAAAATTTACAAATTTATCTTGAAAGGGGGTTTAGTTTTTTTCTTTTTCTAAGCTTGATGGAGGTCTAGCGAGGAAACTTACAAATAAATTAGTAAATAAGATATATAGACCAAAAACCATGTACTACATCCCTTATACACCTAGCTAATTGGACGATAATTTGAGGCAATTGATTAGTAATTTATTTGCAATATATAGACTAGGATAGACTGTGCAGTAGGTTATATTTATTGATATTAAATAGACGTATAGCCTATAATCGTCTTTGGTACTTGGCGACGCTACTAGGCTGAATATTTACGTGCTTTCATTGTTCGCTACTATCCATGTTTTCTCTGTTCTATTCCTGTTTATAGTTATATTAATATGGTGTTTGTGCTGTTGTATAAATCAAGTGACATACAAGGATAGTAATTTCATGAGAAGGTTTTGTAAGATATAAATCTGTTAAATTTTTGTATAATTTAAGGATGTGTTGCAGTAGTAACGTTAGTGTAGGTCTAAATATAGTGTCCGCTAATTTAACGATAGGAAACCCCCATACCCCCGTCCTCTACACACACAGAGACAAACACAAGCACACACACATACAGAAACACATACACACATAGATATACACACTTACGGAGACTCATACACAGGCACACACATACACAATCACACACACTGGAATGCTTACTCAGAGGTATACAAACATACACATACATAAATTATACACACACACACACACACATATCTTAACAATTGACTAACGTATGATTAGCATTGTATGTATTTTGTTTTAATTCTGGCTAGCCTTAGACAATATAACACAGCTTAGGAAGCATTTGGGTAAAATCTATCTACTTAAATATCTTGATTTCTAAAGATCTCTGCTAAGGTTGATGACAATCGTTTATTAATAGCCAGAATAAAACGAATTAATTAGCTAGTACCTTATCCCCACACAATCCAGCACATCCTGCCACCCAAGGGCAGCCCTCTGTACGTGGGTCCCCAAACACCATCCATATAATTATCTCATCTTACGTGGTTGAAATTCCTATAGATATTAATTGGGTTCATAACATATTACATAACTAGGATATAATCTGATCCTATCCACCAACCCTTAAGGGGGGTGACCCGCTTTTTGTTATTTCTCTCCTTTGCTCTCTTTCTCTGGCTTGTATCCATTCGGCCCCATTCAGTCAACTATTTTGAGACGTTTATCCCCATCTAGGTGTCAATTTCTTCCTGGCGAGCGATAGCGAGCCAGCATTATATTAAGAAATCCGGCTTCGCCGGAGAAATTTTTCCATCGAAAAATGTACAAATTTAGCCTGCTGTCAAACAAAAATACAAAATATGCTGGCTCGCTACCGCTCACCAGTAAACAATTAACACCTGGATGGGGATAAACGTCTTAAAACAGTAGGTTGAATGGGGCCAAATGGGTACAAGGCAGAGAAAGATAGAAAAGGACAGAACAAAAACAGGTCACCCCCTTAACTCCCCCACACAACCTCGCATGTTATTCCGCCCGAGAGCAGCCCTCTCTGAAAACAGCAACCCCATAAGCTCAGCGAGTTCCCGAGTGTGTATGTTGGTTTGTATGTGCGTATGTGTGTGCGAGTTCTTTGGCATGACGTCACTGAGGGGGCGGGGTTAATGCGCCGCTGGGATGTTCAAAAACTCGTGGTAATACTTATCACTATCTCGTAACTTAATTAATGCCTGTCATCTATATAATAACTCACTTAGATACACACAGGGAAGTATTGGACAACTCTTTTCTTTATATATACTGTATATATACAATTTTGTTTAAAATATGATATTTTGAGGCAGTTGGTACAACGAAGTACGTGATCCGCTTTTTGACTGGCTACAGCCGACGATTTTTACCAGGAAATAAATTTAACATTAACTAGAAATACTCGATTTATTCTATATCTGACATCATAGACGAATATTGTAGAGCATCAACCTTGTCTACATCAATAAACCCACAAAATACAATTTAATCACATAATTATGCAGCAAAAGAACTAACAATATTTCGATTTTTCCGTCATGCCGATAAAGTTGCCAAGGTCTAATTCTCGTAATCAAAGAGAAATCCAAGTATATAATTATAACATAATACATACGTTAGTGTATCCTAGCCTAGTCTAACTTACTCTAAACTATACTGGGTTTAATCTAATATAGTCAATAAATTATAGTAAAGACCATAGGGGAGATATTATACGATAACATGTATATACTAACTAACTACTCACCCCTCCCTTGGCCCCCTCTCCCTTCACCCCCTTCCCATTCTCTAAAACCCTGGATACATTTTTGCTAATAGATGGCGTAGGCATTCACTATTCAAGTAATACTTCGAATTTACTGTTTCCTCGTAAGCTAGGTTACTCATGATTTCACAGGTATTTAATTTAGAGCTACACCAGTGTTTTCCTCAATTTCTGAAGCAAATTCCTATGTTAGGAATCTCAGACGATCTTTATACAACTATCTTCATTAGTATTTATAAGATAAGGCAATAAAGAAAGGCTATTATTTATTCTGGTCAATTGTAATCGCCCCCTTAAGAACTAGCCAATATTTCCATTAATTCTACGTCACGTGAAGTTACCAAATACTAAATGTTAGTACCTATAGATATATATAATCACGAATTTATTACACTACCTATTTCGATAACAAAATACTCAGTATGTTATCTAGTGAGCTAAACTTGCAACTAATTAATTTAGCAAAGTAAAACGTATGGTTTAAGAAATTTCGTGATGGGGGCAATGAGTGATAATTACGATGTGTCAGTATGGAGAGAAAGCGAGAGAGTGTGTGTGTGTTTAGAGATGACTAATTCGTATTAAGCAATAACCTACCAGTCCATTAGGTTGATCAATTATAATATAATTGCTATCATTAAACATATAATAGCATAGGCTACAGTAATATAGACTAGGGTAAATTGTGCGGTAGGGTTTATTCATGGATACACAAAATATACGTAGCCTATATTCTCCATTGGTGACTCTACTGACTATTAACAGGTATTATTTTTCGCTAACATCCATGTTTTCTCTGTTCTATTCAATTTGATAGTTATATTAGTATGGTGTTTGTGTTATTATACGAATCAAGTGACTTACGGCATGCAAGGATAGTAATTTCTTGAGAAAGTTTTGTAGGATATAAATTGGTTGTGTTTGTATAATTAAGGACGTGTTAAAGTAGTAAGTTGGTGTAGGTCTAAATATAGTGTCCGCTAATTTAACTATAGGAAACCCCCACACCCCCGTCCCCTACACACGCATACACCATACACTGGCATACACACATACATAGACATACACACATACACACAGACAGACACATACACATAGACATACACACACGCACACTGACATGCTCACTCACGGGCATACACACATACAGACACATACACACACACACACAAGCTACACTCAAACCACACACATACACACGTATACATTTTGAATGTTGCAGAGGGTGCCAACTTAACAATTGACTAATTAATTATTAACATTGTAAGTATTTACTTTCTTTTAATTCTGGCTAGCATTAAACAATGCAATACAGCTTAGGACGAACCTCTAGCATTTGGGTAAGATCTATCTATTTAAATATCTTGATTCCCACAGATTTCTGCTAAGGTAGATAAACAAAAATATTTAATAGCCAGAATAGGACTACAACTAAACAATACGTCTTGGTATATACAACAGTTAAACAGACTAATCCAGATAATATATAGTACAACATTGTAGCTATTATATCATATGCAACTCAAAACAGATTTTCGGGGTAAGCCATGAATAGGTTAGCCTATAGCTAAGTAGTAGATATCACTGGGCAGTTGGTATACTATATAGTATTGGATATGCTCAATCTTCATATATAGGCTACAATATTAATGTCATCTAACACTGTTTCTATAATTCACTAGCTAGTATCTTATGCCCACACACGCCAGCATATCCTGCCCTCTGTGGGTCCCCAAACACCATCCACATCTCTCATCTTACGTTGTTGAAATTCCCACCTATTTATTACCGTCTTGTTGGTGTACTGGTTAGAGTTTAAAAATATGTGTGTGATAACCCAGGTTCGAATCCCGGTGGCTCACATATATGCTTTCATTAATTTCATTGGAGGTGTTTGGTGTTGTGGTGAAATTAATAATATATAGATAATTTATATAATTGGCTTCATAAAACAAATTTATTTCCTATAACTTGATCCTTTCCACCAACCCTTAACTCCCCCACGCAACCTTGCATGTTATTCTGCCCGAGAGCAGCCCTCTCTGGAACCAGCAACCATATAAGTTCAGCGAGTTCCCGAGTGTGTGTACGTATGTGTGTGTGTGTGCGAGTTCTTGGATATGACGTCACTGAGGGGGCGGGGCTAATGTGCCTCGGGGATGTTCAAAAACTCGTGGTAATATGTATCATTATCTCGTGACTTTATTAATGCCTGCCAGATATATAATAACTCATTTAGATACATAGGGGCTACAGGGAAGTATTGGACAACTCTTTGCTTTATATACATCAAAAATGGTGTTTTAAAGGATGATATTTTGAGTCAGTTGGTACGAGGGAGTACTTCGTCGGCTTTTTGACTGGCTACAGCTGGTGATTTGTACCAGGAAATTAATTTAACATTAACTAGAAATACTCGATTTCTTCTATATCTGAAAGCATAGCCGAATATTGTAGAGCATCCTTAACAAACTTGGCTATATCAATAAACCTACAGAATACAATTTAATCACATATGCAGAAAAAGAACTACCAATATTTCGATTTTTCCGTCATGCCGATAAAGTTGCCAAGGTCTAATTCTCGTAATCAAAGAGAAATTCAATTACATATAACATAATACATACGTTTGTGTATCCTATATCCTAGTCTAACTTACTCTAAACTATACTATGTTCAAACTAATATAGCCAGTAACTTATAGTAAAGACCATAGAATAGAAATTGAAATGATAAGATAAATATTTAACTAGCTACTCACCCCTCCCTTGGCCCCCTCTCCCATCACCCCCTTCCCATTCTCTGGATCCATTTTTGCTAATAGACGGCGTAGGCATTCACTTTCCAAGTATTTATTCGATTTTGCCGTGTCCTCATATGCTACTCGTGATTTCGTAATCATATATTTTGGAACTATATATCACCATTCCTTAAGTTTTGAATGTAATTACTATATCTAGATGCATGGGAGATCATTATTCAACTAACTTGATTATTCTATAGAAGTTATAGAAGTAGAAAGAGGCTATATTTAATTTGTGCTTATTTGCAATCGGCACCAAAATAACTAACCAATATTGCCATTCATTCTATGTCACGTGCGGTTATGAAATACTAAATGTTAGAACCTATAGATATATCTAATTAAGAGTGTATTACCCTTTTCGATAACAAGATACTCAGTATGTTATCTAGTGAGCTAAACTTCCAACTAATGAATTTGGCAAAGTAAAAGACGTATGGTTTAAGATATTTTGTGAGGGGGGCATCGAGTGTTAATTACGACGTGGCAACTATGGCGCGGGTTGAGAGGGAGAGAGAGAAAGAGAGAGAGAGACAGAGAGAGGATGGGGGCAGAGGGAGAGAGAGTTAAAAGGGGCCCATTTCGTATATTTATTCATCGTACAACAGCCTGCCATTCCATTAGGTTGCTTTTAATAACTAACTTGCTATCATTATACATACAGTAGGCTACAGTAATTTAGACTAGGGTAGGAGATCGCGGAGGGTATACTTATTGATAACAAAAATGTATATAGCCTAATCGGCTTTGGTACTTGGTGACTCAACTAGGCTGAATATTAACGTGCTTTAATTTTAGCTACCAGCACTTTTTTTGTTCTATTCTGTTCATAATAATAATTGTATTAATATAGTGTACTGTGTTACTGTATGAATAAAGTGCAAGGGTAATAATTTCTTGAGGCTTTATACATATAGGAATCGGTTACTTGTCTATTTTAATCATGTGTTGCAGTAGTAACGTTAGTGTATCTCTAAATATAGTGTCACTTAATTTACCTATAGGAGCGATCCACATCCCCTACACACACACAAACATACATAGACATACAGATACACAGGCATACATACACACACACATACATAGGCAAACAGTAACTGTGAAACAGTATTATCAGACTTTCTTCTATTCAACTGCTGAGCTCTGGAACTCTCTCCCAGAATCAGTTTTTCCCTCTTCCTAGGACTTAAATTGTTTCAAACTCCGTGTGTCCAGGCATTTTGGCTCGAACGTCCCTTGATTTTGTCTCTGTCACTCTTTCAACTCTGGGGAGGCACTCGGTACAGGCAGTTCTGCCTTTTGTCTCCCTCACTCACATAGAAAAAAAACCCAGACACACAGGCATACACACACACATTCAGCTACATACATAGGCACACAGGCATACATACAGCGAGAGAGAGACATATAGTACTGTCAGTGGTGCCAAGCTGTCTGCATTGACACTTTCCCACAAAGCTCTGCTTACTTTGATAAAAAATCGTTTATATAGCCAGAATAAAATAAAAAAATAAGTCAAAACCGATTTCGGGGTAAGCCAATAGGTTATAGCTAAGTAGTTGATACCATTGGGCGGTAGGTGTGTAGGCCTACTATTAAATATGCTAACTCTTTATATATTTAATATTTATGTCCTCTAACATTGTCTTTATAATTCATTAGCTGGTGTACATCCTGCCACACAAGGGCAGCCCTCTGTGGGTCTCCAAGCACCATCCATATCTCTCATCTTACGTGGTTGAAATTCCTCTATATTTATTGGGTCCATAACATATTATTATATAACTAGGCTATAACTTTATCCTATCAACCAACCCTCAACTCCCCTGTACAACCTTGCATGTTATTCCGCCCGAGAGCAACCCTCTCTGGAAACAGTAACCCCATAAGCTCAGCGAGTTCCCGAGTGTACGTACGTATGTGTGTGTGTTGGTTTGTATGTGCGTATGTGTGTGTTCTAGGGAATGACGTCACTGAGGGGGCGGGGCTAAAGTGCTGCGGAGATGTTCAAAAACTCGTGGTAATATTAATCACTATCTCTCACTATCTCGTGACTTTATTAACGCCTGCCAGATATATAATAACTCATTTAGATACATACAGGGAAGTATTGGACAAATCTTTACTATATATACATGTAAAATGGTGTTTAGAAGACGATATTTTGAGTTAGTTGGTACGAGGAAGTATGTCTTCGGCTTTTTGACTGGCTACAGCTGGCGATTTTTACCAGGAATTAAATTTAACATTAAATATAAATACTCGCTTTCTTCTATATCTGACAGCATAGACGAATATTGTAAAGCATCCTTAACACACTTGTCTACATCAATAAACCCACAAAATACAATTTAAGTACATATGCAGAAAAAGTACTACCAATATTGCGACTTTTACGTCTTACAGGGGCCAGTTGCCAAGGTCTAATTCGTGTAATAAATAGGAATCCAAACACATATAACATAATACATATGGTTGTGTATCCTAGCCTAGTCTAACTTACTTTAAACTATACCTTGTTTAATTTGATATAGCTAGTTATCGATAATAAAGCCCTTATTAGGAGAAATGTTAGATAATGAGTTACATAATATGGCAACTCACCCCTCCCTTGCTACCTACCTACCCCCATATCCAAACATTTTTGTTAATAGATGGCGCGAGAGTTCACTTTTCTTTATTTAACCCCTTCTGTACCGGTGACGTATTTTGTATTTGGTTTCAGCTACATGTATACGATTATATGAACAGCTTAGGAAGGATATATGGTAGCTAAAAGGTTTAATTGAGATAGTCTGTAGCCTTTTCATGGGTAGACATCCTTCTCAAGCTTAAAAATATCGTCTAATTACTCTAATAGGTGCCAGAATATAATGAAAAGGACGTCACCGGTACTGAAGGGGTTAAACTATTGCTAGGGTTTTCGTGATTTCGCTGGTATTAAATTTAGAGCTGAATCAGAATAATACTCAATTTCTGAAGCAAATTACTGTCTGCAATAACGGGAGACCTTTATGCAACTAAATGTATTATTATTTATAAGTTTAGACAGGATAAAGGCCTATAAATTATTTCGTGTTAATTTGCATTCGCCCTCTATAGAACTTACCAATATCCGCATTCATATTACGTCACGAAAAGTTGCCAAATACTAAATTGTATTACCCATTGTATTATCCAAGTGCTTAATCTACTTACGAATGCATTACACTAACATATTCCTAAACAAAATGCTTAGGTTAGGACATAGTTTTCTAAACTGGAAACTACCGGTACTTGATTCAAAAATAAAAAGTATGAATAATTTATAAGAATAATTCAGACAAGATTAAATACAATATTGTAGCCTATATATATACAAACTCATAACATTTCTTGGTAAGCCAATTAATATGAAATAGCTAAGTAATAGATACCATTGGGCGGTTGGTTTATATTAAATATGCTAACTTCATATATTTAATATTGATGTCCTCTAACATTGTCTCTATAATTTATTAGCTATAGTCAGTTTATTTTCAGCTGATGGTAAATTGAATCCCTTAGCAACTAATTTCTCGAAAACTAACGGAAAAATCAGAAACCTCTGTCACTGCCAATAGAGCCAAGTTTTCATAATTAACACCAAGTTTCGCTATAAAACCTGCATAATAGCGGAGCAATCAAGCTGAAGAGACCCCAATTTAGCATCAGCTGGAAAAAATAGAGTATAGCACATCCTGCCACCCAAGGGCAGCCCTCTGTGGGTCCCCAAGCACCATCCATATCTCCCATTTTACGTGGTTGAAATTCTGATTTATTTACTCATTGGTATTTATTTGGGTTCATACATTATTATAGTCCTATAACTTGATAATTTCCAGCAACCCCTTACATACCGGCGATGTATTTTTAATTTGATTTCAGCCACATTTAGACAATATTATGAAGCGTAGGAAGGATTATGAGGTAGCTAAAATGTTTCAGATAGTTTTTAAACTCTTAATTGGTAGACATCCTTCCTAAGATGAATAACATTGTCTAAATGTAGCTGAAATAAAATACAAAATACAACCTCGCATGTTATTCCGTCCGAGAGCAGCCCTCTCTGGAAACAGCAACCGGCCCATAAGCTCAGCGAGTTCCCGAGTGTGCGTACGTATGTGTGTGTGTGTTGGTTTGTATGTGCGTATGTGTATGCGAGTTCTTGGGCATGACGTCACTGAGGGGGCGGGGCTAATGTGCCGCGGGGATGTTAAAAAACTCTTGGTAATATTTATCGTAACTTAAGTAATGCCTGCCAACAATTTAATACTTCATTTAGATACATACAGGTAAGTATTGGACAACTCTTTGTTTCATACATTATCTAATATGTTGTTTAAAAGATGATATTTTGAGTCAGTTGGTACGTGAAAGAATGTCATCGGCTTTTTGACTGGCTACAGCTGGTGTTTTTTGCTGGGAATTTAGTTTAGCATTACATAGAAACGGGCGCTTTCTGCAAAATTTAAAAGCATGGACGAATATTGTAGAACATGCTTAATAAGCCTGCATATTTCAATTAACCGACAGAATAAGGCTTAATCAATAGTGCAGAAAAAAAACTACCAATATTGCGACTAAGGGAGCGGGAAGGGTGGGGGGACTGGGGAGGGGGAGGGGGGGGGGGAAGAGGAGAGAAGTTCCGGTTCAGTGTTTACGGGATTTCGTAGGAGGTGGATGTGCGTCGGCGTTGGTCCACGAAGGCGATACACTCTTGTATTCCTTTACACAATACACTGGGATGCTGTTATTTTTCTCCCATATCGAAATAAGGTTAGTGAAGCATCTAAGGTATATACTTTACTGCATTGTTTGGTATTTTAGCCATTATAAGGGCTAATTCTATGCATGGTACCGGGTATTTTAGGACAGTTTCGGAAGCTACGTACGGTAGCAACGTTGCAGTTGGGGTATTTATCAACAACATCCTAGCCTAAATACTTAAAATACATGTATACACGGCATCCGAATTTGGTAATATATAAGCGTATTAAGGACGCTTAGGCTATAATCAGTGTATTTACAGTACATCCCCCCATCCACAAGTAGCCTATGGGGAGCGCCGCCCCCCAGAGTGCCCAGACCCCCACTGAGATGCGCAGTAGATTGTAGACCTAGATGCTAGCCCGATACTATAGCCTAGTCTGTATTTTCAGCCGACGATAAATTGTAATATTCTCGACTTTTAGGCTACTCTGCTATTAATCGTTTCTGTACCGGTGACGTCATGGTTGATTCGGAAAAACTAAATAAGATGGCCACCAATTTTACCATGGATTTTTTTATTTTTCCGTTAGTTTTCATCAATAGGTCTATAGGCTATAGGGTTTGGAAATAATTACAACCCTCGGCGAAACCGTTTTTCCCATTATACAACGATCTTCAGACACGCCGCCCGATAGTGGGGAGGGCTATGAAGTACAGGGAAAATGAGGGGTTAAATGCGTAAAACGGCGATTAAAACGTATTTTAGCATAACTTGGCTCGGGTTTTAAGGTATTTCTAAGGCCTAAAACCCAATATTTCGAAAATCCGAGCCAAGTTTTGGCCAAAGCTGGCTCGGATTTTGAGAGTTTGTAGACAACAAAATGACAGTAACCTCATTTAGAAATTTGGCTCAGGTTTCCCGAAATTGCAAAGCCATAAACCCGAATATTGGAAAACCCGAGCCAAGTTTTGGCAAAACTTGGCTCGGATTTTGCGAATTTTAAGAGTAAACAAATTACAGTAGGCCTAACCTAATTTAGAATTTTGGCTCCTGTTTCCCTAAATTGCAAACCCCAAAAAGCATAATTTTGGAAAACCCGAGCCAATTTTTGGCAAAACTTGGATCGTATTTTGAGAATCGAAAAAGACTAACTAAATGTCGGAAATCGGCTCATGATTTCCCTAATTGCAAAGCCATATAACCAGATTTATTGAAAACTAGCACTTATTTAAATCATAAATATCCAGTAACATAGAACTAGTACATTGGATACAAGCCTAATCCACACCTAACGCCTACAATGTGTCCGTAGTAGGCTCAGTTCAGTTAGAATTCGGGAAGTTTAGCCTTAACGTCGGCACTTCCCTAAGAGGTTTTGTTATTTTTCTTTTTGTGACTTTTTGTGACGTGCTCATTTGTCTAAAAATAAATATATCTCATTTTTCATCCCTTTTTCTGAAATCTTCTTTCTTCAGTTTTGTTTCTTCTCTCTTCCTTCATTCTTGTTTCTTCTCTCTTCAGTCTTCTTATTTCAGTTCTTTCAATTTTTCTCTCTCGTACTCTCCACATTTGATAGATTGTCTGTTTCACTCTATCGCTTATTTCTTTGTTAAATAAAAGATGTCCGATGACTTGGTTTTCATGTTCAATATAAGGCTGTTGGAACCCTGGATCTTTTATTCTGCATGCTTTATAAAATGAACAGTGTATTTTTTTATATAAAATAGGCCTAGTAGAAAATGTTTTAGGTCTTCTGTTCCTTCCTTACACAGATCGCATTGTGTCTCTCCTCCCACATGCCTATTTCTATCTTTTAGATTTAAGTTATTTGTCCTACATCTGTAAAATATTATAGATGCCTGTGTGTTGTCATAAATATCTTCCTCGCTCTTAATCTCCTTCTTATAACTTCTATACACTTCTAGGCTACTCTTAATTCTCTGCCAACTCCTCTCGCCATCTTCCCGAATCCCAGTCCAGAACTCTTTTTCTAATGTCGTCCTTCTTAATATTTGCTAAATTTGTTTCTCCTAACTTCAAATTCCCTACATACTTTCGAATTTCTGCAGTCCAGAAAGGGATCTTTACTATTTCTAAGTTTTTCCTCTGTGATTCTTCTTAGCAAGTCATTACTTTCCTCTCCTACTAAATATTTAAGATATTTTATGTTACCTTCCATAATTCTTGCCTCCATTGATGAGGCTCCTATTTCACCCCTTAAGGTTACCTTTTGGGCATACCTAGTAGGCCTACGTGGGATACAACACTCTACTCTAAACTCTACTCTACCTTCTACTCTAAACTTTCCCTCCTACTAACGTTTCTGAGCCAGTACCGATACAAAGGTCAGCCCTGTGGATCTGCACGGTCTGCGGGCGGGTTCAAAAGAAGAAGAAGAAGAAGAATGGCGGTTGGGCCGGCGCCCATTTAGTAGCCTACCGGTATTCGGCCGTATCTGTAAATACGAATGCGAGTCACTTCGAGCGAATTCCTGATCGAGCGGATGCACAATCTAACCTAATTAACCTAACTTAGGTCAATATACAGGAGGCGCTACAATATAGGTAGCAAAATTATAATGGTAGTTTTGGGTTCCTATCATCATATGCGTCATTTCTATATACTTTTTATCCCCGGGAAAACAAAACAAATCTTGGGTTTTTTTTTTTTTTTTTTTTTTTAATTAACCTGACAAGCGCGATATGACAGTAGGTGCTAGGGTAGTTATTTGTGCATTTCTAGCCCTGGATTCTGACAGAATTCGTTATATTTACAATATAAACCATTATTTGTTTTCGGTATGCTTTTATTTTACATATATGATGTATATATGAACCTTCAAGAGTGCTAAAATAAGTGGGAAAAGCATTTGGGTGGTGAAAAACGAAGATATTGGCCACCCGGTCATAATCTCAGGCGAGAGAGAGACAGGCAGCTTTCCCCTCTCGCTGTCTGGGAGTCAACTGAGGAGAGCGGGGCGGTGTGTGCCGGTGTCTGGGTGTTGCATAACGATCTTTTATGCAACCCACTTTTGCTACATTATCGCGGGAGAGAAAAATAACCGATAAATGATGATAATAAGAGGAAAAATAGGTGATAATTGAGGAGGGGAGGGAGGGGGGAATAAGGTGGGGAAGGAGGGGAGGGGGGTGGGTGAGATTTACATGGATGAGTACTGGAGGGGAATTATCTCACCTAGAGACAAATTCCTTTGTTTTGATAGGCCCTTTTTTTTTATGGAAGTCTTTTTTTATGGTCCTGCTTCCGTGAGGCCTATCGCGTTCCCTATAGGAAGCCTTCCGTGAGGCCTATCGCGCTTGCCGGGTTAACCTAACCAAAAAACCTAACCTAACCTAAATGTATTTGGGGGCTATTAGGTTAGGTTAGGTTAGGTTAGGTTTGGTTTTTTGGTTAGGTTAATGACCAAAACAAAAAATCTCAAGAAAATAAATGAAAAATCCCAAGATTTTTTTTTTTCCCGGGGATAAAAAGTATATAGAAATGAAGCATATTATGATAGGAACCCAATGGCGGTGCAAAGGCGGCAGTACGTGTGGAGAGTGAGCAGAGCGAGTTCTTTGACCTGAATGTTGGTTTGAAACAGGGGTGTGTGATGTCCCTGTGGTTGTTTACTGTATATATGGATGGAGTCATGAAAGAAATACTATCAAGAGCAGTGGATGTTGGTGTATCGCTGAAAAGGGTGGGAATTGAGTGGAAGCTACCTATACTGCTGTTTGCGGATGATACAGTTCTGATGAGTGATAATGAATGGGAGTTGCAGGGTCTGGTAAATGAGTTTGGAACAGTGTGCGAAAAACGGAATTTGAAGGTAAACACGGGGAAGAGCAAGGTTATGGTCTTCGAAAGGGGTGAAGTCACAGAGTGTGAGGTGAAGCTGAACGGTCAGGCTAAGGAGATCGTCAACTCTTTTAAGTATCTGGGCAGTGTGTTGAGTAAAGATGGGATTATGGATGAAGAGGTACGGGAGAGGGTACAACAGGGGAAGAGGGTTGTAGGAATGCTAAAAGCAGTAACAAGAATAGGGTGGTCAGTATGGAAGTGAAGAAGTCCTTGCATGACAGTGTGGTAATCCCGACACTGACTTACGGAAGCGAAGCATGGACGTTGGTTGAGAGACTCAGACCAAGAGTGAGAGCAGTGGAAATGAATTACTTAAGGAGTGCGTGCGGAGTTACATGGAGGGATAGACAGACTAATGAGGAAGTAAGAAGGAGGTGTGGTGTGGAGGTAGATGTGCTGGAAAGTGTGAAAAGGAACAACTTGAGATGGTTCGGCCATATGGAACGTATGGAAAGCGAGAGAATGACTAAGAGGGTGTACGAGAGCGAGGTGGAGGGACAGAGGGGGAAAGGAAGACCGAATATGAGGTGGAAGGATGGAGTGAGGAACTACATGAACGAAGGCGGTGCTGGTTGGGGGAGGGGCGTCGACTGACCGGGGACAGAGGTGCATGGGGGCGGTTCGTTCGTGGCCACCCCTTCGGGGATCACGGCGTCAGGCAATAGATTATAGATAGATAGATAGATGATAGGAACCCAAAACTACCATTAGAATTTTGCTACCTATATTGTAGCGCCTCCTGTATATTGACCCTAACTTAACTTAACCTAACCTAACCTAAGTTAACCTAACTTAACCTAACCTAAATGCGCCTCCGCTCGAATATGAATTCGCTCGAAGTGTCCAGATACCGTAAATACTACCGCAACTACGAATCTTGTTTCTGAGACCTAGTATATTAACCTAACCAAACAACCCAACCTATCGACAGAGATGGGCAGGTGGAGTGGACTAAAAAGCTGGTGGACAGACCTCGGGAGATAGGTGAAAATGGTGTGTGTACGAATCGGTGCCGTCTATAGGAAGGTATTGACAACCATGTTACGACAAAATTCCATTTTAGTACCATATATTTTTATTAGGTTTTGCCGAGGCTTAAAACACATTTTCATATTATGTTTAGAGCATATCAAATCCATATTTGTTTTCAAATATTGCAAAATAATTGGTGACCAACTTATTTAGTTTTACTGTTGATTCTAATGTTTCATCTTATTCCCGTACTCTGATACTACTCCTCCACCTCTCCCTGGGCCTACTGTTTTTTCGGTAGAATTTTTCCAAAGGGACACGCATTTGACAGGTGCCACCAAGGATTCAATACATATTATTTTGTTTTTGGTTTCCACGCATCCAACACCAAGCTAGGCTACACCCTTTTCTGGGGTACGAAACACTAAAGAAACTTTAGTAAAATTCTACCCTTTCTCCATCTCCTCTAATTTTAGCCTGCCCACCTTCTCCTCTCCTCTCAAATGGTATATAGCCTCCTTCTCCACCTCTCCTTGGGCCTACTGTTTTTCCCTACTCTAGCCTAGGCTATACCTGCTCGGCTAGGCAATGACTTGCAAAAAAAAAAATTTGCTTTTCGGGTGTATTCGGCCTGATAATCGGGCATGATTCTGGTATGTCCGAGTCGTTCTAGTCATGCTCTGGTCATCACCCGAATGTTCGGGTGAGTTGGCCAAAAGTTAGTGTATGGGTTAACTTTTGGGAAATCCTCGAGTGCGTTCGGGTAAAAAAACCGTTACAAAATCCTCGAGTCACCTTCGATTTACATTCGAGTCGTATTCGGCTTACATTCTAACATATTCTGATCGCATTCGACCTATTCGGGTCACTTTCGAGTATTTTTTTTTAACCCGATTCATAACAGAATTGATCGAACCTAAGTGGACTTGACCCGATGATGTAGACCGTAACCCGAATTAGACTCGATGCTCAGTGGAAAATTCCTACATAAATTTGTTCGAAAGTCAACTGTTACTCGATGCTGACCCGAATTTCAGGATGATGACTGGATGGATACCCGAATACTACTAGAAAATGACTCGATGCATGTCCGATATTTCTAATTAGACTCGATGATTACTCGATCGTCATCCGAATGACTAGAATGTAAGTCGAAGGCTAGTCGAAGTCAAGTCGAATCAAACCCGAACACGAGCCGATGGGCGGAACCACGTGAAGCAGTCCTGTGTGCAGTTGGAGCGGCCCGAATAATCGTACACTGCCACCCACGCACGGGCCCTATATATATTCTGGTTATAATAATAATAATAATAATAATAGTTCTTAAAGCTAGCGCATGCTAAGCTAGCTAAGGATAGCTCAATAAGGCCGATTAGGTGTATTTCCATTGGGGTCCTGTACTACTACCCCATCCCTTTGCTCATGAGGGATGGTAACGACTCAGTGCTTGTGAAAAATCTTTAATGCGCCGAGCGTGGGCGCGAACCCGGGCCTTCTGGGTGGAAGTCCGAGACGCTAGTCACTACACCAAGCGAGCCGCTTGGGTTCGGTTGGGTTCCTGACTTCGGGTGGGGTTCGGTTTTCATTAGGTTTTAAGTTGGGTTACTTCGGGTGTGATTCGGTTTTAACTCGGGTTGGTATCGGCTACTCGGGTCACCGTCGATTAGCTTTCGACTCATGGTCGATTCAATTCCGTTCAACTTCTGGTTAGTTTCGAGTAATATACGGGATAACATCGACTCGTATTCGAGACGCATTCGAGTCCCTTGGGTAGCATTCGAATTGCTTTCTAGTCATAGTCGGGGTACGAGTCTCATTCGGGGACTTCGGGTGAATTCGGGGGAAAAGTGCAAGTCATTGCCATCGGGTTACTGTCGGGTCGCGGTCGACCTCTGTATGACGCGGCCTTTATAGGCCTACCACCCCAAATATATATCTATCTACCATAATAGGCATATGAATAGAGTAAACACTGTACTTAACGCCATGTTTTATATTATATTATTAGGTCTAGGGGATGTTTTTTAAAGCTTGATGGAGGTTTAGCGAGGAAACTAACAAAAATATGAAATATATACAATTATACATAGCCTATATGCAGGGTGTAATGCTTTTCATAAATTATATGGTGGACTCATCAGACAAAAATAAGAATACATTACTCTATGAACATGAGGTTGAGTATTAATAATAACGGAGTTATTACACGATTTAAGTTAACGATAGATACAATGTCATTCAGTCCAAGGGGTAATGTTGCCATTTTAGTGGATTATATCCATTTGGCCTTCGCTATCGCTTGCTAGCCTGAAGAGAGAACGCCGATTGGATACAAACCGCTAGAATGGTAACAGTACCAGGGGGTAGTATGGAAGCCATCTTTGCCGGCTCTAGCCAGGCGGTAATCATGTGGTTGTGTTTCGTTCTAGTCGTTCGAGAATTTGAATCATGTACTCAGTTTAAGATAGTGATAGCAATGGAAATATAATGAATAATAATGAAACTGATATTACATTATTAGTTTTAGGATATTTCAATCAGCTTAGGAAGGATGTGTAACCAATGATGCATCATTTAATTATGTCAGTCTAACTCCGTTATTATAAATACTCAACCTCATGTTCATAGAGTAATATATTCTTATTTGTGTCTGATGAGTCCACCATATAATTTATGAAAAGCATTACTGGAACACACTCCCCCATTCCACCTCCATATTCTTCTATTTATGTTGGTGGTGTAATGGTTCTGGGTGTGGTGTCCCGAGTTCGAAACCCGGGAAGACCATATGCGTGGGCGGCGGGTCAACCGCCATGGGACATTGGATCCCCCCCCCCCGCCCTATCCTTGAATTATTATGTTCCCTCTACCAACCGACTTTACTCCTAAACTCAATTAATTAAATCAACAAATACATGTGGCGGTCCAGGGATTCGAACCTAGGATGCTCACACCGAAATTCAGTGCATTTATCCATTGCGCTACGAAGACAGTTTATCAGGTTAGCTGTCCAAGTTCCAACTTACGTCGTAAAACTTTTTTTTTTCGGTCTCCCCTTGCTTCTATATCTTACCAGTGTACTTTTCTTTTCCATATTTATTTTCCATTCCTGTCTTCCTACTTCCCTCACTCTCATCTCCTCCAACTTCCTTCATCCCTGACCTAGTGACCTAGTCCAACACTATAAAAAATGGTGAGAGGTGCGAGATTTGGGTATTTTTTTAAAGCTATTTAGGAATTATATATTTAATTACCGACGGTGTGCTTATATGCCAATGAAGTACGGTAGCGCTAATGAGTCATGTCTCAGCTGTCATTACGTTTGGCTCTCTCTTTGCTGTATTAATGTCTGTCAGATGTTGAATAGGGTGGACAAGTGTAGGAACATATTTGTATATCTCACTCGAAACGAACTATAGGTACAAATAATTATACTTGGTGCCGAGACATGACTTATTAGGCCGACTGTACATGATAATTATAGCCTAACTAATATTGGCTATATGCCTAACAAAATTGACCACTTGCGAGTTTCGGTCTATAAGGAAGTTGGAGCTGTAGCCATCAATATTTAGCTGAATTATCACCTACAGTATGGTCATAATACATTTATAAATACATACAAACAACTTTATCATACATCAATAACCTACATTAATATTGCATTCCTGTTTAATATCAAAATTAACGGCTCCAACTTCCTTATAGCCTGAAACTCGCAAGGGGTCAATTGATCCGGTAGAGCATATGCAGTATTTTATACCCTGTTCATTTTAGGTAGGGGAAATTGGTACGGTACAGTCGCGCTAATAAGTGATGTCTCGGCACCAAGTATGTTTTGATCAATAATTGGTATCAGCAATATCTAAGCTTCATTTCTTAATATCGAGTGAAATATACAAACATGTTCCTACACTTACCCACCCTATTCAACATCTGACAGACATTAATACAGCACAGAGCAAGCCAAACGTAATGACTGCTGGGACATGACTTATTAGCTTGAGTGAGATATACCAACATGTTCCTACACTTACCCACCCTATTCAACATCTGACAGACATTAATACATCACAGAGTGAGCAAAACGAGCAAAACGTAATGACAGCTGGGATCCCGGTACCGTTAAGCCTAAATCGCTTACTTGTTAGAAAATACATTGATGATAATTTTGCCCGTGTGACACTGCCTTTTCTCTCACTCTCACTATACCATATTCTAAATGAGTAGGCCAAATTCTTGACCATTAACCCTTTGAGTACCAGCGACGCGTGTTATATTATAATCTAGCTATATTTAGACGATATTATGCAGCTTAGGAAGGATCTGTGGTAGTTGAAAGGGTTGGTTGAGATAGTTTGAAACCTTAATATTGCTATAAGGCCGCGTCATACAGAACTCGAATCCACCAGAACCCACCGGAATGAATTCAAAAATTCAAATTTTAGCCACTTCTTCCCCATTCTGGTCTATTCTTGTACGTGTTCTGGTTAGATTCTTGTCTATTCTTGTGTTTCGAGTGATGTTCTAGTCGTCACTCGATTGATCGAGTGAGTGAGCAAAAAGTTAGTGCATGCGTTAACTTTCTACGATCGAGTGAAAAAACCGTTAAAAATTATCGAGTTACATTCTAGTCGTATCCTGGTCGCATTCTACCTATTCTGGTCATGTTCTGATGTAATTGTTATAGTCGATGCCGACTCGAATTACTTGAATGTAACTCGATGCCACTCGATAATGACCGGAAGTCAACTGGATGACAAGTTGATTATTCCACTTTAAAATTGAATTAACCCGTGGAGCCCCGGCTAGTTTTGTAATGTTTGCGCACCAGAACCCGGCCGGTTTTCAAAAAATGGTTTTATTCCAGAAACAATAGCGAATGGGTTAGGAATGAAGGAAAAACCACGAAAAACCGCTCAAAAAGCTTAAAAAATGGTCCTACAGAGCCCCCGAAAACGGATTTTACAAGAGTAAAAAATTGAAGGCAATTATCCCAAAAAAACAGGTTATTGCGCGCTCGCGCGCACGCACGTGGACTTTGAGAGTTTTCAACCATCGGCACGGTTGCGTGGGATACGTACACAGTTCCCATACAAATCTGAGCCCTCTTGAGTGGCTACACCTGAGGTTACGGTCGGCGCAATTAGGGTGACGCGTCAGGCGCGTCTCTGGGGCTGTGCGTTACATACATCGCCGACGCGTCAGACGCGTCGCTGGGGCTGTACGGGTTAATGGAATGAGAGTTGAATATAACCCGAATTAAGAAGAATACAACTGGATGCCGACTAGAATATAACTGGTAGATGACTGCATACTTGCTTGATGTATCGAGTGTACACTGGATGTCGACTCGAACATGACTAGAAGTACTAGAATACAAGTGAAATCCAACTAGAAGGTAACTGGAATACAACCAGAATATAACTCGACTAGGTGCGCACCGGCCCCAAATATATAACGGATTGAAAATAAAAATAAAAATAAATAATATATAAAATCGGCCCTATACGAGGCCATTGTATTTCAAGTAGTACCTGGAATCAAACTTACTCATCTAATGCCCCTTTCACACATACAGGACTAGGGTGCCGCATGCAGCAGAGTAGCTAGTCGTGGCGTTTTTTTCCCCGACTTGGTGGAGCTGGCTCGGTAATGCCGCATCCAAAGGACTTCACCAGACTACAGAAGACTACAGCCGCATACAGCCGACGTTGTCGTCTTGACTCCGGAGAAGTCTTGAGACTCGAACCGACAATGGAAATAACGGTCATTTGTACATGCCGACTACACACCCATCTATAAGACTTCAGACGATCGACTTCAGAGTCGATCCGCATACACTCGCATAAAGCCGACACATACAGGTTCTGTGGCCAACGGAGGTATATGAAGGGCGATCGACCAGGGGTGGACATCATTACAGTCGACTACGTCCTCGCCGAAAAAAAATCGTAGCAGCGAAACGACTGCACCTATGGCTTTCATATTTTTACCACATGTACCTTACCCTTTTGGCTACCCACCACAACAATCCCAAATCCCTCCTCCCACCCACTCGCTGACTGTCGGTCCCGTCAGAAGGAAAAAAAAGGAAAATCTGTGGCGGCGAAACGACTGCACCAATCGGTTCCATATTTGTGTGACAAGTCCCTTACCCTTCTGCCTTCCCCCAACTGCCTCCCACCACCCACTTCCAGCGTATCCGTACGAAGAAAAGGAAAAAAAGGAAAATCCGTGGTGGCGAAACTACCTCACCAATCGGCTTCATATGTGTAACACAAGTCAATTGCCCTTCTACCTTCCCCCCACCAACCCCAAAACCACCCTCCCACCCATACATTCCGATACCATAAAAGTCTCTGTAGTCTATAGTGTCTTTTCAGCTACTTTCGGGACCATCGGGGACCTGATTTCTGGCGAAAATGGACAAGGGGAGTGTATTTTTTACCATTATCCTTCCTTTCTCTCCCAACTTGATAGATTTAGCCAAAAAAAAAAAAAAAAAAAAAAAACTGGCACTGGCAGAAGCACACCGTCAAAATTGGCTGGCACTCAGCGGGTTAAATGAGAGGGAAGAGAGTAGGAAGAGAAGAACAGGGGGTAGTAGGGAGGTAGTGAGGGAGGGAAGAGATGGAGGAGAAGAAGAAGGAGGAAAAGAACGAAGACAGGAGGAGAAGGAGGAAAAGAAGGGAGAGAGGAGGAAAAGAAGGGAGGGAGGGAGGAGAATGAGAAGCAGAGAGGAGGAGGAGAAGGGAGGGAGGGAGGAAAATGAGAAGCAGAGAGGAGGAGGAGAAGGGAGGGAGGGAGGAGAGTGGAGAAGGGAGCGAGGGATGAGCATGAGAAGCAGAGAGGAGGAGGAGAAGGGAGGGAGGGAGGAGAATGAGAAGAAGAGAGGAGGAGGAGAAGGGAGGGAGGGAGGAGAATGAGAAGCAGAGAGAAAGAGAAGGCGGAGGAAAGGAAGTAGACCTATGCGGCTGTACTCGTGTCTGTCGGGTGTATTCTAGTGTATGCGGCTGTAGTCTTTATGCTACACATGACACACAATTCGCTACGCTATACTCAAGGACTACAGCCGCATACAGAAGACTAGTGACGACTAGCGCCGACTACTCCCCGCATCCACCGGACAAATGTCAAGTCTGGACGAAATTTTGAAACTCACAAACATTTTGTTCTGGGGCCACGACTTGACACGCATTGCCAGGACTTCACCAGACTACAGACGACTACAGCCGCATGGTCAGGACTAGGTGCCGACTCGGATGCCGCATGCAGCAGAGTAGCTACTCTGCTGCATGCGGCACCCTAGTCCTGTATGTGTGAAAGGGGCATAACTCTCCACACCTTAACTCCGGCTTCCCCTCAGTTGTGTCTACCAATGACAAGTGTTCTTCCTTCACCCCAGCTGTGTGAGTTAAGGGGGTAGGGTTAGTTTTTGGTCTATTTTTTATTTAGCCTTTATATATTTTTTTGTTTTTACTTTCTTTGCTAGACATCCATCAAAGCTTAAAAACCACACTCAATTCGAGATTAATTTGTAAATTTTTCGGTAGAAAAGTGTCCCAGCCGATGGCCAGTTCCTCCTAAAGTTACAGGCTCGCTATCGCTCGCCAGGAAATAAACCTATGCCTAAATGGCACGAAAGGTCTTAATATTAACAAAGAAATAGGGATTTTTTTTTTATAACCGCCAAACTAATGGAATGAACGTCATAACATCTCAAAAACTAATGGGGCTAAACATGAGGGAGAAGGGGGTCCAGTAAAACCCTATCGCCACGTTCGAGTTACGTTCAACTTAGTTCCACTTATGTTCGACTTAACTTCATGTAATTCTGGTCATGATATACTGACATTCCGGTCTCATTCTGGTCATTCGAGTTGCATTCGACTTGGGATCGAATAGTCTTCTTTCCACATCCGGTTTCCTTCGAGTCACTTACTGGTTAACATCGACTCATATTTGGGTTACATTCGAGTCCATCGAGTTACGTTCGAGTTACATTCCGGTCATTGACGAGTTACATTCCGGTCATTGACGGGTCGCATTCTACTCTGAAGTCACACTCGATTAAGGCCGCGTAATTCTCGTCAATTCCGGTGAAAAGTTCGATTCCAGTGGGTTCTGGTGGATTCGAGTTCTGTATGACGCGGCCTATAGGTCCTTCCTAAGCTGAATATAATCATTTAATAGTTGCCAGAATATGATGAAAAGGACATCCCTGGTACTGAATGGGTTAACCTCTATAACTTACAAACGACTAGAGTAATCGAGCTAACACTTTTACCATTTAGGAAGAATCAGCCAGGGAATAGGTGTGGTAATTTACAGCCCCCTTTTGAGTGACAGAGCTGATAGTTCACAAATGATAGCCTACCCATTTGGAACAAGGTACAGTGGCGCTAATAAGTCATGTCTCAGCTGCCATTACGTTTGGTTCGCTGCGTGCTGTATTAATGTCTGTAAGATGTTGAATGGGGTAGGTAAGTGTAGGAACATGTTGGTATATCTCACTCAAAACGTATAAATTAAGTTTTAAACAATACCGGTACCAACTATTGATCAAAATATACTTGGTGCAGAGCCATGACTTATTAGGCCGACTGTACAATCGCGCTAATAAGTGATGTCTCGGCACCAAGTATATTTTGATAATTAATTGGTATCAGCAATATCTAAGCTTCATTTCTTCATACCGAGTGAAATATACAAACATGTTCCTACACTTATCCACCCTATTCAACATCTGACAGACATTAATACAGCACAGAGCAAGCCAAACGTAATGACAGCTGGGCCATGACTTATTAGCGCGACCGTACAGTATATCGGCATCGGCAATAACAAATACCGGTAAACTAAAATATATTTGTGCTGGTCCGTCTTTTTTATTATGCTTATAAATTATATTTTTCTAATGTTCAGCACCATGACGTCGTTTTACCTTTGATTCTGGCCAAACTTGGGTTTATTGTACTGGTAGCTCTCTCTCTCTCTCTCTCTCTCTCTCTCTCTCTCTCTCTCTCTCTCTCTCTCTCTCTCTCTCTCTCTCTCTCTCTCTCTCTCTCTCCCGCGCGGCCGTACATAATGTTCTTAACCCCTTCCCTACCGACGACGTCCTTTTCACTATATTCTGGCTACTGTTCGACGATTTGATTTTTTTAAAAGGGCCTCCAGCAATTAATAGACTTCGAATTAACTCCCTTAGCCTAACCCTTTTTACTATAGGTAGTGCCAACGAATTTGACAATAATCTTGACCCCTTGACTTCTTATAACTGGAGAAGAATGAAAGCAATCGGGCTGACGTTTCTATAATTTGGGAAGAGTCCACCAGGAAATGGGTGTGGATATTTACAGCCAGTTTGCTCGAGGACCTTTTGAGTTACAGAGAGGTCAGGGATCAAGATTATTGTCAAGTTCGTTGGCGCTACCTATACCACAGATCATTCATGAACTGCACAAAGTAATGGAGGTCTAGGGAGGAACACAAATAACGTACCGGTAATTAAAAGATAGCCTACATAAACAAATTAACCCTTTCACGCATTTATGACGCAGAGGTTGCCAGATTAGCAATAAGAAATAGAGTTTTCTCACTCTTGTAATTACCTCTCCAAAATAGTTTTCTGCCCACAGTTAACTCAAAGACAACTGCAGAGGTTGAAGTACCGGGTAACTAAACTAAAGGTTTCTAAATACCCCTGATGGTAACAAAGGCTTTAAAGTATCCCCAATAGGCTCACAATCGCGTCATAAGCGTGAAAGGGTTAATCCACCTATTTCCCCTTAATGTACACTCGGATACCATAGTCTCTAGCCCACTCATAACATATCGTGGATCCCCTATGTTTTTCTGTATGCAATTATAACTGTTTGGATTGTTTTTTGGATAGAACTTGCTTCTCAATAAATAGTATATGTAGTTTTGTAGTTGATTGACAGACAATTATATTCAATAATTGACCACTTGCGAGTTTCAGGCTATAAGGAAGTTGGAGCTGTAGACATCGATAGTAAACAGAAATGCAATAATAATGTATGTTTTTGACGGCTAAAGAGTATGTTGAATTGGATTGTATGTATTTATAAATTAACTACAACCATATTTTAGCTGGTAATTCTCCTAAATAGCTCCAACTTCCTTATAGAACGAAACTCGCAAGTGGTCAATTCGTTTGCAGAGATATAGTTCCATAAATAGATAGATATAGGTGTAGTTCACAATGTTGCATGAGTGGGCTGAAGACCATGGTATCCGAGTGTACTACAACCATATTATAGCTGTTAATTTGGCTCAATATCGATACTTGGGCCTATACCTCCAACTTCCTTATAGCCGGAAACTCGCAAGTGGATAACTCAATCGTTCACACCTATTTCCTGGTCGACTCTTCCCAAATAGTATAAATGTCCGTTTATTGCCAAAGTACAGTTGCTCACACAAATTACTTTCCATTAAGTGATTTTATGTAGGCCTATAGAAGCAAACCTAGTATTTTTGACTTACCCGATACCGGTACAGGTAAAGTTTGCTATATAACCGTTAAGGGGAGATGAGCCGTTTGTCCGGTCCCCCTTCTCCCTCATGTTTAGCCCCATTAGTTTTTAGACGTTTGGCGATTGTAAGACCTTTCGCCCATTTCTTTGTCAATATTAAGACCTTTCGTGCTATTTAGGTGTCGATTTATTTCCTGGCGAACGGCGAACGATAGTGAGCCTGTAATTTTGGAAGAACCGGCCTTCGAATTAATCTAGAAGGGGGATCTAATAGATTTTTGGTTCTTTTCTTTTAATGGAAGTCTAAGGAGGGAAAACACATGAAAATCATCGACTTAAAATAATCCCTTCCACTTAATTGCTCACTTACGAGTTTCATGTTATAAGGAAGTTGGAGCTGTTCTCACTGTTGAGGTCGATATGAATTATAATTGCCAGCTTGAATATTGGTCGTAGTACAGTTATCCAAATAAATGATGTCGCGGCACCAAGTATATTTCGATCAATAATTGGTATCAACACTATCTAAGCATTAATTCATTGTTTCGAGTGAGATATACAGACGTGATACACCCTATTCAACATCTGACAGACATTAATACAGCATGCAGCGAGCAAAACGTAATGACAGCGAAAGACACGACTTATTTGGCCAACCGTACATTCATGAATACATAAAACCAATTCCATCATACGTTCTATCCATCAGAAACATGTACCGGTATGTATATATATATATATATATATGACGTCAGGGTGTCAAATGAAAACCGAGTCCATTTCTTTTTAGTCTTTATCATTGTGGGGTTTTTTTCTATGTGAGTGAGGGTGGTAAAAGGCAGAACTGTCTGTAGCGAGTGGCTCCCCCAGAGTTGAAAGAGTGACAGGACCAAAATCAAGGGACATCCGAGCCAAAATTCCTGGACACAGGGAGTTTGAAGCAATTTAAGTCATAGGAAGAGGGACAGACTGATTCTGGGAGAGAGTTCCAGAGCTCAGCTGTTGAAATTTGAATAGAAGAAAGTCTGAGAGTAACGTTTCACTCTTGTGTTGGAGAGTTGCACAGAGTAGGGGTGGGATTGTGTTGAAAGATGGGTACTATGTACCCTATGTAGAGGAGGTGGTATACACTGGGAAAGCTCCGAGGAACACTGATTATTATAGTAGCGATAGAATAGAGAGAGAGAGATGCAACATTGCAGCGGAGAGATTGCAGAGTTGGTGAGTGGACGGGAGTTAATGATACGAAAGCCTTTCCTTTCAACTTTGTCTAGGAGAGCGGTGTGAAAGGATCCTCACCACACATGCGAACAATACTCAATACAAGGACGCACCGGTATACAGTATGTACCGGTATAGGCTAGTTGTAATCATGGTACCGGGTAGGCTATAGGGGTAAGACGGGGTAATTTCGCCGAAAATCGCGTATTTTGACGAATAGAAACTGCCACAAGTGGAATTTTTAAACTTTTAATTTTTTATCTATACAGTCAACCTTTCTGCTATAGATGCCCAAAAAACGATTTTTTTTTATATAATGTTTTGGTCATGCTGCCGAATTTAAAAAAAAAAATCACTCTCGCGGCGAAATTACCCCGCCGGGCAGGGTAATTTCGCCGCGACCTATTTTACGCATTATCTAGCTAGTAAACTAGATAACATTATATAATTAATGGCCAGACAAAACACTAGCATGCAGGTAAAAGCAATGAAAACATTCACAAACCCAAACTGACACTAAACATGCCAATAGAAAAACGTCGCACGCACACACACGCAACTGAACAGGGCGGACAGAGATGCAGGTGTGTCACACGTGTTGTTGTTGTTGTTCCCCAAGCTGCCTGGCCGAACAGCCCCAAGGCCCCGAACAAGGCCAAGGTCATAACCAAGCGCCCCCACAGAACCATCCCTGCCGACCACAATAAAGCCTGGGTGACCGAAGCCACTCCATGGCGGGGAGCTGAGGAGGGTGCGGAAACGCCCGGGAAACCAAAGCCCCACCCAGGGTCCTGTGCCCCTCAGCAATTATGAAGAGAAAGTTGAGGGGCAAAGGAAAAATGTGACGCTTTGGCTTCCAATCTTGGTAGATTGGGAGGTCAATCCACAGAAGAGACGCCGTCACTTGAGATCTAGTAAATATATAAGTAAAAGGAACAGTCAGAGTAAGCTATGGGTATGGCAGAGATCGCTCAGTTCTCACTCTGATAGACCAGCCCATCACCACATGACTAGAACCCAATCCTCTCAGCATCAGCTAGGAAAGGTCCTAGAAAGCCGCATTTGGTGGGGGGATAGCTCCCCTATTTCAACCCCTTTCGGGGTTGGGCACCCTGTCACACGTGTAGGCCTAGGCGCCACTGTGTCTAGTGCGGGTGTGAAGTTGTGGACATGTAGTGCGGGTGTGGACGTGTCTATTAGGCCTACGGGTGTGGAAGTATTTAGTGCGGGTGTGGGCGTGTCTCGTGTGGGTGCGGGCGTGTCTCGTGTGGGTGCGGCGTGTAGGTTGCTAGTACAAAGTACCAGGCAGCAGCTGACGGCTACTGCCAACACTGTGTCACACTTCAAACACACAAACAAACAAACACACATACAAACCACCCACAAACACCCCCACACACACCCGACCATACCGTCAGACGCGCCGCTAGCCCTGGCTCCAGGCCCCGCAAAACTGCAACAAATCCTAAGCCAAACTAGATCTACAACCTAAGCTAAACTAGCTATACAACCTAAGCCAAACTTGCTCTACAACCTAAACCAAAACTGCTCTACAACCTAAGCCAAACTGCACCCGAATCCATACAATAGTTTCGGAGATATCGGCGTTTGAATGCAAATTATTAGCGCCGCGGCGAAATTACCCCGTCTTACTTAGTTCAACTTATGTCTATGTAAGTGATAATATGGCCAAAACAATGCTATTTCATGTTAATTTTCCTTAATTCCTTCTCATATTTATGCTAGTATTCAAACAAAATTGTTCCGATTTGACACCCTGGTGTATGTACTCGGGCACATACCGTACCCCATAGCTTAATCTACATTAATTAATTTATAACGTTCAATGAACACGAAAAAAAAACTTTTCAAACGTGTCTGAGATTTCCAAATTCCAAGGCACGATAAGTGCCTTTCAGTGTCCTGAGAAAAACATTCGTTTAAGGCTCGTGAACGTTTGCTTCCGGCGGGGAGGGGGGGGGGGGGGGGGACACGAGACAGAGCCCGAACAGGAACCTTACAAGTTCCATTTCTTAGGGTCCGGAACCACTTTTGCTTTCCCCCGCCCCTTGCTCTATCTCGTCTAGTAGGTGAATTTTACAAGGGGAGGAAGATTCCTAGCCTCCCGCCCCCGGAAGGAAAAGTAAGATAATAAAAGAGACACACAGAAACGGCTAAGGTTAGGTAGAGGATGCCAAACCTCACTCTGGATAGGACCAGCCCTCACCCAAGAAATCACCATCAGAAACATGCCGGTTATTATCGCATTTCTGTTTTATATCGATGTTTACGGCTCCAACTTCTTTATAGTCTGAAACCTGTCGTGCCATTGGGTGTCAATTTTTTCCTGGCGAGCGATAGCAAGAGGAATCGGTCTTCGACCAGGACATTACAAATGTATCTTGATAGGGGGTCTAGGGAATGTTTTTTATAAGTGTTATGGAGGTCTAGGGAGGAAACTAAAAAATAATAATAAATATATGAAATATTCAACTTAAAAATACTGTATACCCAACTTCCCTATACCTAGAGAATTCTAACTGGTGCCATTCGTTTTTTCTCGCCGAGCTGCTTCTAGACATGGTCGTAGATTTCATTTTCGCCCAGCCATTCGGCCAGAGTCGAGAATATTTTTTTCCAAAAACCTTGGGTTTAAACCCAGGCAAATCGGTGATTTTGGTCGAATTTTGACGTCAATATTATTACATATTTGGATTCGTCTCGCCGTTGCGTATTCAACGGTATATTTTTGTTTTTTAATTTTGACCTATTTTTAGGCCCCCTAGGCCTATTTTAAAGTTTAAAAACTCCATAGACGAGTTATTTATGTACGGATTTTGTTTAAATTTATAACATAAGTACACTTTGACAAGCTGAATCGAATGGCGGAAACAGAATTAAAATCGGACCATTAGTTTAGGATTTCGATTTTGACTTAGCCTTCCTGGAGGGCCCAGGGGACCGTTTTTTTTTGGGACTTTAAAAGTCCAATGTAGCCCAAACTATAAGTCCAAGGGAATCATACTTGGTGCCATTCGATATTTCTCGCCGAGCTGCTTCTAGATACGGTCGTAGATTTCATTTTCGCCCAGCCATTCGGCCAGAATCGATAATATTTTTTCCAAAAACCTTGGGTTTGTCCAGGCAAATCTGATTTTGGTCGAATTTTGACTTCAATATTATTACATATTTGGATTCGTCTCGCCGTTGCGTATTCAACGGTATATTTTTGTTTTTTAATTTTGACCTATTTTTAGGCCCCCTAGGCCTATTTTAAAGTTTAACCCTTAAAAAGCGGCTCACCACTTAAGTCGAGTTAAATAAAGCTGGACTATGTGGCGGCGCTCGACATAACTCGAGTGGCAATTTCAGCAGGTAATGTGGCTGAGAGAGAGAGACAAGTGGTGGCAGGAGACTAGCGAGCGTATGACTGCTCCAGACCACCGCGGCGAACCTACTGACACAAATCTCAGCTCCCTCCTCCCTCTCTCACTCGCTACATACTCAATTATGTACCGAAAGTACCGAATTACCTGCTTTTTGCACTCGCGTTGCACGGTTATTGCAAGAAAACTATCCATCATACAAGGATCGTTATGGTGTCATTTGAAAGCTCTGTTTATGCCCTTTCAGGGATAGATACTTGTTTTACGTTCTGGGTCTTATTTAGGCATGAAAATGATCACGTAAACAGCCCTATTTTGGCTAAAAACACCCCGCTGGGCGGTACACAAATAAACCGCATAGGCCGCTCGTAAGGTGTTAAAAACTCCATAGACGAGTTATTTATGTACGGATTTTGTTTAAATTTATAACATAAGTACACTTTGACAAGCTGAATCGAATGGCGGAAACAGAATTAAAATCGGACCATTAGTTTAGGATTTCGATTTTGACTTAGCCTTCCTGGAGGGCCCAGGGGACCGTTTTTTTTTTGGGACTTTAAAAGTCCAATGTAGCCCAAACTATAAGTCCAAGGGAATCATACTTGGTGCCATTCGATATTTCTCGCCGAGCTGCTTCTAGATACGGTCGTAGATTTCATTTTCGCCCAGCCATTCGGCCAGAATCGATAATATTTTTTCCAAAAACCTTGGGTTTGTCCAGTCAAATCTGATTTTGGTCGAATTTTGACTTCAATATTATTACATATTTGGATTCGTCTCGCCGTTGCGGATTCAACGGTATAATTTTGTTTAAATGTTGACCTATTTTTAGGCCCACTAGGCCTATTTTAAAGTTTAAAAACTCCATAGACGAGTTATGTATGAACGGATTTTGTTTAAATTCATACCATAAGTACACTTTGGCAAGCTGAATCGAATGGCGCAAACAGAATTAAAATGGGACCATTAGTTTAGGATTTCGATTTTGACTTAGCCTTCCTGGAGGGCCCAGGGGACCGTTTTTTGGACTTTAACCCGTGGAGCCCCGGCTAGTTTTGTAATGTTTGTTCACCAGAACCCGGCCGGTTTTCAAAAAATGGTTTTATTCCAGAAACAATAGCGAATGGGTTAGGAATGAAGGAAAAACCACGAAAAACCGCTCAAAAAGCTTAAAGAATGGTCCTACAGAGCCCCCGAAAACGTATTTTACAAGAGTAAAAAATTGAAGGCAATTACCCCAAAAAAACAGGTTATTGCGTGCTCACGCGCACGCACGTGGACTTTGAGAGTTTTCAACCATCGGCACGGTTGCGTGGGATACGTACACAGTTCCCATACAAATCTGAGCCCTCTTGAGTGGCTACACCTGAGGTTACGGTCTGCGCAATTAGGGTGACGCGTCAGACGCGTCGCTGGGGCTGTGCGTTACATACATCGCCGACGCGTCAGACGCGTCGCTGGGGCTGTACGGGTTAAAAGTCCAATGTAGCCCAAACTATAAGTCCTAGAGAATTCTAACTGGTGCCATTCGTTTTTGCTCGCCGAGCTGCTTCTAGACATGGTCGTAGATTTAATTTTTGCCCAGCCATTCGTCCAGAATCGATAATATTTTTTTCCAAAAACCTTGGGAAAAAAATAGATTTTCGTCGAATTTTGACTTGTCAATATTATTACATATTTGGATTCGTCTCGCCGTTGCGGATTCAACGGTATAATTTGTTGTAAATGTTGACCTATTTTTAGGGCCTCTAGGCCTTTTTTAAAGTTTAAAAACTCCATAGTTTTTTATTAGAGTTATTTATGAACGGATTTTGTTTAAATTTATACCATAAGTACGCTTTGACAAGCTGAATCGAATGGCGCAAACAGAATTAAAATTGGACCATTAGTTTAGGATTTCGATTTTGACTTAGCCTTCCTGGAGGGCCCAGGGGACCGTTTTTGGGACTTTAGAAGTCCAATGTAGCCCAAACTATAAGTCCTAGATAATTCTAACTGGTGCCATTCGTTTTTCTCGCCGAGCTGCTTCTAGACATGGTCTTAGATTTAATTTTCGCCCAGCCATTCGCCCAGAATCGAAAATATTTTTCTCAAAAAACCTTGGGTTTTAATTAAGCCCAGGCAAATCGGTGATTTTGGTCGAATTTTGACTTGTCAATATAATTACATATTTGGATTCGTCTCGCCGTTGCGGAGTCAACGAGTCAACGGTATAATTTTGTTTAAATGTTGACCTATTTTTAATCGGTGATTTTGGTCGAATTTTGACTTTTCAATATTATTACATATTTGGCTTCGTCTCGCCGTTGCGGATTCAACGGTATAATTTTGTTTAAATGTTGACCTATTTTTAGGCCCCCTAGGCCTATTTTAAAGTTTAAAAACTCCATAGACGAGTTATTTATGAACGGATTTTGTTTAAATTCATACCACAAGTACACTTTGGCAATCTGAATCTTATGGCACAAACAGAATTAAAATCGGACCATTAGTTTAGGATTTCGATTTTGACTTGGCCTTCCTGGAGGGCCCAGGGGACCGTTTTTTGGAATTTAAAAGTCCAATGTAGCCCAAACTATAAGTTCTAGAGAATTCTAACTGGTGCCATTCGTTTTTGCTCACCGAGCTGCTTCTAGACATGGTCGTAGATTTAATTTTTGCCCAGCCATTCGGCCAGAATCAATAATATTTTTTTCCAAAAACAGGCAAATCGGTGATTTTGGTCGAATTTTGACTTTTCAATATTATTACATATTTGGATTCGCCTCGCCGTTGCGGATTCAACGGTATAATTTTGTTTAAATGTTGACCTATTTTTAGGCCCCCTAGGCCTATTTTAAAGTTTAAAAACTCCATAGACGAGTTATTTATGAACGGATTTTGTTTAAATTCATACCATAAGTACACTTTGGCAAGCTGAATCGAATGGCGTAAACAGAATTAAAATCGGACAATTAGTTTAGGATTTCAATTTTGACTTAGCCTTCCTGGAGGGCCCAGGGGACCGTTTTTGGACTTTATCCCGTCCAGCCCCGGCTAGTTTTGTAATGTTTGTTCACCAGAACCCGGCCGGTTTTCAAAAAATGGTTTTATTCCAGAAACAATAGCGAATGGGTTAGGAATGAAGGAAAAACCATGAAAAACCGCTCAAAAAGCTTAAAGAATGGTCCTACAGAGCCCCCGAAAACGTATTTTACAAGAGTAAAATATTGAAGGCAATTACCCCAAAAAACCAGGTTATTGCGCGCTCACCCGCACGCACGTGGACTTTGAGAGTTTTCAACTATCGGCACGGTTGCGTGGGATACGTACACAGTTCCCATACAAATATGATCCCTCTTGAGTGGCTACACCTGAGGTTACGGTCAGCGCGCAATTAGGGTGACGCGCCAGGCACGTCTCTGGGGCTGTGCGTTACATACATCGCCGACGCGTCAGGCGCGTCGCTGGGGCTGTACGGGTTAAAAGTCCAATGTAGCCCAAACTATAAGTCCTAGATAATTCTAACTGGTGCCATTCGTTTTTCTCGCCGAGCTGCTTCTAGACATGGTCTTAGATTTAATTTTCGCCCAGCCATTCGCCCAGAATCGAAAATATTTTTCTCAAAAAACCTTGGGTTTAAATTAAGCCCAGGCAAAGCGGTGATTTTGGTCGAATTTTGACTTGTCAATATAATTACATATTTGGATTCGTCTCGCCGTTGCGGAGTCAACGAGTCAACGGTATAATTTGTTTAAATGTTGACCTATTTTTAATCGGTGATTTTGGTCGAATTTTGACTTTTCAATATTATTACATATTTGGCTTCGTCTCGCCGTTGCGGATTCAACGGTATAATTTTGTTTAAATGTTGACCTATTTTTAGGCCCCCTAGGCCTATTTTAAAGTTTAAAAACTCCATAGACGAGTTATTTATGAACGGATTTTGTTTAAATTCATACCACAAGTACACTTTGGCAATCTGAATCTTATGGCACAAACAGAATTAAAATCGGACCATTAGTTTAGGATTTCGATTTTGACTTGGCCTTCCTGGAGGGCCCAGGGGACCGTTTTTTGGAATTTAAAAGTCCAATGTAGCCCAAACTATAAGTTCTAGAGAATTCTAACTGGTGCCATTCGTTTTTGCTCACCGAGCTGCTTCTAGACATGGTCGTAGATTTAATTTTTGCCCAGCCATTCGGCCAGAATCAATAATATTTTTTTTCCAAAAACAGGCAAATCGGTGATTTTGGTCGAATTTTGACTTTTCAATATTATTACATATTTGGATTCGCCTCGCCGTTGCGGATTCAACGGTATAATTTTTGGTTAAATGTTGACCTATTTTTAGGCCCCCTAGGCCTATTTTAAAGTTTAAAAACTCCATAGACGAGTTATTTATGAACGGATTTTGTTTAAATTCATACCATAAGTACACTTTGGCAAGCTGAATCGAATGGCGTAAACAGAATTAAAATCGGACAATTAGTTTAGGATTTCAATTTTGACTTAGCCTTCCTGGAGGGCCCAGGGGACCGTTTTTTTGGACTTTATCCCGTCCAGCCCCGGCTAGTTTTGTAATGTTTGTTCACCAGAACCCGGCCGGTTTTCAAAAAATGGTTTTATTCCAGAAACAATAGCGAATGGGTTAGGAATGAAGGAAAAACCATGAAAAACCGCTCAAAAAGCTTAAAGAATGGTCCTACAGAGCCCCCGAAAACGTATTTTACAAGAGTAAAATATTGAAGGCAATTACCCCAAAAAACCAGGTTATTGCGCGCTCACCCGCACGCACGTGGACTTTGAGAGTTTTCAACTATCGGCACGGTTGCGTGGGATACGTACACAGTTCCCATACAAATATGATCCCTCTTGAGTGGCTACACCTGAGGTTACGGTCAGCGCGCAATTAGGGTGACGCGCCAGGCACGTCTCTGGGGCTGTGCGTTACATACATCGCCGACGCGTCAGGCGCGTCGCTGGGGCTGTACGGGTTAAAAGTCCAATGTAGCCCAAACTATAAGTCCTAGATAATTCTAACTGGTGCCATTCGTTTTTTCTCGCCGAGCTGCTTCTAGACATGGTCTTAGATTTAATTTTCGCCCAGCCATTCGCCCAGAATCGAAAATATTTTTCTCAAAAAACCTTGGGTTTTAATTAAGCCCAGGCAAATCGGTGATTTTGGTCGAATTTTGACTTGTCAATATAATTACATATTTGGATTCGTCTCGCCGTTGCGGAGTCAACGAGTCAACGGTATAATTTTGTTTAAATGTTGACCTATTTTTAATCGGTGATTTTGGTCGAATTTTGACTTTTCAATATTATTACATATTTGGCTTCGTCTCGCCGTTGCGGATTCAACGGTATAATTTTGTTTAAATGTTGACCTATTTTTAGGCCCCCTAGGCCTATTTTAAAGTTTAAAAACTCCATAGACGAGTTATTTATGAACGGATTTTGTTTAAATTCATACCACAAGTACACTTTGGCAATCTGAATCTTATGGCACAAACAGAATTGAAATCGAACAATTAGTTTAAGATTTCGATTATGACTTGGCCTTCCTGTAGGGCCCAGTGGACCGTTTTTGGAATTTAATTAAAAGTCCTCTGTAGCCCAAACTATAAGTTCTAGAGAATTCTAACTGGTGCCATTCGTTTTTGCTCACCGAGCTGCTTCTAGACATGGTCGTAGATTTAATTTTTGCCCAGCCATTCGGCCAGAATCAATAATATTTTTTTCCAAAAACAGGCAAATCGGTGATTTTGGTCGAATTTTGACTTTTCAATATTATTACATATTTGGATTCGCCTCGCCGTTGCGGATTCAACGGTATAATTTTTGGTTAAATGTTGACCTATTTTTAGGCCCCCTAGGCCTATTTTAAAGTTTAAAAACTCCATAGACGAGTTATTTATGAACGGATTTTGTTTAAATTCATACCATAAGTACACTTTGGCAAGCTGAATCGAATGGCGTAAACAGAATTAAAATCGGACAATTAGTTTAGGATTTCAATTTTGACTTAGCCTTCCTGGAGGGCCCAGGGGACCGTTTTTTTGGACTTTATCCCGTCCAGCCCCGGCTAGTTTTGTAATGTTTGTTCACCAGAACCCGGCCGGTTTTCAAAAAATGGTTTTATTCCAGAAACAATAGCGAATGGGTTAGGAATGAAGGAAAAACCATGAAAAACCGCTCAAAAAGCTTAAAGAATGGTCCTACAGAGCCCCCGAAAACGTATTTTACAAGAGTAAAATATTGAAGGCAATTACCCCAAAAAACCAGGTTATTGCGCGCTCACCCGCACGCACGTGGACTTTGAGAGTTTTCAACTATCGGCACGGTTGCGTGGGATACGTACACAGTTCCCATACAAATATGATCCCTCTTGAGTGGCTACACCTGAGGTTACGGTCAGCGCGCAATTAGGGTGACGCGCCAGGCACGTCTCTGGGGCTGTGCGTTACATACATCGCCGACGCGTCAGGCGCGTCGCTGGGGCTGTACGGGTTAAAAGTCCAATGTAGCCCAAACTATAAGTCCTAGAGAATTCTAACTGGTGCCTTTCGTTTTTGCTCGCCGAGCTGCTTCTAGACATGGTCGTAGATTTAATTTTTGCCCAGCCATTCGGCCAGAATCGATAATATTTTTTTCCAAAAACCTTGGGTTTAATCTTAATTAAGAATTAAGCCCAGGCAAATCGGTGATTTTGGTCGAATTTTGACTTGTCAATATTATTACATATTTGGATTCGTCTCGCCGTTGCGGATTCAACGGTATAATTTTGTTTAACTGTTGACCTATTTTTAGGCCCCTAGGCCTATTTTAAAGTTTAAAAACTCCATAGACGAGTTATTTATGTACGGATTTTGTTTAAATTTATACCATTAGTACACTTTGGCAAGCTGAATCGCATGGCGCAAACATAATTAAAATCGGACCATTAGTTTAGGATTTGGATTTTGACTGGGCCTTCCTGGAGGGCCCAGGAGACAGGTTTTTTGGACTTTAAAAGTCCTCTGTAGCCCAAACTATAAGTCCTAGGGAATTATACTTGGTGCCATTTGATTTTTCTCGCCGAGTTGCTTCTAGACATGGTCTTAGATTTCATTTTCGCCCAGCCATTCGCCCAGAATCGAAAATATTGTTCTATAAAAAAATAAAAATAATGTCTAATTCTAGGAAGTACTTGTGAGAGTAAGAAGCTTAAAGTAGATTATATACTCTTTCACTCTTACACGTTATTCTTAAGCTGAATATAATCGAAGTGCTGAAGTGCTTCTATGCAGTGAAATTTATATTTTCATGGAAGAAAAGGGAGAAGGAGGTGAATGAACTGAAGCACATTGTTTGGGTGAAAAATGTAGCTGTCATGGTGGATATTACAGAACACTTAAACTACCTCAACACAAAGATGAAAGGCAGAACAAACTGGTGACAGAGCTGAATGACTATTCGTACAATTGAGACAAAGCTTGTGCTTTTTGAAAGGCAGATTGCAGCACATAATCTCGCACACTTCCCCACTTTAAAATCCATGCAAAATTATGAATTTCATGATGGTGATCATACAGATAATTTTGTGAGAAGATGCCCCAGCTCAGAATTGAGTTCAAAGACAGATTAAGTGACTTTAAATACCTGGAAACTGATCTTGCTATCTTTCGAAACCCATTTTCAGTTGATCTTAATGTGGTGCCAGAACATATGCAACTCCAAATAATCAAGTTGCAGTGAGATTCTGTTTGGAAAGAAAATTTGTCCACCATTGATTTGGGCACATTTTATCAATATGTTGGTCCAAATTATCCCAACAGAAAGTGTTTGGTTTCAAAGATCATGTCCATGTTTGGAAGCACATTTGTATGTGAGCAGCTCTTTTCGGTTATGAACATTAACAAGTCACAGTTTCGTTCATAACTCAGTGACGAGCATCTTAACTAAATACTCAAGATTGCTGCTTCCCAGTCATTTACTCCAAATTTTTACACTCTGGTCTAAAAAAAAAAAAAAAATAGGTGTCGATTGTCAGGAAGCAGTGGCTCCCGACACTGAGGAATAGTTACAAGTAAATTACAAGATTAATTTGTCTTGTACCTGCATACATCTAACTACCATACAATATTTGTTTTCGTACCTTTCCGTAGGAGTTATTTTTACGTGTGGTATATATAATTATATATATATATATATATATATATATATATATATATATATATATATATATATATATATATATATATATATATATATATATATATATATATATATAATATATAATATATAATATATAATACAGTATATATATATAGTTACACATACACATATAGTGTACTGTAGATAGCGAATTACATTTTCGTTGTCAGTCACTCAACCATTTGGGCCTCTATATGTATGCGGCCCTACAATATTTTACCGTGTCAACTTTGGCCCGCCAGAGCAAATGAGTTTGACACCCCTGCTATAAAGTATGCGCCCAATGGCAACCCCCCCCCCCCCCCCCCCTTCCTACACACACACACACACACACACACACACACACACACACACACACACACACACACACACACACACACACACACACACACACACACACACATCAACGGCGTTTTGGTTAGCCCTCGCCTCATAACCTATACCGTACGGTACCGTACTTGTTTCTTTTCAACTGTCGGTAAATTGCAAAGTTCCTATCAAGATTTCTCAGTTACTTTCATAATTTTGTAGTGAAGTGTGGTGTTAATTATATATATTTGGTCTTAATATGATGCAGAGACATAGTAGTTTCACATTTTGTAGTGAAATATGGTGCTAATTATATATATTTGGTCTTAATAAGATGCAGAGACATAGTAGTTTCATATATTTCCATTAAGTATCGAGTAATTAGCTACTAAGGGATTCAAGTTATCCTCCGCTGAAAAGAAATTATAATTTGTATCGTGGACGAGGGTAACTTTTATCGATATCACTTAGCCTATATAATTATACTATACCCTGTTTCTAATAGGTAGTCCAGAAATCATGAACCTTAACCTCTGTAATTCGGAAAGGGCTAGAGCAAATGCGCTATAAATTTCCACACCTATTCCCTGGCTGACCCTTCCCAAATGGTAGATATGTAAGCTGGAATACGCTAGTCTATTCGCTGTAAGTATACGAGAAATCATGACTTCTATCCTCTGTAACTCAAAAAGGGCTAGAACAAATGAGCTGTCAATATCCACACCTATTTCCTGGCTGACCCTTCTCAAATGGTAGAAATATCAGCTCGTTTACTCTAGTCGTTTGTGATATACAGTATAGAGGTTAATGTTATTTGGAACAGGGTATAGCCAGTGGTTATATTTCTATAGGTTAAGGGGGTGACCTGCTTTTTTCTCTCTCTCTCTGGCTTGTATCCATTCGGCCCCATTCAGCCTACTGTTTTAAAACGTTTATCCCCATGCAGGTGTCAATATTTTTTTCTGGCGAGCGGTAGCGAGCCAGTATATTTTTTAGAATGTTTTTTTTTTTTTAACAGCAGGCTAAATTTGTACATTTTTCGATGGAAAAATTTGTCCGGCAAAGCCGGATTTCTCCATAGGCTACAATGCTGGCTCGCTATCACTCGCCATGTAGAAATCGACACTTGGATGGGGATAAACGTCTTGAAACAGTTGGCTGAATGGGACCTATTGGATACAAGCCACAGAAAGAGAGAAAAGGAGAAACCAAGCGGGTCACCCCCCTTAAATAAGTTGAAGGATTTTGTAGTCATTATGACCGTTAACCAAAGGGGCTGCCATTCAAAGTGGACACACACACACACACACACACTTACTCTCTCTCTTCTTCTTCTTCTTTGCTATCCTCTCCTTCCACTGTACCTTACTCTCGGGTTAGCTATCTCTACTAGAATTAAGTCCTGACAACCTCGCTGGGATCGTAAGGTCTGTGTGGTCAGTGTATCTATGTAAAAATCTCTCTCTCTCTCAACCTGCGCCAGAGTTGCCAGATCTACCGGTCATTGCCAGAACCACAATATTTCTTTAACCCTTAACTGGCGGCGCGCAACATAAGTCGAGTGAAATAAATTTGGACTATGTGGCGGCGCGCGACATAGGTCGTGTGGCAATTTCCGCACGTAATGTTGCTGAGAGAGAGAGACAAGTGGTGGCAGGAGAGTAGCGAGCGTATGACTGCTCCAGACCACCGCGGCGGACCAACTGACATGAATCCCACCCTCCTCCACCCTCTCACACTCGCTACATAGTGAAATGTATGGGGAAAGTACCGAATTACATGGTTTTTGCACTCGTGTTGCAAGAAAACTAGCGGTCATACAAGGATCGTTGTGGTGTCATTGGAAAGCTCTGTTTATGCCCTTTCAGGGATAAATACTTGTTTTACGCTCTGGGTCTTATTTAGGCATGAAAATGATCACGTAAACAGCCCTATTTTGGGTAAAAAACACCCCGCTGGTGGCTACATATTATTTACCGCCTAGGCCGCTCTTTAGGTTTTAAACTTGAGTGTATTTTTTGACCGACTTATTTATAGTTTCTAGTTTAGCACACTCTCTCCCTCATCCTATGATTTTAACTGCTGCGTGTATCCAGATGTTTTTACTCTTAACGTACCCTGAATTTGGCTGTAGCCTATCATTCTTTCAATTTTTGAGGTCCTTCCCGCCCGAATGTTGTGGGCGGGAAGAGCCAAACTATCATCTTTCCTTGGCTGATTCCGCCTTCTAAGATTAGACCGTCCCGCCCGACCTAGCTAAGCGGGCGGGATCTTCTAGTCGGAATGGTCTGAGGGCGGAATAGTGAGTAATCCGAGATAAATTAGTTACTAAGGGATTCAATTTATCGTCAGTTAAAAATGGACAATCATTAAACGATTATTTAAAACAGAGTAAATGGTCTATGTCTAGCCTACTATCATGGTATTCTTATTGACTATTTAAGGCTATTTCACATCATATCGTAATATCCACACTTTCCCTTAGATAATAATGTACCGTGCGTCAGCTACCGGTATATACTAGTCTGACTTAGCGTATGAGTCGATAAATCGCTACAGTTATGTTATACAACAGGCAATAATGTATCTACTATTCACATGTTATTCTCTCTCTCTCTCTCTCTCTCTCTCGGGAATATTTGATAGCCATATGAAGCTATATATATATATATATATATATATATATATATATATATATATATATATATATATATATATATATATAATTTGTACATTATGAGAGATAGGCTACTTATGCCTAGTACGATAGTAACCAATATTAAAAATACAGTTAAAACTAGAAATTGTATGACCAAGGAAAAGAATTAGTACCTGTAGCCTACTATGGAGTGGGAGGAGTAAATATTGTAATTAAGGGACCAAGGCGGTCCTCTAATTACAGATTATACTCCTCCCACTCACTAATACTCTAATTTGTCTTACTGCTTCACCTATTGTATATATGAACTTAGCCGTTTATTTCCAGTTTTTAGACTTCAGAACTCCTTTCTCGCCTAAAAACATGATTGAACTTGCACAGCTCTCTGACAACAACTGTGTTGCAAATTTCACACGTTGTCTTTGCTGACCAGTGACTGTGAGGTGAATATCACTCACTTTGTAAGCTAATCCATATTCTGTTTTGGTATTGAGCAGCATTTCGTGAATGCATGCAGCAGAAACTATATCTCCGTTCTGCAACTCAAACCCTGAATCAATAAAATGATTCCTGATTAGCTTTAACAAATGAGGAACATCAGCAAATACAAAAATGTTTCTATCAGCCACTGGATTTTTGAAAGACATTTGATTATGTTTGAGAGGATCTATACCAAATTGTTTCCATACACGGAGATTGGACGTAGTTCCTAAATCGTGCACTATTGCAACAACTGGGTAGCCTGCTAACCCTTTCTCTGTCTCTATCAAATATGTCAATGTATTTTGCACGTTTGATTGATCAAAGTCAAAATATATTGGCTGTTTCCACTTACTTACAAGGCCTCTCAACATAACTACCTGCATGGACACTTTTGTGTGGTTTATACAGTGTGTCTGTACCTTTGTCGTAGCTCCATTGTTTTGCAATACTCATCTCATCGAAAGATATGACTGCCAGCTTTTCTACCGAATCTAAAGTTTCAGACTTGGACTTCATAAGTGACAAGACAGATGATAAAAGACCAGGTTCACATAACACATGTTTTGCTGTCTTTTAACACCTTATTAGCGGGCTAGGCGGTCTAGCGGTCCGTAGCGCCCAGCGGGGTGTTTTTACCCTAAATAGGGTTGTTTACATGATCATTTTCATGCCTAAATAAGACCCAGAGCGTAAAACAAGTATCTATCCCTGAAAGGGCGTAAACAGAGCTTTCCAATGACACCCGAACCATCCTTGTACGACCGCTGGTTCTCTTGCAACGATCGTGCAACACGAGTGCAAAAACCCTGTAATTAGGTAATTTCCCTACATAATTCCCTGTGTAGCGAGTGAGAGAGGGGAGGGAAGGGTGGTTTTCACTTCAGTTGGTCCACCGCGGTGGTGGGCGGCGGTCATAGCCTTACTACGCTCCTCACACCGCTCAGCTCTCTCTCTCTCAGCAACATTACGTGCTGAAAATGGCGCACGACATAAGTTGTGAACCGCCAATTAAGGGTTAATGTGCTCACAGATGGCAAAGGAAAACCTTTGACATATTTTAGATATTTGTAACACTTTGGACTCAAGCTCCGTAGTGTGATCATTGCAGATGATAAAAATCCTCTTCTGGCCAAAGCGTTTTTCTGTTTACTGATGAGAATATCTATCTGTGTTTTAATGAACATAGGTTGTAGTGCATCATCGACTTTCTGTTGCACTTCGTGTATGACCTGATTTTGTTCCTCAGTATTTTTCCGTTTCAAGGACAAATATTGATCAGGCCAAAGTTCTACCTCTCTTTCCAACTTCTGTATTTTCTTATGCAATTCATCATGAATAACTTTACAATCTCTACAGGATCTCTTGTCACCTTGCAGGACAATAGACTCGCCACGTCCTACATTATAGTTGGATTTTGACTATCTACAATGTTTCTGTATATCACTGTCTCTACCTCTAAACTTGGGCTATAATTACTCGGCTTAAGATATCGATCATGTAGCATTTCTTCTGCAGTTCTCTTTAATCCAAGAGTTGTTGCTCTCCCAGTTCTCCTGCTGGACTGGCAACTGAAACAATGAATATATCTGAATAATCTCTCTCTCTCTCTCTCTCTCTCTCTCTCTCTCTCTCTCTCTCTCACTACCCGTGCTACCGCCAGACGCTGCAGACGCTCTCACGATATCGATCATAATTTGAGTATTAACTACTCATCCTCTTCATTCTTGTGCATGAAAGGTGGTTAAGAGCACGTTTAACCATCCTGTAGCTTAGTAAGTAACACTGCACGATATTTCGCTGTGTATTGACTGATAAACTTTGTGTTTATCACATGACTCCTGCTCGGACAGGGCGCCACTAGCGCCATCTGTTGTTTTGTTTTGCTTTGTAAACAAACGCTCTCCTATTACTATTTTATATAAAATCGTAGCCCCTAATTTTACCCATTACCTACTGTAGTAAGTATCTATTTAACTGCCTTGTATGTAAGTAAAGCTTTGCATATTAATTTGCTAATAAACAATACTGTTTACTAACTAACCTGCCTACAGGGACTAACGCCGACGCCATTTTGTAAACAAACTTTTTTGGGGGATTATACATATTAAATACCAGCAAATTTTGTACCAAATTTAAGTGCATTCATTTATCTTTTCCCCCTAGATATATTCTTGACTTTTTCTCCTCAGACTGATTTTACTTTAAGCTAAGGGTGGTATTTGTACAAACTAACCTAGCCTGCCAAGCTTTTAACCTAACCCAAACCTAGCCTAGCCTATAGCCAGCCAATCTGTTTTATTATTAACTCTTGTAGATATTGTATTTAGTATCCTACTGTAGCTATACAGTATATATCTAATTTTAGTTGTTGCTTGCACGATCTTGTAATAACCTTTGACTGATACACTTTTTTATCTAAAAAGAGTAGGCTACTGCTTTACTAGGCTACAGCGACACCAGGGCCATCTGTTGACACAGTATATTAACCCCTTGTGTGCAGTCACACTTTATTTTTATATAATCTCTATTTGGTGAATTGTATATTTAGTTACATATTCTGTTATACATATATTTGTTTAAGGTTAGGTTATCACACCTGGTAGCCTATTTCTGCGAATTTCAATTTTATTATTTTCGGTTAGGCTATTCAACGCTGGTAGCCTATTATTGCGTATTTCAATTTAAAAAAAAACCTTTTGGTTAGGCTATCACCCCTGATAACCTATTTCTGCGTATTTCAGCATATTTGTTTTCGGTTGAAGTGATTGAAGTGTTTTTAAAGTGAGTGAAGTGTTTTAAAGTGAGTGAAGTGTTTTTTAAGTGAGTGAAGGGATCTGAAGAAAGTGACTGTCACCATGCCTCGCGCTTGTGCGAACTGCGCCGGTAGGTTTGGTGAGTCCATGTTTGCTACTGTCAATTTTCAAGTCTGCCGGCTCTGCCAGCAACGAGAGAATTTTACAGTCAAATTAAATGAAGCCTACAACAAGATCAACGTCCTCACCATGAAGCTGGAATCACTCCAAGAGTTTGTAACACTCAACGTTGGAGTACCACAAACTTCAATTGTCGCCGCAACTCCAGCAGCCACCAACGCCCCAACGTCAACTGCCAACAATTCAACGCCTACAGTAGCCACTTCAGCTGATGTTTCCGATACTCAAGATACAAATAGTGACTCTCTTCCCCCTCAAGACAACTTCCGTGTCGTGAGGAACAACGTTTGCCCCAAGACCAGGAATCACATACCGATTACCGAGTGTCAAAACCGTTTCCAGATACTCACAGACTCAGATGGCGAAGAGGAAATAGAAGAAGTCCGGCTCGTGGGAGACTCGATGATACGTGGTCAGCTCACAGAGTTTTGCGCCAGGGCACCTAAGACCAGGAAGCGTTTTTGTATCCCTGGTGGTGGTGTGGACGATGTAGTTGCAGCAGTTGACGAAGTATCAAAGCTGGCCCCTGCTAATACAATGTACGTCATCCACGTTGGATCCAACGATGTACAGCGAACCCGGTCGGAAGATTTGCTTTTAAAGTACCAGCAGCTGATCAAGTCGTTTAAGGAGAAGTCATCAAGGATCATCGTCTCAGGAATCGTCCCCCGGCTCGGTGTAGAGAGCCGATTTTACAACATAGCCACCAGCACAAATCGTTGTCTAGCAAACCTCTGCAGGAAGGAGAACGTGGGATTCGTCGACACCTGGAACAATTTCTACTACGATGACTATTTGTTTTCGGACGATGGAGTTCATCTGAACCAGGTGGGAGCAGCACGTTTTGGGCGTCTTCTCAACGATGCGGTGACGGATTTTCGGAGAAGAAATCGACTCAGCACAGGACAACTAGGAAAGAGGACCAAAGACAGCGAGGACGGCAACCTACAAAGGAATTAAATACTAATCCGTCAAGAACCGCGAATTTGGATAAAGCTCCACCAACACGACCCAAATTCAAAACCGACAGGGATAACGACCGAGGACCGAGGACAGCCATGAATGTAAATGTAGATCCGACCAGAACCAAAAATTCGATGAAAGAAGGTTCTGTGAGTTCTAAAACCGCAACTTTAAAGGTTTTCTATGCAAACGCTCGTAGCATACGCAATAAATTTTCAGATTTAGAGAAACTAGTGTTTACAGAAAATTATGATGTGATTGGCATAACAGAATCTTGGCTCAATACAGAAGACAGAGACTTTTTAGCAGAGTATTCACTTCCCGGTTATGTAATGTTTGAGAACAGCTGAATAATTAAAAATGAAGGTGGCGTTTTATTTTTTTATCAAAGAAAGTCTTAACCCGACCCTCGTGTCAAAACCTCAAATTGTGAACGTCGACACATCTTTTGTGCTAATAAAGAATAATAAAGGTACAAAAATAATAATTGCGTTAATATACATACCTCCAGCTCAACCAGTGCAAACTGACCGAGAAACGAACAAATTGCAGATGTAAGTAACTCGCAAGATACCGTAATTTTTGGCGACTTTAATTTACCTGTGACCAAGTGGGGCGATACTCTTACTTCACACTCCGGACATGACTTGTATACGAACTTGCAAGAGAGTTCGCTTTATCAATTTGTTCGAACGCCGACCCGTGGTAATAACGTTCTTGACATTGTACTTGCAACAAAAGAAGAATTGATAGATAATTTGAATGTTGGTGATTAATTCAGTAACAGCGACCATCGTACGATAACTTTCACTTTAAAGTTTACTAGTAACGAACCAAATAGTAGCATCGAAAAAGTCCCTAATTTCAAGAAAGCAAACTTCCATAAACTTAGAGCTATGTTTAAAGAAACTGACTGGAGCTTTTTAATTAACAATAACGACATAAATACATCTTGGAAGTTATTCGAAACCACTTACCTAAAAGCAGTGCAAGACTGCATACCATCGAAAATACGGCGTCCAGGCCATAATAATAAGCCCAAATGGTGGAATAAAGATATTTCAAACTGCCTGCTTGCTAAAAAATTTGCTAATGATAGATTAAAATCCTCACAAAATGACGAAGAACGGGTGAAATTTGTAGAGCTACGACGCAAAGCCAAAAAGTTAATTAAGCAGAGTAAAAAGACCTTAGAGTTACATATTGCGAATCAAAGTAAAACAAACCCGAAAGAATTCTATAGTTATATCAGAAAGAAAAAGTAGTTACTTCAACTGTTGGACCGTTAGTCGATGAAAATGGAGAATACACCAAAGACGAAGTACAAATGAGTAATGCCCTCAATACCTTCTTTGCATCAGTTTTTACAACAGAAGACCTCAGTGATATCCCTACACCATCGCCGATTCAGATTGATAATTCAGATGTTCTAAGCAATATCACCGTTACAGAGAGAAAAGTATTGAATTGTTTAGATAAACTCAAGGTAAATAAAACGCCAGGACCTGATACAATCTCGCCTAGAGTTCTAAAGGAAGCTAAGGATGAGCTCTCCAAACCACTGACATTACTATTCAATAAATCCTTGCAGTCTGGAACTATGCCTGATCAGTGGAAGCTAGCCAACATAACACCGATATTCAAAAAAGGCAGCAAATCCCTACCCAGTAACTATCGTCCAATTAGCTTAACCTCAGTTGTATGTAAAATGCTAGAAATGGTCATACGAGACAGACTCGTAATTCACTTAGAGGAAAATAACATACTTAAAGATACTCAACACGGTTTTCGTAAAAAACGTTCCTGTTTAACAAACCTCTTGGACTTCTTCCACGATATCCTCAACCTCTACGATGAGAGTAAAGCTGTAGATATTATTATATACCTTGATTTTCAAAAGTCCTTTGACAAAGTTCCCCACAAACATTTACTGCTAAAACTAAAAGCGCATGGAATACAAGACGGTGTGTTGAAATGGATAGAAAATTGGGTCAGCAACAGAAAGCAAAGGGTAGTCATAAACGGTAAGGCATCTAAATGGACCAATGTAAGTAGTGGGGTACCCTAGGGATCGGTACTAGGACCAATTCTCTTTCTAATTTACATCAACGACATAGATGAGGGTCTCACCTGTACAATCTCAAATTTGCTGACGATACAAAAATTGCAAATAGCGTACTCTCAAAAGAACAAGTTGACGATATGCAACACAATCTAGATAAATTGTCATGTTGGGCCCAAATTTGGCAAATGAGTTTCAATGCGGATAAATGTAAAGTACTACATGTCGGATACCTAAATGAGAAAGCAAACTATTCGATGAATGGCACTCAGCTTAAGAATGTAAACAGAGAAACCGATCTGGGAGTAACAATATCGAGTAACCTAAAACCGAGTCAACAATGTTCAGAAGTTGTTAAGAAGGCAAACAAAATAATTGGCTTTATAGGCAGGTCATTTGAGCATAAATCCAAAGAAGTTATCCTAACCCTTTACAATTCCTTAGTCCGCCCTCTTCTGGAATACTGCGTTCAATCCTGGTGCCCTTATTACCAAAAAGATATAAACAAGCTAGAACGAGTTCAACGTAGAGTTACCAAAATAATACCTAGCCTAAAGAACAAACCATACGAAGAGCGTCTTAGAGAATTAAATCTATTTCCTTTAACCCAGCGCAGATTAAGAGGTGACTTAATTCAAGTGTTCAAAATCATCAAAGGCATCGACAATATGAACTGTAGTAAGTACTTCACTATCGACCAATCTAATTACACGCGGGGAAACGGTTGCAAAATTATTGGTAAATCTTTTAACTCGCACGAATCTAAGAATTTCTTCTTCAATCGAGTTGTCAACTTGTGGAATGGGCTTCCCCGAAACATTATAGACTGCATCACCGTTGATTCATTTAAACTCCGCCTAGACAAATATCTCTCATTAAACCCGCGACTGACTGCGTTTGTAAATGAATAACTTTATTTTATCCCCCCCTCAGTTACTAACCCTTCTGTCCTCTACTAACTTCCTAATCCTGCCACAGACATTAGTTCCAGGGCAGTAATTCCCTTTCCAATGTTCCCTTACCCACTCTAAACCACTGTTTGGACACTTGATCCTCAGTGTTTTGGAGGACAAGCAACCTAGAAGGGTCACTAGACCTGTTGTTGCTTGATTTCCTTTGTACTTTGTACTCTCTCTCTCTCTCTCTCTCTCTCTCTCTCTCTCTCTCTCGGGAATATTTGATAGCCATATGAAGCTATATATATATATATATATATATATATACTACAGGTACCTCTTTTCCTTGGTCACACAATTTCTAGTTTTAACTGGATTTTTAATATTGGTTACTATCGTACTAGGCATAAGTATCTCATAATGTACACATTTTATATATTAATTGCTTTTATATATTTATAGCATTAATTGCTCTTTCCATTCACATATGCATAGCCTACGTGAGTTGCATTTGGGATGTGTGTACATGCTTAGATTGATATGCAGGATTCGAAGTTGCATAATAAATCGTAGGCAGTGTCCACCATCCTTTAACTGTCTTCGTGGTGCGATGCATAAGGTGTTGATTTTCGGTGTGAGCGTCCTGGGTTCGAATCCACGGACTGCCACATGTGTTTGAATATATATACCGTATATATATATATATATATATATATATATATATATATATATATATATATATATATATATATATATATACTGTATATATATATAATTTGTACATTATGAGAGATAGGCTACTTATGCCTAGTACGATAGTAACCAATATTAAAAATCCAGTTAAAACTAGAAATTGTATGACCAAGGAAAAGAAGTACCTGTAGCCTACTACGGAGTGGGAGGAGTATAATCTGTAATTAAGGGACCAAGGCGGTCCTCTAATTACAGATTATACTCCTCCCACTCACTAATACTCTAATTTGTCTTACTGCTTCACCTATTGTATATATATATATATATATATATATATATATATATATATATACCGGTATATATATATATATATATAAATACAGTATGTATAATATAAATAAGGGTGATATAGGTGAGGTATTAAAGCTAAAGAATGGCGACATAACCCGCTCAAATGGTTTCAAGTTAGATAAGTTTAGATTTAGTGTGTGTGCATATCGCTAGAAAGACGAAGATGAAGAGATAAGGGAGAGATATTAAAGCTTAATAACGGCGAGATAACCCGTTCAAAGGGCTTCAAATTGGGTAAGTTCCGTTTTATAAAATATCTAGGTAAGCACTGGTTTGGGAACAGAGGTGTAGAAGTGTGGAATAGATTGCCTAGTGCAGTGATTAGCTCAGAAACGGTAGACAATTTCAAGTGCAAACTGGATAGACACATGAAAGATATGGGTTGGGTGTGAACGGGATATGCCTCTTGTGGGCCGGTCGGCCTTATGCAGATTTCCGGTTTCGTGTGTTTTAATATACAAACAATCAACATAAACTTCATAACAATTATATATATTTATAATACAATACCTCCAATCACAATATACACCTACCACACCTTAATAATTTTCATAGTTTCACCTAAATAATGTTCTTAGTTGTGTAGTATAGCAAAGCTAACAATAGATAGCCATAATTGTGATATTATACTTTATCGGGTACGGTACGTAAAATACAATTACAATAAAATAAATACACAGAGTATTGATATTTTCTATAAGAAACACAAAATGCTTAGAATTATAAGAAAAAGTCACCATTTCGCTAGCCTACGATTGATACTATCTAAATCTCAAAATTGCGTAATGTATGTTGTTTGCACAACACACTAAACACAATATATTGCTTACCATTATGAAGACAGAGTGACGGTACAGCTTCTTTCTTCAAGAGTCTCTTGTTCTTTGGACTTCCAATACCAAGTAAACGACTTTTCATATCATCAACTAAGTCATCTTTGGTAAAGTGGACAGAACAAACAATAGAATGCTCTGGATTCACGACATCAGCTCGGCGACACAAGTTTATCCATATTTTCCTGTACTGTTCATCTCTTGGAAATCGATAATATCTAATGTTTGTACCTGCTGTCTTAGGTGTGCTGTGTATGTGGATCCTGGGTGTGACAGAGATCTGCCTTGTGTGGGCCGATCGGCTTCTTGTAGACTCCCATTTTCTTATGTTCTATCCCCCCCCCCCATCCCCACCTGGGGTCATCAATGGAGATTCACACCTATATGACAAACTAATAATTATTCACACCTTTGTGAAAAACTTATAATTGTTCTCAGTTTTATGAAAATCTTATAATTATATCTTAATTAATGAAACTTGAGAGTGCAGGGTTTACCGTAGCCATTTGTCATTGACCATCTGTAAATTGTAGATATTTACCAGTGAAATACAGTACAACAAAAATAATAAATAATAATAATAATAATAATAATAATAATAATGTAATAATAATAATAATGATAATAAGAATAACAATAATAATAATAATGACGACAGCAAGATAAGTTATATTCCACCAGTTTATCTCGACAATGTATAGGCTACTTATATTTTTACATTCTAGCTAACACTTTAACTTCATTGTTGATCATCCGTATAACTTGTTCTGTGACATCATTTAAAAGAGGATTTCTACAAGCCATTAATTTGGTAACAGAGTTGTAGATATGTGGAATAGGCTACCGAGTGCCATTGTGGGATTACGAACAATATAAAGCTTTTAAGTTAAAATTATATAGGAATAATGGACGAAATGGGTTAGGTGTGAAAGGGATCTGCCGTGTGGGCCAATCGGCTTTCTGCAGACTCATGTTTTCTTATGTTCTCTCCATTTCTGATATCTAATAGTCCATAGAGAATTGCACAAATCTCTGCTAGAGTTGAAGAAACTTTATCAGATATTCTATATCAATACTCGCTTTCTATTACTTCATTATTAACCTTGTCTATTACCAAGACATCAACCTTGTTCTTCCATTTCTGCAATTGAGCCATCATAATACACGTGACGTGGGCTACATCATCCTCATACAAATAACTAATGATTAAGCCCTAGTTTCGTACATACCTCCAGGGTGGAGGTTGAGATACATGTTGAGGGAATACACAAAAATATGATAAATAATGCATACTTACATTCTCAATCAGTCCTTATAAGTAGCTTATCTTCTTGCCTTGTTTCCGGATGGTTCGGAACCTCTTTCTGTATTTATCTGGTTGGGTGTGAATGGGATCTGCCTCGTGTGGGATGGTCGGTGCTATGCAGATTTCCGAGTTCTTATTTTCTTATGTTTATCCGTATTTTTCTATATCTATCTTCATATATCTGTCTATCTATATATGTTTATCTCTTTAATTATCTAAACTGTAAACACATTATCTAGATATACCTTTACAAATGTGAAATGACACATTGACTGCGATATAATGGAGCCGATAAAGCTTCCACACTAATGAATGAATTATTCAGTGCTGCAGTCTTCATATGCTTCCTTTAATTTAATTTACACTATCTTTGGCTCAGTGAATTCATCTTATTAGGAATATCCCTCACAGTCAAGATATTAAAAACAATTATCTCTCATATTTATGATATCCTTTAATATTATTAGTATTTAGTTGTTAAGATTAATGATATAATGATATGTGGTGAGGTGCGTGATTACTAAGATATAATATTTCACGCCTGTGATTTTACAAACATTGATATATGACGTATTTTCCTTTACTAACACCATTAGAACTGACTTTACCAAAACGGTCAGAGGTCAGAAAGTGTTTTATTAATTTGTTAGGTATAGAAAAATATGTTGCTAAGGTATTTAATTTACTGTCAGATGAAATGAAACCGAGTATAGTGGATATTAGAGCCGCAAACTAACCTTTCCTTTAGTGTCTCCAAGATGGCGCTAGGGTCAAGGCTTGTCCTCCTTAATTACTATCTATAAATGTTGTCTGTCCCTCCCTAATCCACCGCCTCCTTAGCCTCCCCCCGGCCCATTAAAGGTCGAGGCGGGTCATCTAGCTGCTTAACCACCTCTCATTTCATATAATGTGACTATCCTCTGTTTTGTTTTCCCAACTAGCGGTAAATTGCTATAAGAACATAACAACATAAGACAATGTGAATTTGCAGAAAGCCGATCGGCACACCCAACCCCAATTACAAGTCCTAATTAAGACCCAACTCAATCAACCGCTGGGGATTTATATTATTGAGTGATTTAATATGTAGTATCACTACGGATATATTATGTACATATTAAACAAAAGTACGTAGGCTACACAATTATAACAAACAAATTCTTTTGGATCCCATTGTTCAGTCAGTTTAGTTAACATTAACTGATGGTAGTCTTGGCCAAATATCGACTAGACTAACTTACTAAATAAGAAAATAAAATTGGATGCACATCTTAATTAGAATCATTTTCAACTTGCATAAATAAAACAATTCTAGAATTTAGCATATTAAGTTATAAACTGGTAATTAGGGCGAGAGAACGGATATATCTATATTGTAATTTGTTAGCTGTGGTTTTATAAATGGTATATTGTTATTGGGAAGGATCTTTCTACCCCTTTCCCCATATAAACTACAAAAGGTAATAATGAACCCATTGCACAATTTTAAGAACACGATCACAAGTCCTACAACTGATCATTCAAATCCAGAAAGTACCGGTCTAGAAATGGCTAACAACAAATGATTCGGTAGGTCAATAATATTAATGAGAATACTAATGGATGATTTAGAGGATAAATGTTTCCTAGAACGAATAAATAAAAAAGGGACATACAGGTAGGATCAGGAATATAAATATATGATTGTCTTCTATCATCATCATGTTAACCCCTTGAGGATTTCAAGGCTACAGGCTTTTTCACGGCTATATTAAAATAATTGCCCCATAGCATACCATGGGGCCGAGCTGTCTTGCCGTCGTGGCCGAGCTGTCTCAAAATTAACTACTTAAGTTAAACATGAATTAACTAAGTTGACTAGTTGATTAACTAAACTGACCCAACTCTGATATATATATATATATATATATATATATATATATATATATATATATATATATATATATATATATATATATGAGCGTGTGTGTTGGTGTAATTTAATGATGTGTTTTAATCTAATCGTCACTCATACACAGAAGGTTATTATGCAAGATCAGCTGAGGTTGTGTGAACCACGGTATAGTAGCATTTGTTGCTAGGCTATACCGTGGTGTGAACCATACAAATGCGCGGGACGGTCTAATCTAGGAGGGCGGAATCAAACATACAAATGGGCGGGACGGTCTAATCTTAGAGGGCTGAATCAGCCAAGGAAGTATTGATTCCTTGGCTCTTCCCGCCCACAACATTCGGGCGGGATGGACCTAGCTAAGCGGGCGGGATCTTCTAGTCGGCATGGTCTGAGGGCGGGAAAGACCTGCTCCCCTTGTTACAGCCGGGTTTGCTTTTTGTCCCCTTCATACACTTAGAAACAAACATCCCCTTCAACACCATGACACCTTTTTACTTTTAATTCTGGCTAAAATTAGGTGATTTTATGCAGTTTAAGAAGGACCTGCTTAGAAGGTTTATTGCGAATCGTATTTACCCATTTTAGTCAAATAGGTAGATTATAAACTAAAGAATATCGTCTAATGGTGACCAGAATAGGATGAAAATTACGTCATGGTGGTGAAGGGGTTAACATTCTGTTTATATATTAGTTAAGCCGGTATCACACAAGAGCTTTTATAGTCAACATTCGATGGTCAACATTTTTCTGGCAACATTTCTAGAATATTTTACATTGGTATCGGAAACTAGACTGATGGTAGATGAATATAGGTAGCCGAGAGATTATAAATGTTGACCTCATAAGTTGCCAGACCAGTGTTGAGGATAAATGTTGAGGGAAAAAGCGCTCGTGTGATACCAGCTTTAGTGAGTAGGTGGTAGACTTGAATATTTGTACAGATGTTAGAGTTTGGTATTTGGCCGGTACCTCCCAGACTGCATAGGCTATTCCTTAACCCGGGAACTGTGGGAAGACTCTTAAGAGTCGCCCAGCGGACTGCGGGAAGACTTGAGTCAGGGAAAAAAAAAATCAATTTAAAACACCGATTTTTTTTTTTTTTTTTTTTTTTTTTTTTTTTTTTTTTTTTGCCCCTGGGCCATGCAAAATATCACTCCTCTACCTCTCCTCCTTCCCCACTTTCCTCCCCTCCTTCAGTTATCACCTATTTTCCCTGTTATTCCCTTATTCTGTGGTATATTTTCGTGCTAACATTAGCGAGTTGCAAGCAGGGCATTGTCATCACTGTTAGCAAGCGAGTGCAAGAGAGAGAGAGAGAGTATCGATCGACAGTGTCTCTCCAGACTTGGGGAAAAGTGGCGGGAAAGGAGGTTGCCTCAGCCATACATTATGTAACTCCCGGCCTGTATCGTCGATTTTGACCATCCAAACGCTGTTTCCACTTGTTTTATTGTTGTAACAATACCTTTATAATCAACCTATAATAGGTGCATATGGAGAAGTATTAATGCTATTTATGGTAAAATAAATATTTTAGTGATGGAAACAGCTCAAATACATGCGCACAGGCAGAGGTGTCTCATAACCCCCATGCGCACTTCAGAGGTTAAGGGAGCCCACCTCGCGTTTTTTTTTTTTTCTCTTTCTCTCTCTCTCTCTCTTTGGCTTGTATCCATTCGGCCCCATTCAGCCTACTGTTTTAAGACGTTTACCCCCATCCAGGTATCAATATTTTCCTGGCGAGCGGTAGCGAGCCAGCATATTTATATATATATATATATATATAGTGTTTTAACAGCAAGCTAAATTTGTAACATTTTCGATAGAAAAATGTCTCCGGCCGGATTTCTCCATACAATGCATGGCTCGCTATCGCTCGCCAGGAAGAAATCGACACCGGGATGGGGATAAACGTCTTATTACAGTTGGCTGAATTGGACCGAATGGATACAAGCCAGGGAAAGAGAGAAAGGGAAAGATAACAAAAAACGGTGACCCCCCCTTAACCTCTCCTTACTCATTTATGTTATAGGTAACACCAACGAACTTAACAATAATCTGACCTCTCTCTGTAACTCAAAAGGTGCCTAGAGCAAACTGGCTGTAAATATCCATGCACACTTATTTCCAGGCGGACTCTTCCCAAATGATAGAAATGTCAGCCCCGATTGACAAAATTAATTTTGAGTTATAAGAAGTTGAAGGGTCAACATTATTGCCAAGTTCGCTCGCACAACCTATAGTTATTTAGTTATGTAGTGTGTGTGGGGGGGGGGGGGCGTATCATCTATGAGTAATACAATTAACCCTTTGAGTACCAGCGATGTGTTATATTTCATTATAGCTATAAGTAGACGATATCATGCAGCTTAGGAATGATCTGTGGTATTTAACCCATTGCCTGCGGGAGACGTTCCCGAATGCCATGGCAATTTACAGGCTTGTAAAGCCTCTTAAATTAAAGTCTGTAGCATCGAGTGCGAGGGAGTGGGAGAGCGACAGGCTACATGCCCTTCCCCCAGCCAGGCGGCCGCGGCACTGAGGTCTCTGAGTCAGAGTCTCGCGAGATATACAGTGCTGCCAAATTCAAATGTAGCGCAACATTAGCGATAATTGCTAATTTTTGCGAATGTCTATGGTAGGACTGCGGGTGAACCCTACAAGCTACAAATCTTGTTTTGGTGTCATTTTGAAGCTATTTACTTTTAGTTTTTGGCTGAATACATTTCATATCATTCAGCCACTTGCATAATCAATCAGGAGTACCTGAATGAGCCCTAATATGGCAGAAATAGACAGAAATATGCCCACAGCCAAAGTGTTAAAAGGGTTGGTTGAGATCGTTTGAAGCCTTACGGGTTAACCACTTGTGAGTTTCAGGTTATAAGGAAGTTGGAGCCGTGAACATCGATATTAAGCAGAAATGCAATAACAATGTAGGCCTACGTTTCTGATGGATAAATAGTAGCCAATGTTGAATTTGGTTTTATGTATTAATTAATACTAAAACCGGATTCTATCTATCTATCTATTGCCGGACGCCTTACTCCCCTTACGAGGGTGGCCATACACAGAATGCCCCCAAGCGGACCTGAGAGTGAGAGTGACAACCCGAGCCAGTTTAGTAAAGGACTTACAGGATTGACCACTCAATTTAGGATCCGTCCGACTCCGAGGCCATCTGTGTATCTTGTTAGCACTATTTTTCTACAGTGGTGTTCGGCTAATCCATCCACTAACCTGCCTTACCCTTAGGTAAGCAGTACCGGATTATAGCTGGTTATTCAACTAAATATCGATCTTTACAGCTCCAACTTCCTTATAGCCTGAAACTCGGGGTTGAAAAATTAGTTTCCGCTTTATTGAACCCCTTCTGTACCGGCGATGTCTATCTATTTTGTATTTTAGCTACATTTAGACGATTTTATGAAGCTTAGGAAGGATCTGTGGTAGCGATAAGGATGAACTGAGATAGTCTGTTTAGCCTCTTAATTGTTAGACGTCGGGTTTGCCTTTGACAAAAATCCTATACTAAACATTCTGTGTCACACACATTCTCTCTCTCTCTCTCTCTCTCTCTCTCTCTCTCTCTCTCTCTCTCTCTCTCTCTTTCATTTTATTATTTGGAAAATAAAAGTAGTAGGGTACTTCTGCAGATTTGACCAATTGTACTGGCTCCCATATTCAGTAGCCTACCGGTACCAAATGCTGACTAGCTTATACAGAACAGTTTTTAAGTATTTTGTTTGTTTTTGTTACAGTGGTTGATGCCGGAACAACAGCATGGTGGAACAGGGGCGGGGGATACAACACGGAACAACAGTTGAGTATGGAACAGCCAAGGCCCTGGAAACAGCATGGTGGAACAGCACACAGCAGATGATATTATTCAGGTGAATTATTTCTGTTTCTTAATTAAGGGGAGGGTTTTAGTTTGTTCCATAGACCTCCATCAAGCTTAAAACTACACCCCCTAGGCCCCTTTTCAAGATAAATTTGTACATTTTTCTACCGAAAAATGTACCAGCCGAAGGCCGGCTCTCTAAAATTTCTGGCTCGCTACCACTCGCCATGACAAAAATCGACACCTAATTGGCACGAAAGGTCTTAAAATTGACAGATATGGGGCGAAAGTTCTTAAAATCGCCAAACTAATGTGGCGAACGTCTTAAAATCTCAGAAGCAATGGGGCTAAACATGGGTGAGAAAGGGGTCCAGAAAAATATATATATGGATATATATATATATGGAAATCTCCCCATAGAAAGGCACATATCGGTACATGTCTTACCTTGAGTTGAATCTCACATAAACATTGCACTCATATTTTAGCTAATACGGTACATAATTTCCAGAAACTTTGGCTCGAACATTCCTTGATTTTGGCCCTGTCACTCTTTCAACTCTGGGGGAGGCACTCGTTACAGTCAGTTTTTCCTTTTGTCTTCCTCATCCACATACAAAAAAACATTCGGTACTGCACATTATATACCGGGTACCCATAAACACGCCCACATTTACATTCACTACACATACAGTCATAGATACACAAGCATTTATGTACAGTCGCGCTAATAAGTAATGTTTCGGCACCAAGTATGTTTTAATCAATAATTGGTATCAATACTATCTAAGCTTCATTTCTTCATATCGAGTGAAATATAAAACCATGTTCCTACACTTACCCACCCTGTTCAACATCTGACAGACATTAATACAGCACAGAGCAAGCCAAAAGTAATGACAGCTGGGACATGACTTATTAGCGCGACCGTACGCATAAATACACAATTACACACTCCTCCACACACACACACACACACACACACACACACACACACACACTGAGTAACACATTTGGGCAAGTCTCCTAACGGTGTAGCCTCTGTTCACCTAGCAGTATAAATAGGAACCTGGTATAAGTGGACGAAGTTGTGACGTCCCATCTGGGGTTGGTGATCGGTTACAAGGTGAGATGGGTATCGTACTAGTCAACCTAAGCTACTGGTCAACCTAAGCCTTCGGGTGAGACTGGTACCGTAGTGAGAATGGTATCGTACAGATTAACCCTAAGCCTTCGTTTCCAAGTGTCGCCAATTGGCTAAAATACAGACTACACACATCCACAGCCATTCCAACGATACATAAACACTTAATATGCATTTCACGCAATACATTCCCAGTTAAGGAGGCGCGATAATAATGAGCTTAAGGCCGCGTCTCACACAGTACGTTAGCCGCCGACCACAGCCGATATTTTCAAAATATTTGAATTTTTCCGGGATTGTCTGACATCGTGTGTGATCGTGTAAAAAGATCGCCTCGTATCGTGGTAGGCGAGGGGTGGTCGAGTGGCGCGGAAATGGTCGGCGGTGATCGGCCAAAAAATAGTGGCTGCACTAAATTCTGGCCGATAATCGGCAGAAAAAACGGTTAAAAAACCGTTAAATTTGATCGTGTGACGCCCGTGTATATGTTGTGGAACGAGCGTATGTGAATCCTAGGATATCTTCATTGTCATCCTCTGATCGATGGTTGATTGTGTATGATTTTAGTCTATATATTATATGTGTGTGAGTAGTTTGTGTGTGTGTGTGCGTTTCCGTGTTTGGTTGTGTATTATTTAGTTTATATATATTGTGTGTGTGTATGTGTGTTTTTGTGCGTGTGTGTGTGTGTGTGTGCGTTTCCGTGTTTGGTTGTGTATTATTTAGTTTATATATATTGTATGTGTTTTTTGTTGTGCGTGTGTGTGTGCGTTTCCGTGTTTGGTTGTGTATTATTTAGTTTATATATATATTGTTTGTGCGTTTGCGTGTTTGGTTGTGTATTTTTTAGTTTATATATATATTGTGTGTGTGTGTGTTTTTGTGCGTGTGTGTGTGTGCGTTTCCGTGTTTGGTTGTGTATTATTTAGTTTATATATATATATATTGTGTGTGTGTTTTTGTGCGTGTGTGTGTGTGCGTTTGCGTGTTTGGTTGTGTATTTTTTAGTTTATATATATATTGTGTGTGTGTGTTTGTGCGGGTGCGCGTTTGCGTGGTTGGTTGTGTATTATTTAGTTTATATTTATGTGTGTGTGTGTGTGCGTTTGCGTGGTTGGTTGTGTATTATTTAGTTTATATATATTGTGTGTGTGTATGTGTGTGTGCGTGCGTGTGTGTGAGTGTGCGCCTTTGCGTGGTTGGTTGTGTATTATTTAGTTTATAAAAATATATCGTGCGTGCGTGTGTGTGTGTGTGCGTGCGTGCGTGCGTGCGCCTTTGCGTGGTTGGTTGTGTATTATTTAGTTTATACAAATATATTGTGTGTGTGTGCGTGCGTGCGTGTGTGTGTGTGTGCGTTTGCGTGTTTGGTTGTGTATTATTTAGTTTATATATATTGTGTGTGTGCGTGTGTGTGTGTGTGTGTGTGTGAGTGTGCGCCTTTGCGTGGTTGGTTGTGTATTATTTAGTTTATAAAAATATATTGTGTGTGCGTGCGTGTGTGTGTGTGTGTGTGTGTGTGTGTGTGTGTGTGTGTGCGTGCGCGCGCGCCTTTGCGTGGTTGGTTGTGTATTATTTAGTTTATACAAATATATTGTGTGTGCGTGCGTGTGTGTGTGTGTGTGTGTGTGTGTGTGCGTGCGTGCGTGCGCCTTTGCGTGGTTGGTTGTGTATTATTTAGTTTATACAAATATATTGTGTGTGTGTGCGTTTGCGTGTTTGGTTGTGTATTACTTAGTTTATATATAAATTGTGTGCATATGTGCGTTTGCGTGGTTGGTTGTGTATTATTTAGTGTTTTATATTGTGTGTGTGTGTGTGTGCGTTTGCGTGTTTGGTTGTGTATTATTTAGTTTATATATATTGTGTGTGTGTGTGTGTGTGTGCGCGTTTGCGTGGTTGGTTGTGTATTATTTAGTTTATATATATATATATATATTGTGTGTGTGTGTGTATTATGTTAGTCTATATACTGTATTGTATGTCTGCGAGTAGTTCTCTCTCACTCACTCACTCACTCTCTCTCTCTCTCTCTCTCTCTCTCTCTGCGTGCGTGTGTGTGTGTAGCCTATAGTTAACATAAACATCTACAAGTTTACTAAAATACATCCACTTGTAAACTAATGATATACTGCATCAAAGTCAGTGTATACCAGATCGTGTAATGATATAGGTATACATTCACCTATCGACTACTTAACTACAGCGTATTATTATTATAGTTTTATTCAAGTATATTGGGGTTTGTAATTGATGATTAATGTTTAGAACGGGGTGTTATTTATAAATAAATATATATATATATATATATACATAGGGCGGTTCCTTTGCCGTGTCAATATCGTGTGTGGCCTACAACGGTCGTATTTATCATTCAACGTATGTGCGTCTGTTGTGCTGTAAACGTATGGTTGTCAACCAAAAGCGGCATTATCGTGCTCTTAACGTACTTTAAATGTATGACGAACGTGTGATAGCCGAGTGAGTAGCGTCGCCGGTCAGCGATTTATTCTACAGCGGCCGTGTTGCCGGCGTGTATGACGTGTGTGTGACGTGTGTGTGTTGAGTGACTGTCGAGGGTTTGTTGTACAGCAATCGTGTGCCTGCGAGGATCGTGCAGTGATCCAGTGATTCGATTACAATCGGCGAAAAAGTGCAAGTCGTCCTCTGTCGGCAGCTGTCGAGCGGTGGCCGTACTGTGTGAGACACGGCCTTTAGCTCGCATTGCGTGGATTCCCCTTGACGAACAAGCAAGTGAAGTGAATTACACACACACACACACACACACACACACACACACACACACACACACACACACACACACACACGAGTCCAGTACGGTAGCGCTAATAAGTCATGTCTCGGCTGTCATTCCGTTTGGCTTGCTCTGTGCTGTATTAATGTCTGTCAGATGTTGAATAGGGTGGGTTAGTGTGGGAACATGTTTGTAAATCTCACCCGCAATGAACAAAATAAAATAAAGCTTAGATATTGTTGATACCAATTATTGATCAAAACATACTTGGTGCCGAGACATGACTTATTTGGCCGACTGTACATAGATTCAAACGCATACAGTACATACACTTATGTATGTTTTGATCAATAATTGGTATCGGCAATATCTAAGCTTCATTTCTTCATATCGAGTGAAATATACAAACATGTTCCTACACTTACCCACCCTATTCAACATCTGACATACATTAATACAACACAGAGCAAGCCACACGTAATGACAGCTAGGACATGACTTATTAGCGCGACCGTACCACATGTAGGCCTATGCATTGGTTTCATTGACTTCATTAGTTAGGTTTATTTGTAAATTAATTGGTGGGTTGGTGAAAACAAATATGAATTTACTTAGCTAACCCTAACCTAACTATACAAATCAACCCTTCATCTTCTCTCAATTATTCTTGATGATTCTTTTTCTCCTGATCTTTATTTTCAAGATCATATTACCACTCTTGCTTAACAGCTTCTTTGAATCTGTACGCCCATATACCGGTATCAAGCATTGTTCGCATGTGTGGGGAGGTTCCACCCATACCGCACTTCTGAAAGGGTAGAGTCATTAAGTATTTCGTCTCATCAATTCACTCCCTCTTACTAATTCCCTACAATCTGTCTCTACACGCCGCAATGTTGCATCTCTCTCACTCTTCTACCGGTAATATAATTATCAGTGTTCTTCAGTTTTATAAGTGTATACTGGTACGATACCCACTCCTTTACGGAGAGTGCTGGCACCTACCTCTCAACACACTCCCACCCATATTCTGTCCAACTCTCTAACCCAAGAGTGAACCGATTCTCCCAGTCTTACTTCTACTCAACAAGTAAGCTTTAGAACTCTCTCCCTCAATATATCTTTCCCTCATCCTATGGCTTATGCTGCTTCAAACTCCATGTGTCCAGACCTTTTGACATACCTTGAATTTGGCTCTCTGTCACTCTTTCAACTTTAGGGGAGACACTTGTTACAGGCAGCTTTGCCTTTTGTCTCCTTCACTCACTTAGGACCAAATAAATAGCCTAACCCTACCTTGCTCAACATCAGGTGAAAAAGCTAGATTATAATTATATAGGCTTCTGATCGACAAACTAACGGCACGAACATCTTAAAACCTCAAAACTAATATGCTAAACATGAGGGAGAAGGGGGTTCATAAAAAGCGAGTAGTACCCCCTTGAATTTACGATGTTAAACTTGCAAATCCGTCAACCCATAATTATTTGGATAATTTATACTGTGTAGTCAAAGGGTTAAGTATTTTGTCTCTCATAAGGCCAAACCTATGAGAGTTCCGTATGGATCTCAGTGGTCTGGTTAATCTGCTCTACATAACTAACTAACTAACTCATTGTTACAGGGACGAATGACGGAACAACATGGTACAACATGGAAGAATAGAGGCGAGGGATGGAACAGCTTACGGTACAGCAGTGGATAGGCCGGAATTGATGCAGCGAGGACGATGGAACAGCTCAGTGACACAGCACCAGCAGATGACGTTGTCAAAGGTTAATTATTGATGTTTGTGTAAGGGTTGAGTCACAGAAACCCCTACTGTACAGTCGCGCTAATAAGTGATGTCTCGGCACCAAGTATGTTTTGATCACCGCTAGAGGGACAGTGTAAACAACTCGATCTAAGATATATCATCGTTTTTTGTAATAAAACAGTGCCCTGCCACCACCACAATGCGCTGAGAGACACAGTAAGATACCTGGAATATCTTCGACTCCTGAAGTGAATTTATATATATTTGAACTCTGTTATTTCTTGACTTTAAAGTGGCGATTCTACCATCAATCCCCTACGTCCAAATTGTTCCTGTTCTGCGCATGCGCAGTGGACCTGTGACGTCAGAAACCATAAATTTCGCATATATTCGCTCACCACCAACATGGAGCGAGAAGTACTAGCCCTGCTGTAGGTTCAGAGAAAATGCTACAACGACTCTATAGACCGTCTACATCGACAGGTTACTGATGCCTTGAAGGATACCGATAAAAAGGTTAATGATGTCATAACCAGCTTGGAATTTTCCCAAAGTAGTTTGGATGATGCCTTGCCAAGCCTACATAAAATCAACAAGCTTACAGCCGAAAATGAGCGACTAAAAAATTAGCTAACAGAAATTAAATCTCGTCTAGACTACATCGACGACCAGGGAAGGCGCAATAATTTAAAGTTCTCAGGTATTCCGGAGCAAGCTGGGGAGAACTGGGAACAGACGCAAATGAAAGTCACCAAATTGTTGCAAGACAAATTAAACATCTCTGTTAAGTCATTTGAGCGTGTTCACCGCATCGGTAGGGGAACCAGTGATCGACCAATGGATATTGTGGCTAAGCTTTCCAGTTTCCCTGAGCGTGACACTGTATACCGCAACCAGAGGATGCTGAAGGGGACTCACGTGTTCATCTCCGAGGACCTTTGCCCATCAACACTGGAGGTGAGACGTATGCAGCTTGGCGCGCTCACAGAGGCAAAGAACAACGGGAAGCTGGCCTATTTCAGCTATAGAACACTGGTGATAAAAGAAAGGCGTGGAGGTGGGGGTGGACCATTTCATCATCAAGCAACAGCCGGCCAACACCGCCGCTTATCAACTGCCGTACCACCCAACCACCGTCAATCATCAACACCTGTACAGTCCCCCAGGACTAGAGTACCAGCCACCCCTCCCTACAACAACGACCGGCCCTCCACCCCCCCTACCCTCCCCTATGATCAGGCCCCCCGTCACCCCTCCACCAGCTCACCATACCCCAGCCATACAACAACAGCCCGCCCGTCGTGGTTCTATCTCCGCCCTCACGCCACCTCGCCAACGTGAAGTAGAGGATACCAGCCACACCAGAGATGTGACACCACCCCGACCATTGTCAACACATGAAGAAAATGGAGCAACTGGACTGTCTCACCGGGAAACATCATGGTCAACAGACAAACAATCTCGGAATAGAATGAAGCCTGACAGATTCACCTCTCAGTGAGACGCCTTTTGGGCTTCTTGACTAGAATTTAAGATCATATAAGACGTGTATAATGGATACTTATGGTTGTTTACCTTTTTCAAGTCTCAGTGACGATGAATTATTATTAAACATAAACTGCGATATCTTAATTCAAAACGAAGAAAATATTTCTCTTAACATTTTAGAAAATTTAACTTACAATCAATTTACTTTTAATCATGATGTCCACAATACCGACACAGATCCTGATAATTATATGATAAATTCCCTAGGCTATAAGAACCCATTATGTAATTACGTTTTTCCTGGTAATCCCGATTCCCACCTTAAAAAAATACGTCTTACATCCTTTTTTCGACTTTATTACAATATTAACAGTATGCCATCACATTTCGAAGATTTTAAAGAACAAACATTAAAACCGCTTAACTTTGACTTCGATATTTTGGGTTTTTGTGAAACCAAATTGACTAAGGATATAGAACATTTATTTCAGCTATCCAATTACACAATGTTTACCAACAGTTTTTCCCGCACCAGTGGCGGTGTAGCATTATACCTCAAGACCGGTTATAGATACATTATGAGAAATGACCTAACTATGCAGCACAACAGTATAGAAACTATAGGTATTGAAATATGTGCGGAGAATGCAGATAACGTAATTGTGATGATTGTATATAGGCCTCATTCTGACTTTAAATATGTTATAGAGAAATTCAATCATATTATTTCCGTTATTAGCGACGAAAAGAAAATTGGCTATATTGGTGGAGACTTCAATATCAATCTATTAAGACATGAAGATGATAATGCAGTAGCAGATTTGAAGATTTCACTACTTCAGGTCACTCAAAGATATTTTATAATACAATATGCAAACCAACACGAGTCACTCACTCCACAGCAACAATCATTGACCATATTTGGTCTAATAATTATATTAATAACAGATTAAGTGGAATTGTTTACAATAAAATCTCTGACCATTTTCCAGTATTTTCGGTGTATAATTCTAATATTTCTAAATCGAAATTTAAAGAGGAAAATGATACAACAATATCTTTCAGAAATTATAATGCTGAAAATCTTGATAATTTTAAGCAATGCATGGAGAGTGTATCATGGGACCTGGTTTATTCTTCTTCCAATCCTAATATTATTTACAGCAACTTCATAAGTATATTCAGTGCGTGTTTCAACAAATATTTTCCCATAATTACGAAACGTATTAAAGCAAATCACATAAATAATCCATATATATCGAATAATATTAAATCATTGATCAAAGAGAAGAATAAACTGGCACGGAAATACGCTTTAAGGCCCATCACGTTCGGGGAGGAATTTCGCACATTACGCAACAAAGTCTCGCAAGAAATTAGACAAGCAAAAGGAAATTATTACAAAACTAAACTAACAGAACATTCAGGGAACACTAAGAAAGTCTGGAAAATTATTAATTCTGTTCTCAATAAAGACAAACAAAATAAGATTAACGACACATTTATGCATAATGATGTAGAATTAAATATCCCACAATAGATTGCAAATAAGTTAAATTCTTACTTTATCAATGTGGGGAAATCTCTTGCAGAAAATATTACTGATGAAAATGTTGTTGTTGGTTTTCGCCAAGGCCATAACCGAGCACCCCCACAGAACCCTCCCTGCCGACCACAATAAAGCCTGGGTGACCGAAGCCACTCCATGGCGGGGAGCTCAGGAGGGTGCGGAAACGCCCGGGAAACCAAAGCCCCACCCAGGGCCCTGTGCCCTTCAGCAATTATGAAGAGAAAGTTGAGGGGCAAAGGAAAGATGTGACGCTTTGGCTTCCAATCTTGGTAGATCAGGAGGTCAATCCACGCAAGAGACGCCGTCACTTGAGATCTAGAAAATATATAAGTAAAAGGAACAGTCAGAGTAAGCTATGGGTATGGCAGAGATCGCTCAGTTCTCACTCTGATAGACCAGCCCATCACCACATGACTAGAACCCAATCCTCCCAGCATCAGCTAGGAAAGGCCCTAGAAAGCCGCCTTTGGCGGGGGGATAGCTCCCCTATTTCAACCCTTTTCGGGGTTGGGCACCCGCCCTAACCTAACTGATGAAAATGTAGATTATAATACTTACTTACTAAACGTAAACAGGCAAGAAACTGTATTTAATATGTCACCTATTACACAAGATGAATTATTGCATGCCATAGAAAACTTTCGGGATTCTTCTCCGGATTATGATGACATACCTATGTCTATAGTGAGGAAGGTCATCCATATACTGTCACCTATTATTTTACACTTATGTAATAGTTCATTCGCGACTGGGATTTTCCCTGAGGATCTTAAAGTTGCCAAAATAATACATATTTTTAAGTCAGGAGATTTTTAAGTCTCTTTAAAAATCATCGACCAGTATCTGTTTTACCTGCCATAAGTAAAATATTAGAAAAAGTTATGTTTGATAGGCTCATGGATTATTGCACTACTAATGGTATTTTGTCAGATGCCCAATATGGATTTAGGAAAGGACGTTCCACTGAATTAGCCTTATCAAAATTCAAAAGTGATATCCTCAGTTCCTTTGACAATAAAGATTATTTAATAAGCATATTTTTAGATCTGTCTAAGGCATTTGATACGGTTCACCATCAGATTTTGTTAGATAAACTCAAACATTATGGAATTAGAGATATTACACATACTTGGTTTCAGTCATACTTAAGTAATCGGAGGCAATATGTGCAATATCTATCTATCTATCTATATGCTCAGGCCCAATCCCCATTTTGGGGGTAGGCGACTCAAGACAGAGCAAGAACAGGGAAAACACAAAAACAACATAAAGCAACAAATAAACACAGATAAAAAGCACAAACTCACACACATCCAGGTCACCCAGAAGACCCAGAGACCAGGGTCACCAAGGTCGCTCCAGCACTCCCCGGCCCCCGACCACCCGGAGAGGTTCCGATCTCGGCAGGCAGACCTGCAGCGGAGCCAAAGCCACAAGCCCTCCCACCACACTTCCAGGCGCACCCTTCATATTAATCGTCTCCCCGGGCCAGGCGCCTGATGGACTATTATCTAGTCCAACTTGCGCCCGACCCCTTACTCCAAATGACCACGTGTTCACTCAACTATTCACAAGCATTCTCCATTCACTCCTGTCCACCACCACTTCCCCTGCCTGATCTATAGTCATTCCTCTATCATCCAAAGCTTTTCTTACGCAGTCTCTCCATCTCAATGGGGGTCTTCCTGCCCTTCTATCTCCCCTTGTACCTGACTCATATTCTCTTTGTAAGCCTTTCATCTCCCATTCGTTCAACATGACCATACCAGCTCAGCACCCTTCTGTCCACTCTGGCTGACAAATGTTCCTGCTGCCCCACTCTCCTACGTATCTCTTCATTCCTCAATCTGTCTCTACGAGTAACTCCACACATACTCCTCAAGCAGCTCATCTCCATCACATCCAGCCCTCTTTTCTCCTTTTTCTTCAGAGCCCATGTCTCAGCCCCATACATCACTGTTGGCACAACAATTCCTTGATACAGTGCACTTTTTACTTTCACTCCAAGATTTCTCGTCTTCCACATACTTCCCATTGCTCCGAAAACCTTCCTTCCTTCACACACTCTCTGTTTTACCTCCACTTCCATACCTCCACTCCTGCTTATCGTTCCTCCTAGATATTTAAAACACTCTTACTTGTTCCAATATTTCCCCATCCAGCCTCGCATCTAGATTCACCCTATGCTCTCCCCTATTACACACCATTACTTTACTTCTTTGACGTTCACCTTCAGTTTCCTCCTTCCACAAACCACACCAAACTCTTTGACTACCCGCTGCAGTTTCTCATCAGAATCCGCCACCAATGCTGTGTCATCAGCGAACAGCAACTGATTCAACTCCCAATCTCTACCATTCTTTCCTACTAAACCCAATCCTCTTCCCATAGTTCTCCTTTTCACCTCCCTCACCACACCATCCATAAACATATTAAACAGCCATGGTGACATTACACAACCCTGTCGCAAACCTACCTTTACCTCAAACCATTCACTCAACTCACCATTTCCTACTCTCACACATGCTCTGCTCCCTTCATAAAAACTCTTAACTGCTTCTAACAAATTTCCTCCTATTTCATAAATCCTTAACACCTTCCACATTGCTTCACGGTCCACACAATCATACGCTTTTTCCAAGTCCATAAAAGCCCAAAATATCTCCTTATGCTTCTCTAAATACTTCTCGCATAACTGTCTTACTGCAAACATCTGATCCACGCACCCTCTTCCCCTCCTAAAACCGCACTGTTCTTCTCCTATTGCAACTTCCGTACACTTTATTATCCTCTCTATCAACACCCTGCCATACAGCTTTCCAACCACTGACAATAAACTAATACCTCTATAACTTGAACACTCCTACCGATCTCCCTTCCCATTGTACAACGGCACAATACATGCACTCTTCCAGTCTATTGGTACCATTGACACAGCAAAGCAGTCACAAGCACACATTGAAAAGTCTCACCAACCAATCTATTATCACATCTCCACCCTTCTTTATACACTCCACAGCAATACCATCCAAACCTGCTTTTCCCGCTCTCATTTGTTTCACTGCTTCTTTTACCTCATTTTCCTCAATCCTTTCATTCATTCCCTGCCACCTGGGTGGCCTGGGTAACGTATCTCCATCCACCTCTGCTTCAATCACTGCTTCTCTTCCATCTCTTGTATTTAACGAAGATTCAAAATACTCGGCATATCTTTTCCTCACTTCAACTGGTTCCACTAGTAATTCTCCATTTTCATCTTTCACTGACTTCCCTCTTTTGTCCTCCTTTCCTTACTTTATTTACCTCTTTCCAGAACGTCTTCTTTCGTTCTTCAAAATTCTCACTCAGCCTTTGACCCCACCTTTCGTTTGCATCTTTTTTCGCTTCTCTAATTTTCCGTTTTGCCTCTCTCCTTTTCTCCTTGTACCTCTCCCATACCTCAACACTACCACCCGTGGTAATAACGTTCTTGACATTGTACTTGCAACAAAAGAAGAATTAATAGAGAATTTGAATGTTGGTGATGAATTCAGTAACAGCGACCATCATACGATAACTTTCACTTTAAAGTTTACTAGTAACGAACCAAATAGTAGCATCGAAAAAGTCCCTAATTTCAAGAAAGCAAACTTCCATAAACTTAGAGCTATGTTTAAAGAAACTGACTGGAGCTTTTTAATTCACAATAACGACATAAATACATCTTGGAAGTTATTCGAAGCCACTTACCTAAAAGCAGTGCAAGACTGCATACCATCGAAAACTCGGCGTCCAGGCCATAATAATAAGCCCAAATGGTGGAATAAAGATATTTCAAACTGCCTGCTTGCTAAAAAATTTGCTAATGATAGATTAAAATCCTCACAAAATGACGAAGAACGGCTGAAATTTGTAGAGCTACGACGCAAAGCCAAAAAGTTAATTAAGCAAAGTAAAAAGACCTTAGAGTTACATATTGCGAATCAAAGTAAAACAAACCCGAAAGAATTCTATAGTTATATCAGAAAGAAAAAAGTAGTTACTTCAACTGTTGGACCGTTAGTCGATGAAAATGGAGAATACACCAAAGACGAAGTACAAATGAGTAATGCCCTCAATACCTTCTTTGCATCAGTTTTTACAACAGAAGACCTCAGTGATATCCCTACACCATCGCCGATTCAGATTGATAATTCAGATGTTTTAAGCAATATCACCGTTACAGAGAGAGAAGTATTGAATTGTTTAGATAAACTCAAGGTAAATAAAACGCCTGGACCTGATACAATCTCGCCTAGAGTTCTAAAGGAAGCTAAGGATGAGCTCTCTAAACCACTGCCATTACTATTCAATAAATCCTTGCAGTCTGGAACTATGCCCGATCAGTGGAAGCTAGCCAACGTAACACCGATATTAAAAAAAGGCAGCAAATCCCTATCCAGTAACTATCGTCCAATTAGCTTAACCTCAGTTGTATGTAAAATGCTAGAAACGGTCATACGAGACAGACTCGTAAATCACTTAGAGGAAAATAACATACTTAACCCTTAATTAGCGGCGAGCAACATAAGTCGAGTTAAATAAAGCTGGACTATGTGGCGGCGCTCGACATAACTCGAGTGGCAATTTCAGCACGTAATGTGGCTGAGAGAGAGAGACAAGTGGTGGCAGGAGACTAGCGAGCGTATGACTGCTCCAGACCACCGCGGCGAACCTACTGACACAAATCTCAGCTCCCTCCTCCCTCTCTCACTCGCTACATACTCAATTATGTACCGAAAGTACCGAATTACCTGCTTTTTGCACTCGCGTTGCACGGTTATTGCAAGAAAACTATCCATCATACAAGGATCGTTATGGTGTCATTCGAAAGCTCTGTTTATGCCCTTTCAGGGATAGGTACTTGTTTTACGTTCTGGGTCTTATTTAGGCATGAAAATGATCACGTAAACAGCCCTATTTTGGCTAAAAACACCCCGCTGGGCGGTACACATAAATAAACCGCATAGGCCGCTCGTAAGGTGTTAAAGAATACTCAACACGGCTTTCGTAAAAAACTTTCCTGTTTAACAAACCTCTTAGACTTCTTCCACGATATCCTCAACCTCTACGATGAGAGTAAAGCTGTAGATATTATATACCTTGATTTTCAAAAGTCCTTTGACAAAGTTCCCCACAAACGTTTACTGCTAAAACTAAAAGCGCATGGAATACAAGACGGTGTGTTGAAATGGATAGAAAATTGGCTCAGCGACAGAAAGCAAAGAGTAGTCATAAACGGTAAGGCATCAAAATGGACCAATGTAAGTAGCGGGGTACCCCAGGGATCGGTACTAGGACCAATTCTCTTTCTAATTTACATCAACGACATAGATGAGGGTCTCACCTGTACAATCTCAAAATTTGCTGACAATACAAAAATTGCAAATATCGTACTCTCAAAAGAACAAGTTGACGATATGCAACACAATCTAGATAAATTGTCATGTTGGGCCCAAATTTGGCAAATGAGTTTCAATGCGGATAAATGTAAAGTACTACATATCGGATACCTAAATGAGAAAGCAAACTATTCGATGAATGGCACTCAGCTTAAGAATGTAAACAGAGAAACCGATCTGGGAGTAACAATATCGAGTAACCTAAAACCGAGTCAACAATGTTCAGAAGTTGTTAACCCGGGAGCTGCGGGGAGACTCTTAAGAGTTCCCCCGGCGCACTGCGGGGAGACTCTTAAGAGTCAGAGAAAAAAAAAATCAACTTTTGACATCGAAAAAAAAACAAAAACCATGCAAAATCTCAGTCCTCTACCTCCCCTCCTCCTTCAGTTATCACCTATTTTCCCTGTTATTCCCTTATTCTGAGGTATATTTTCGTGCTAACATTAGAAATCCGATTGGAGGGTGTGGTCATCACTGATAGCAAGCGAGTGCAAGAGAGAGAGAGAGAGTATCAATCGACTGTGTCTCAGTGGCCTTGGGGGAAATTGGCGGGAAAGCAGATTGCCTCACCCATACATTATACAACTCGCGGGCTATATCTCCGATTTTGACCATCCAAACGCTGTTTTCACTCGTTTTATTGTTGTTTCAGGTTAATACCTTTATAATCAACCCATAATAGGCGCATATGGATAAGTATTAATGCTATTAATGGCACAATGAATATTTTAGTGACGGAAACACCTCAAATACGTCAGCACAGGGGGACGTTTCCAATTACCCCCATGCGCACTTCAGAGGTTAAGAAGGCAAACAAAATAATTGGCTTTATAGGCAGGTCATTTGAGCATAAATCCAAAGAAGTTATCCTAACCCTTTACAATTCATTAGTCCGCCCTCTTCTGGAATACTGCGTTCAATCCTGGTGCCCTTATTACCAAAAAGATATAAACAAGCTAGAACGAGTTCAACGTAGAGTTACCAAAATGATACCTAGCCTAAAGAACAAACCATACGAAGAGCGTCTTAGAGAATTAAATCTATTTCCTTTAACCCAGCGCAGATTAAGAGGCGACTTAATTCAAGTGTTCAAAATCATCAAAGGCATCGACAATATGAACTGTAGTAAGTACTTCACTATCGACCAATCTAATTACACGCAGGGAAACGGTTGCAAAATTATTGGTAAATCTTTTAACTCGCACGAATCTAAGAATTTCTTCTTCAATCGAGTTGTCAACTTGTGGAATGGGCTTCCCCGAAACGTTATAGACTGCATCACCGTTGATTCATTTAAACTCCGCCTAGACAAATATCTCGCATCAAACCCGCGACTGACTGCGTTTGTAAATGAATAACTTTATTTTATCCCCCCCTCAGTTACTAACCCATCTGTCCCCTACTAACTTCCTAATCCTGCCACGGACATTAGTTCCAGGGCAGTAATTCCCTTTCCAATGTTCCCTTACCCACTCTAAACCACTGTTTGGACACTTGATCCTCAGTGTTTTGGAGGACAAGCAACCTAGAAGGGTCACTAGATCTGTTGTTGCTTGATTTCCTTTGTACTTTGTACTCCTTTGTACTACCATCCTGTAAAATATAAGGACTGCAAATCTGAACAACAGTTTATAACATATGGAGTCCCACAGGGGTCCATATTGGGCCCACTGCTCTTCATTTTATATATTAATGATTTTATTAACTCTAGCACTATATTCAACTTCCTGTTATTTGCCGATTATAGCACTTTGCATGCCAGACACAGGGATCTACGTTTCCTAATAGATTTAGTCAATAATGAGCTAAATAACATTGCAAGGTGGATACAAGCTAATAAGCTTACTCTTAATATTGACAAAATTAAGTATATAATTTTTAAGAGGAATAAATCTATCGCTCAAACTTTAGCACCAATTAAGATTGCAAATAATGTACTAAAGGAGGAGGAACATATAAAGTTTCTTGGTGTTATGGTGGATAGCAGGCTGTCATATGTCATACATATACATGATTTGAAAAACAAACTTAATAAGCAATGTGGCATACTCTACCTTACACGACACTGCTTTAATATTAGTGCTCTAAAACAATTATATTATAGTCTTATCTATCCACAGTTGTTATATAGACAAACAATTTGGGCTGCAACTAGTTGTTGTTGTTGTTGTTGTTGTTGTTGTTGTTCCCTAAGCTGCCTGGCCGAACAGCCCCGAGTCCCTGAGAAAGGCCATGGCCACGATCGGGCTTTCCCACAGAGCTCTCATTGAGTGTAGATTGTGTTGTTGGCGTAAGTGGTTGTGTGAAATGCAGTCTTCTATGATGTGTTTAATGGTATGGGGTGCTGTGTTACATCCCGGGCAGGCGTCGACAACGGAGTCATCCAGTCTCTTCTGATAGCTCAGGAGAGCTGGATGGTGTCCGCATCTCAGCCTGGCCAGGTGGACTCTGTCCTCGCGAGGAAGGGAGGATTCGGAAGGATGGATTTTGGGAGGTCCTGCATGCAGCTGCGTGTTGTCTGTGAGTGAGTGGATGGATCGGTGAGAGATATGAGTATGGATGTGCTTCTGGAAGTTGGTTCGGGGTGGGCAGGGAGGGAGAGAGGACAATAATTGTGTGTGATACCGTGTGCTGGGTGTTGTTTTGATATTTCTTGGTGTCTGTGGGTGTGTTGCCATGTAGTTTAGTGGGTGCAACTAGTAAAACCAAATTATTAACTATTGAAAAATCACAAAAAAGAATAATTAGAACTATATCACATAAATCAAGATATGCCCACACAAATGAACTTTTTAGTAAACTTGAATTATTTAAATTTAAGGATATCAATACTTACTGCAGTGCGCTTTTCGTATTTAAATGTCTGTATAACCTTGATAGCACTGATTTGTTTACACCTAGTAACAATGAAAGGTACAATTTAAGGGGAGCTGATCTATTAAGAATTCCTCTCATGACTTCTAGTCAAGCTCAGACATGTATAAAATATCATGGAGTTAAGGTGTGGAACGGATTACCTCAAAATTTAAGAAATATACAGGAAATATCTCGGTTTAAGAGATAATTAAAATCTTTTCTATTAACACAATATCAACAGTGACTACTAAAATAGGTATATCACCAATTATACTACCAATAATTACAACATCCCTATTAAAATCTTTTCTATTAACACAATATCAACAGTGACTACTAAAATAGGTATATCACCAATTATACTACCAATAATTACAACATCCCTATCACCTAGATCGACAAATGTATAACCTTTAACAATATTTACGCTGACTGTGCGTGTATATAATTATGTGTAGAGTCACGTAAAGGGTTGAATGAGCTTGAATACTATTTTGTAATAAACATGCTTCTATTTTTTTCTGTAAAGGTGTATATAATGTACAGTATGTGTAGTTGGCATTTGTATACAAAATGTGTTTTTTTTTTTTTTTTTTTTTTATAGAAATGGATATATAGTCTACAGTAAATTATTTACCATTTTCTCATATATAGGTCTAAATGAATGGTGTAAGTGTGTACTCCATGCACAACAAAGTTTATGTCCTTTACTAATTAGGCATATACTGTTAGGGAAGCGTATGTGTCTTTGTGTCGAATTGTGGGTATAATTGCGAGTATGGCCTTTGAACATCAAGTCAATAGTTGTACAATGTATATTATATATATTCAATTTTGTAAATTATATTACATGGGTAATTGTGATAAAAAACAATCAGCCGTGAGCCCTGGGAAGTGAGTGTGACCTCAGTGTTAATCACCATTAATTTAATTTGTTTTATTTTATATTTTGCCTACATACATCCCTTTTCGAAGTTAGACAATTCTTTACAACACGTAGTTCCCAGGGCACATAGCTGTGACTAAGTATATTATATACAATTGCATTTTGATAGATCGAGTTATAGCCAGGTGCCTTTAAGAGACACATCTCTCAAAAGGCTCAGCCTTATTTTTTTGTATTATTATTATATATTTTTGTTTTTAACAAATTCATTTGTAAGCCAAATTGTATTGTATACTAAAGGCTAAATACAAAGATTTCAATTCAATTCAATTCAATCAATAATTAATTTCTTCATATCAAGTGAAATATACAAACATGTTTCTACACTTACCCACCCTCTTCAACATCTGACAGACATTAATACAGCACAGAGCCAGCCAAATGTAATGACAGCTGGGACATGACTTATTAGCGCGACCGTACCGGCGACGTCTTTTCAATTTTATTTAGCTATATTTTGACGATTTTGTGCAGCCTAAGAAGGATGTGTAGCAGTAAAAGAGGTTGTTGTTGTTGTTGTTGTTGTTCCCTAAGCTGCCTGGCCGAACAGCCCCGAGTCCCTGAGAAAGGCCATGGCCACGATCGGGCTTTCCCACAGAGCTCTCATTGAGTGTAGATTGTGTTGTTGGCGTAAGTGGTTGTGTGAAATGCAGTCTTCTATGATGTGTTTAATGGTATGGGGTGCTGTGTTACATCCCGGGCAGGCGTCGACAACGGAGTCATCCAGTCTCTTCTGATAGCTCAGGAGAGCTGGATGGTGTCCGCATCTCAGCCTGGCCAGGTGGACTCTGTCCTCGCGAGGAAGGGAGGATTCGGAAGGATGGATTTCGGGAGGTCGTGCATGCAGCTGTGTGTTGTCTGTGAGTGAGTGGATGGATCGGTGAGAGATATGAGTATGGATGTGCTTCTGGATGTTGGTTCGGGGTGGGCAGGGAGGGAGAGAGGACAATAATTGTGTGTGATACCGTGTGCTGGGTGTTGTTTTGATATTTCTTGGTGTCTGTGGGTGTGTTGCCATGTAGTTTAGTGGGTGGTCTTGGTTCGTGGAGGCTGCTGCCAGGAATTGAGTGCCTCTCATGTCCAGATGGTCTTTGACTTTGAGGATTTTGGTTTCTTGATGTAGGTGATCTGTGGGTGCAGTAGCTGTGCAGCCTGTAATGATCTTCAGGGCTTTGTTTTGAATAGTCTGTAAGGTCTTATGATGTGTTTCAGCTAGGTTAGGAGCCCAGGCTGGGCTTGCGTATTCCATCACTGATCTTATGTATTGTTTATATACTGTGGTGGTAGTTTCTTTGTTGTGTCCAAATTTTGTGTGAGCAAGTGACCTGAGGGCGTTAAGTCTGGGTGTCAGTTTCTTTTTAATGTTTGTGGTGTGCTGTTTGAATGTCATATGAGTATCATATGTTACTCCTAGGATTTTGGGTGTGTGTGTATGTGTTAGGGGTGTGTTGTTTATGGTGAGTTGAGGGATGTATTCGTGTTCTCCTGTCCAACTTGTGAGCAGGGTTGCGGTGGATTTGGCTGGGGCTAGATTAAGTCTGTTTGTAGTGCACCAGCCATGTAGTGTGTTGAGATAGGGTTGAAGGAGATCTGTTGCTCTTTTTGGGTCATGGTGTGTGCATGTGAGTGTTATGTCATCTGCATAGGAGGCTAAGTTTATTTGGGGCGTATTGGGTGTAGTTATATCGTGCATGTACAGATTGAAGAGTGCGGGCGATAGGACGGATCCTTGTGGGACTCCGTTTGGAAAGTTTCTGATTTTAGATGACTGACCGGCAAAAGATACGTGTGCACATCTGCCTGCTAGAAAGTTGGCCAGCCACCGTTTTGTGTTGTTGTGCATGTTTGTGTTGTAGATTTTGTTTGTTAGGTTGTGGCGGGGGATGGCATCGAAGGCTTTACTAATGTCGAGTGTGGCTAATAGTGATCTGTGTGGTGGTCTAGCTGAATTGATGCCGTCGAAAGCTCTTTGTGTAAGGTCTGTGAGAAGAGTGTTTGTGGAGTGCAGTGGCCTAAAGCCATGTTGTGTTGGAGCTAGGGGTAGATCAGGTGTAATTAGTTGTAATACTAGGCGTTCCATGACTTTGGAGGGGGAGCAAAGGAGTGTGATGGGGCGGTGCGAGGAGGGTAGCGTGGGGTCTTTGTTGGGTTTGGGGAAAGTGATGATGATACCATGCTTCCAAATGTCTGGTATTGTGTTGTGTGAATAGCTGTAGTTTGATATGTTAGTGAGTGCTTGTATGCCTTGTGGTCCCAGGTGTCTGAGGTGTATGTTGCTTATGTTGTCTAGGCCACAGGCGGGTGAGTGCTTGAGATTGTTGATGATATGCTTTGTCTGGTGATTGGTGAAGGGTGTATAGTCAGGGTCTGTGGGGAATTGTCTCTTACGTCGGATGACACGTCGGTCGTCTTTGTGAGGTTTTAGGTGGCTGACATGTGAAAAGTGATTGATGAGAGTGTTTGCTTGTTGTTTACATGAAGGAGTAGAGTCTGTTGTTGTGATTGCAGCATGTGATTGTGTTGTGTTGCTGTTGGAAAGTGTGATGCTGTTTAGTGTTTTGTATAGTTTTTTGGGGTTTGTTTTGTGATCAAGTGTTTGTAGGAAGTTATTCCAATTTAGTTTTTGTTGTTCTTGTATTTTGTTGTTAGTTTGGGTGTTGAGTGCTTGAATTTGTTGTGTGATGTCTTGTGTGTGGGGTGCTGGGGAGTGTTTCAGTATGTCGCGTTGTCTGATGAGGTTTTGAATTTCTGGTGTGAAGTTGGGGTTGTGTCTTTTTCTGTTACCTCTTGGAATGTGTTTCTTGTCAGCGTTTTGGATAGTTTTATTGAGTATGTGTACAGCATTGTTGATGTTAGTGATGGGTGTACTGTTTAGAGTTGTGAAGTGTTGTTCTGTCTCATTTGTGAATGCTTCCCAGTTAGCTCTTTTATAATTGGTGTATGTGTGTTTGTGGCTAGCTGGGGTGAGTCTGGTTTTGGTGGTGATAATGATCGGGAGGTGGTCAGAGCCTAAGGTTCTGACCACCCTCCAGGATGTTGTGGGGGCGAGTTCTGGGGAGCAAAAGGTGATGTCTGGAGATGATGGGTTATAGAGGGCTTGGTGAGGAATATGGGTATGTTGATGGATGTCGTTAAGGATGATGAGGTTATCGGTTTGGTTTTGTAGTACCAGCCCTCTGTCTGTGTCGGGGTTGTCGACAAACCAGGCCGACGTCTTGGCGTTGAAGTCACCACCCAGGATGATGTGTGGGGTGTGTGGGGTGTTTGTGATGTGTTGTAAGTGTGGTCTGTATTCATTTGGTACTGTAGGGGATGTTTGGGGAGGGATGTATGTGTTTATGATGGTTATGTTGGAGTTGTTGCCAGTGCGTATTTTAATTGACTGTATTTCTGTTGTGTTATCATTTGGGGGGAGGAGTGATTTGGTTTGTACACTGGTTACTATGTATGATATTTCTTTGTGTACCAGGGTGATGAGTCCACCGCCCCCGCCGACAGCCCGGTCTTGTCTGATGGTGGTGAAATTATGAAATGTGGGTGTTTTTTGTGTTGTGCGGAGTTTTGTTTCTTGTAAGATGGCAATGTGTATGTTGTGTTGTTTGATGAAGTGTGAGAGTTCGTGTTTCTTTGTGTTGATGCCATCTATGTTCAGTTGAAGAATGTTAATGTTATGTGCACGATGTACGTTGGGTGCTGCTGCACGAGGAGGGGGGGGGGGTGGGGGTGAGGGAGGGGCTGGGGGTTGGGATGGGTGAGGTGGGGGTGGGGATTGGGGAGCAGGAGATGGGGGTTGGAATGGATTAGGATGGGGTGTGGTGTGTTGAGTTGAGGATGTGGATGGTATGGGAAGATTAGGTGGGTTAGGGAGGAGAGGTGGACGGGTTTTAGGGGGGGGAGTGGATGATATGGGAAGGTTAGGTGGGTTGGGGAGGAGAGGTGGACGGGTTTTAGGCGAGGGATTTGACTGGGAGAGGGAGGGGCATGAGGAACAGGTCCAGGTGTTTGTGTAGTGTTTCTTGGAGGCAAGTGTTGTGCAGGTGAAGTGGGTCCAGTTCCCACATGAATTGCAGAGAACTGAACCCTTAGTATGGCGACTCGAAGTGATGGGTTTTGAGCAAGTTGGACATATGTATGTGAACGTGGGTCCTGGGTTGCTCTCAATGTCTCCGGCTAGAAGAAGTCTTCGAGAAATGACAGCCGGAGAGTCATTTCTCGGTGTAGGAAAAACTGTGTGATGTGTGTGTGTGGTGTGAGAGGTGTGGAAATTCCCGGCGCGACCGAAGCCGCTCCAAGGACCCGTGCCCCCAGGGAGGGGGCAGGGGATGGTTGTGACGGTTTGGCTCCCGAAACTGCTCCCCGCGGCCGGCATCCGGTTTTCCTCCACTGGTCGTTGATTTTGTCTTCGGCTGTGGAGGGTCGGCAGCCATCCGCGGTTGGCAGCCTCGGGAGGTGGCCCCACGGCGTAGACGCCGCCACATCAGGACCTAAAAAAAAGAGGTTAAGTGAGATACTGTAGTTCGAAGCCTGTTAACCGTTTCCACGCATTTATGACGCAGAGGTGGCCAGATTAGCAATAAGAAATAGAGTTCTCTCACTCTTATAATTACCTCTCCAAAATTAGTTTTCTGCCCACAGCTAACTCAAAGACAACTGCAGAGGTTGAAGTAACTAAACTAAGGGTTTCTAAATACCCCTGATGGTAACATAGGCTTTAAATATCCCCAATAGGCTCACAATTGCGTCATATGTCGGAGAGGGTTAAATGGACATTACCGACACATAATTGGTCAACCCCGAACCAGAAATACTCTCACGCAAATTTATTCGATCAGTTACATCTTCTGGGCGACCTAGATGTGTGTGAATTATATATTTATTTGAATTTCATTGTGTTGTTTCTGTTCGGACTCTGTCTCTAGTGGGCCACCCCCAGCTATGATATATGTGCCTGAGTATATACAGTACAGTTGGCCTACTAAGTGATGTATCGGTACCAATTATGTTTTGGTCAATAATTGGTATCAGCAATATTTACCCACGATTTCTTCTTTTTGAGTGAGATATACCAACATGTTCCTACACTTACCCACCCTATTCAACATCTGACAGACATTAATACAGCACAGAGCGAGGCAAACGTAATGACAGCTGAGGATGACTTATTATTGCCACCGTACATACATACATAGTTACATCAGAGACAAACGCCCTGGAATAACTTCACATTACGAGCGAACCTTTCACACTACCACACCAGATTATTAAGTTGTTGTTGTTGTTCCCCAAGCTGCTTGGCCAAACAGCCCCAAGGCCCCGAGCAAGGCCAAGGCCATAACCGAGCCACCCCACAGAACCCTCCCTGCCGACCACAATAAAGCCTGGGTGACCGAAGCCACTCCTTGGCGGGGAGCTGAGGAGGGTGCAGAAACGCCCGGGAAACCAAAGACCCACCCAGGGCCCTGTGCCCCTCAGCAATTATGTAGAGAAAGTTGGGCAAAGGAAAAATGTGACGCTTTGGCTTCCAATCTTGGTAGATTGGGAGGTCAATCCACGGAATAGACGCCGTCACTTGAGATCTAGAAAATATATAAGTAAAAGGAACAGTCAGAGCCGGGTGGATGGGACTCGTTAGCCTTGGTCGGCAACTCATCTAGGGGAGACAACCTTATACAAATCCGGGTGGATGGGACTCGTCAGCCTTGGTTGGCAACCTGGCTAGGGGAGTAAACCTGATACAAATCCGTACTGCTTACCTAAGGGTAAGGCAGGTTAGTGGATGGATTAGCCGAACACCACTGTAGAAAAATAGTGCTAAAGTGATACACAGAGGGCCTCGGAGTCGGACGGATCCTAAATTGAGTGGTCAATCCTGTAAGTCCTTCACTAAACTGGCTCGGGTTGTCCCTCTTACAGGGAATAGGTCCGCTTGGGGGCGTTCTGTGTATGGCCACCCTCGTAAGGGGAGTAAGGCGTCCGGCAATAGATAGATAGATAGAACAGTCAGAGTAAGCTATGGGTATGGCAGAGATCGCTCAGTTCTCACTCTGATAGACCAGCCCAGCACCACATGACTAGAACCCAATCCCCTCAGCATCAGCTAGGAAAGGCCCTAGAAAGCCGCCTTTGGCGGGGGGATAGCTCCCCTATTTCAACCCCTTTCGGGGTTGGGCACCCGCTAGATTATTAAGTAACACCCCATTCGTAACATTAATCATCAATTACAAACTCCAATGCACTTGAATAAACTAATGAAAGCATATGTTCCTCCCGAGATTCCAACTCGGGACACTATATCAGACATACCCCCTCCCAGGGGGTAAGGGGGTTTTCATCTAATGGTGGAGGAAAAAAGAATATGCCTCACGCATCCTACTGCGTGTCGTACAAGGCACTTGTGGACCAACAGCCATTACTAAACAATAAAGTCTTTATCTCAGCACTGTCTCGGTATGGCACTGCCGAGGCTGGTGGGGTGTGGATAGGTGCCACAGGGGACCGAGTCTTACCTGGGCGCTGTTTGGCACCACACCTGTGTTGGCAACAGTGTTTGCATGTTGGAGCAGTGTTGGGGCAGGACTTTATTGTTCTATAGTCCAATTGCCTAATATACAGTCTTGTTATGGTGCTGTCTTTTTGTAACACTGTTAAGGCTGGTGTGGTTGCAGATACTGCAGGGGGACTCTGTTGAGTCTTGCTGAGGCACGGTTAGCACTATACCAACATCAGCCACAGTGATGACTTGGTTGGGCAGTGCTGCGGCAGGACTTTATTATACTACAGTACACTCCAACTACTGAAAGGCAACCCCGTCTGAGCCGTTACAATGCATTTAATGGAAAAATGACGCTAAACCATTGTATGTATGTATGTATGTATAATCTGTTGTGGTAGTTTGAACAGGTGACCCGAAATGTGAGGAAGGAGAGATGATTTTGATGTCCTGCTCTCTCTCTCTCTCTCTCTCTCTCTCTCTCTCTCACACACACACACACACACACACACACACACACACACACACACACACACACACACACACACTCACACACACACACACACACAGGTTCAAAGTATTCAGTACCTATGCCCACTAGGAAAAAGCGACCATGCAGTTCTAGACATAGACTTACTATTGAAGTATAATCTACCCAAGGGAAGGGAAAAGCACAAGGAAAATCACTGGATGTATTCCAGAACCGATTTCGAAGGACTACGGGATTTTTTCAAGTCACAAAATTGGGATCAGGTGTTATCTGAAAGTGAGGTAGACAAAAAACTCAAGGCATTCATGGAGATCTATGATACTGGTATACAAACTTTTGTCCCTAAGTACATTAATAAAAGGAAAAAAAGTAATCGCAAAGTATGGTTTAACCGCGAATGTAGGCAAGCACAGGAAGAAAAAAACAAAGCCTGGAAAAAGATGAGAAACTGGGATTCGGAATATAACAGGCAAAAGTATAAAGAGGAGAGAAACAAATACACAGAAATGAGGAGGAGGTCGGAGGAAAACCATGAGAAAGGGATAGTGGAGAACTATGAAAATAATCCAAAAAAAAATTTCAAGTTTGTAAACGGCAAAAGGAAGATAAAAGCCACGATCGTAAAGATTAAAAGTGGAAACAGAATCATAGAAGAGGATACAGAAATTGCGGAAGAACTAAATAGAAATTTTGCATCAGTATTTACAAAAGAGGGAGAATTCATTGCACCAGAAACCAATGAGATAGGTACAGAGGAAATGCCGGAAGTCACATTTAACAGACCAGAGCTCATAGACAAAATGAGTAAGGTGGATCCAAACAAAGCCGCCGGACCGGGACGGAGTATCAGGCTGGATTATTAAAGAAAATGCCAAGGAACTGAGTATACCGTTATATGATATAATGACCAAATCATTGGACACAGGGATAGTACCTACAGAATGGAAAAGAGCAAACATTATTCCTATATTTAAGGGAGGAAGCAGAGATAAACCACTGAACTATAGACCTGTATCACTATTGAGCATCCTCATGAAGATTCTGGAAGGATTAATAAGGGACAAATGGGTGAACTACCTGGAATCCAAAAGATTAATTACTGACCGACAATTTGGATTCAGAGGAGGCAGATCATGTGTAAGCAACTTGTTGAGTTTTTACTCTAGAGTAATAGACACAGTGGACAAGAGGGAAGGAGGGGTAGACTGTGCCTACCTAGACTTTAAAAAGGCATTTGACAAAGTTCCACACAAGAGATTGCTATGGAAATTAAAACATGAGGGAAAAGTAGGAGACAAACTGCTGAAATGGATGGAGAGCTACCTTAGCGGAAGACAGATGAGAACAACAGTAAGGGGGAAATCGTCAAACTGGACCCAAATTACGAGTGGAGTACCACAAGGATCTGTCCTAGCCCCAATCATGTTTCTAATATTTGTAAATGACTTACCTGAGGGACTAACAAGGTACATGAGCATGTTTGCGGACGATGCTAAGCTGCTTAAAACGATCAGAACCCAGGAGGATTGCCTTGAGCTCCAAGCAGATTTGCAAAAGATCCATGAATGGAGCATCAAATGGAATATAGAGTTCAATGCAGGGAAATGTAAGACTCTAGAAATGGGTAAAAGCAAGTACAGACCTAGAAAAGATTATAAACTAGGAAACGAAGTGATTCCCAAAGCAGAAAAAGAAAAAGACTTGGGGATAGAATTTAAGGATAACATGTCTCCAGAAAGCCACGTAAATAAGATAGTGAGAGAATCACTAGCACTATTGGCAAATATCAGGATGTCTTTCAATTATCTAAATGAAAACACCATGAAACAAATAATAACGGCAATAATAAGACCCAGGATGGAATATGCATCTGTAGTGTGGTCCCCTCACATGAAGAAACATATCCACAAAATTGAGAGGGTACAGAGAGCAGCTACGAGGATGATCCCAGGTTTGGAAAATTTGGAGTACCAAGAGAGGCTCGAGAGATTGAATCTACCTACACTGGAACAGAGAAGGAAACGAGGACAGCAAATTCAGATATACAAATGTGTTAGAGGTATTGACAAAATCGACCAAGAAAACTTCATAGAGAGGGATGGAGGTGAGAGAACAAGAGGTCACAGCTACAAACTAAAAGTGCTTAATAGTAAATCTGATCTGAAAAGTAAAAGATTTCCTACCAACTCGATTAGTGGGTGGAACAAATTGCCAGCCGAAGTAGTGTCTGCACCATCAGTGCATAGTTTCAAAGCACGGTATGACAAACATATCTTAGGAGGCGGGAATTAACGAGCATGCTCACTCCCGCAAATACAACTAGTGTAAGTACAACTAGTGTAAGTACACACACACACACACACACACACACACACACACACACACACACACACACACACACACACACTCGCTCTCTCTGTCTCACTCTCACACACACACACTCACTGTCTCTCTCACACACTCTCTCTCTCTCACACTCTCTCCCTCCCTCCCTCCCCTATTATATCAATGTTGCAATGTTCTGGTGGGTCTAGTCACACCAGCCCCGGAACCAGACATACTCAGACGTAATATTATTTGTTCGACCAATCACATCACAAAAAACGACATGGAATCATCCGTTGAATTAAGGGGGGATGGTTCACTTTTTGGGAGATTTTTGCATGTATTCATTATTTGTCTAGTTTCCTCCCTAGACCTCCATCAAATTAAAAAAAAAAAAAAAAAAACATCCATTAGATCCCCCTTCTAGATAAATTTGTACATTTTTCGGTAGAAAAATGTCCCGGCCGAAGGCCGTTTCTTTCAACATCACAGGCTCACTATCGTTCGCCAGGGAAAAAATCGACACCTAAATAGCACGAAAGGTCTACATATTGACGAAGAAATGGGGCGAAAGGTTTTAAAATCGACTAACTAAGGGGGCAAACATCTTAACATCTGAAAACTAATGGGGCTAAACATGAGGGAGAAAGGGGGCCAGAAAACCGGCCCATGTCCCCTTAATGGAGGATAGGCGTATTTATTTACTTATTTGTTTATCATGTCATTACTGTTTTAGTTTCTTCCCTAGACCTCCATCAAGCTTAAATATAACACCCTCGAGACCCCCTTCAATATAACACCCTCGAGACCCCCTTCAATATAACACCCTCGAGACCCCCTTCAATATAACACCCTCGAGACCCCCTTCAATATAACACCCTCGAGACCCCTTCAATATAACACCCTCGAGACCCCCTTCAATATAACACCCTCGAGACCCCTTCAATATAACACCCTCGAGACCCCCTTCAATATAACACCCTCGAGACCCCCTTCAATATAACACCCTCGAGACCCCCTTCAATATAACACCCTCGAGACCCCCTTCAATATAACACCCTCGAGACCCCCTTCAATATAACACCCTCGAGACCCCCTTCAATATAACACCCTCGAGACCCCCTTCAATATAACACCCTCGAGACCCCCTTCAATAGAAATTGTACATGTTTCGGTAGCAAAACGTCCCGGCTTCCTCCTCAAGCTCGCTATCACGCGCCAGGGAGAAATCGACACCTAAATGGCACTATAGGTCTTAAAATTGACAACGAAATGTCGCGAAAGGTGTTAAAATCGCCAAACTTCTTATAATAATCTTTTCAAAACTAATGGGTAGAAGGGGGTCCAGAAAAACGGTCTGCCTCCCCTTACAATGTCCAAACTAATGGAGCTAAACATAAGGGTCAGGGGGCCCAGAAGAACTCAAACCTCCCCTTTAAGCTTCGGGAGTACCGGTATGTGATAGTCGTGGACTGGGACCATATTGGAGTGTGGCCGATATGGCTAGCTGTTGTAATACCCCCATCCCCGACCCAATAACCAGTGCCCAATAACACACTCACACACACTCTCTCTCTCACTCACTCACTCACTCTCATTCACTCACTCACTCACTCTCATTCACTCACTCCCTTTCCCTCTCATTCACTCCCTCTCTCTCATTCACTCCCTCTCTCTCTCTCTGTGTGCAGTGAAGCACGGCCGGCATGGTTTGCAGTAGTAAGGGTACGGTACCGTATCTTTCTCCGTACAGTACACAGGGATACCATAGTCTCTAGCCCACTCATAAGAATTAGTGGACTGCCTATGTTGTTCTTTATGCAATTATAACTATCTGGATTGATTTTTCGACAGAAGTGGCTTTTCAATAAATAGTATTTATAGTTGTGTAGTTGATTCAAAGAAAAATATATTCATAAATATGCTTCCAGAGATATACTTCCAATATTAGAAATAGGTCTATATATGCAGTAAATAATTGTTCATTCATGTATTCAAGGGACTGGAGTTCTATAGTGTATTCGCTGTAAGTAGGCGAGAAATCATGACCTCTATCCTCTGTAACTAAAAAACGACTAGATTAATCGAGCTAATATTTCTACCATTTGGGAAGAGTCAGTCAAGGAATAGATGTGGAAATTGACAGCTCATTTGTTCTAGCCCTTTTTGAGTTACAGAGGTTAGACGTCATGATTTCTCGCCTACTTAAAGTGAATAGACTATAGCAGAGAGGCTTCAGTCCTAACGTTATTCTTGACTTACAGTGTGCTGGCTTAATAATCCAATAGGGTTGATATAGTCTATTCGCTGTAAGTAGGCGAGGAATAATGACCTTTATACTCTGTAACTCAAAAAGGGCTAGAGCAAATTGGCTGTAAATTTCCACATATATTCCTTGACTGACTCTTCCCAAATGGTAGAAATATTAGCTAGATTACTCTAGTCGTCTTTGAGTTACAGAGGTGAGAGGTCATGATTTCTCGCCTACTTACAGCGAATAGACTATAGCCTCTGAATTCCTATTGTAACTAACTAATCCATGTATTGTCCTGGTATTCCTGCTGTTATGCTAATTTATACACAGTTATACATACATATACACATTGCAATTACATATACTGTACATCCACGCATACATTACATATCTATTTACATATACACTAGCCAGACTAATTTAATGGGAGGCAGACCGTTTGTTTGGTCTAATAATTAATTTATTCATATACTTTTTTAGTTTCCTCCCTAAACCTCCCATCAAGCTTAAAAAAAAACACCCCCTAGACCCCTCTTCAAGATAAATTTGTAAATTTTTCGGTAGAAAAATGTCCCGGCCGAAGGCCGGTTCCTCTTAAAATTGCAGGCTCGCTATCACTCGCCAGGAAATAATCGACACCTAAATGGCACGAAAGGTCTTAAAATTGACAACGAAATGGGGCGAAAGGTGTTAAACTCGCCAAACTAATGGGCCGAACGTCTTATAACCTCAAAACTAGTGGGGCTTAACATTAGGGAGAAGGGGGTCCAGAAAAACGGTCTTCCTCCCCTTAAGGCAGTTGATATTGTATTATTTTTACTTATGTGTGATTAATAGTTATATGTTTGTCTTTCTAGGGTCTGTGACTGTAACTACATGTCTGTGTGCGTCGCTGGGATCCTGTGTACACCAATTAGGACTGTGCACTTCCTGGGAACTCATGTGCACCCCATCTACATACGCACACCATCTTATTCAATTTTCAGTTGTCTAAATAAAATATGAATATTTGTAAACCCCAAAAGTGTTTCTTTATGCCATTAACTATGTCAGTGAATGTTTTACTGAACTAAATTAAATAGATAAATAAATATGCCTTAACCCCTTCAGCACCAAGACACCTTCTTACCTTTGTTTCTGGCTAAAACTGATTTTTTCTGCAGTTTAAGAAGGACCTATGCTGCTAAGAGGGTTTATTGAGATCGTATTTACCCATTTGAGTCGTATAAGTAAAGAAAATCGTCTGAAGGTAACCAGAATATGATAAAAATTACGTATTGGTGGTGAAGGGGTTAATAAAACAATAATTAACTTGTGTAAATATTAATACACAATAAAAAACATCATAATTAACTATAGGCCTATAAAACATTAAAATAAAATAATCCTTTATTTTACCAGTCATTAGACGATATTATTCAGTTTGGGAAGGATCGCTAGCAATTAAAGTGGTATTATCTATCTTAATTAACCTTCTAACTCCCCCAGAACCTTCCTAAACTTAATAAAACACACTAACTACAAGGTAAATGGCTAATATGCAAGGTGAAAAGATCGGGAGAAGTATGTAATAGTCACGATTCACATTATATATCAGAACAGCCCCCGCATATCTTACTGTCCTAGAACACTTCATTTTTGTTCTATGTGAGTGAGGGAGACAAAAGGCCAGAATTGCCTGTGCCGAGTTTAAAAGAGTGTCAGGGCCAAAATCAAGGAGACGTTCGAGCCAAAATGCCTGGACACACAGCTTTAAGCAATTTAAGTCATAGGAAGAGGGAAAAACTGATTCTGGGAGAGTTCCAGAGCTCAGCTGTTGAATAGAAGAAAGATTGAGAATAACCCTAGGACATCCCTCTGCGCGTCTTCCAACGTATACAGGATATTGATTAGATATACTTGGTAAGTAAAGAAAGAGATACAAAAATAAATAATAATATAAATATAAGATAATAATTAAGAAAAGGGAATAAGAGGAACATACGATAAAGATATGAGATGGAAAGAGAAAGTAAGTTGGAATAAGAAGAAAAACATGTAGGCGCCATCTAGTATATAAACGGACAACTATCATTTATGGCCTAATAGGCAACGCCCCTTTTCAGAGAAAAGACGCCATTTTGGGGACAAAATAGCTCAATAGGCCACCTCCCGCCATCTTGAGGACCAAACAGCACTAAAAATGGCCAAAATCGTGTTAGTTCCCTCCTGGTACTCTCTGATCTTTTTCCCGCCATTGGACCCCTGGGCCCCCTACCTGACCCCCTCCCTCCCCCCTCCCAGGACTACATTAGCACAACACCCCTTCTTATGATTTCCTGTTTGGGAGAGACTTTTACTCAAACCTAACCTCACGAAAATTTGGTCAAAATCTGGAATTTCTTACCCCCTGGTAACTTTCTGGTATACTCCTGGGAGGGGGGGAGGGGGGTGGGTAGGGAGTCCAGGTGGAAAAATGGCGGGAACCTAAGTCAGCTCAGCAACCATAGCTTATGATCTGCTGTTGGAAAAAGACCTAAATGTTAGGTTAGGTTTGATGTAAAGTGAGGTTTGGTGAGAGATCTGGGTCGATTTTGATAATTTTTCGTGAGGTTAGGTTTGCATAGAATTCTCTCTCAAACAGCACATCATAAGGGGGGGTTGCTGTGCTGTCATAGGCCTGGGAGGGGGGTGGGTGGGGGTCTGGTAGGGGATCCAGGGGGCAAAATGGCGGGAAAAGTGCTATCTCGCGAGGGTTGGTGCCTTCTTTCTTTCTACCTAGCCATAATTGTCTGTTTATATTCTCACCTCTCATTCTTTATCATTCATTTATTTTTATGAACTTACTTACATTTTCCTTTTTATTTATTCGCTTTTTTCCGCCATTTTGAGAATTTTTTTGCCTCCAAAATGGCGCCCGATGTCCAGGTTGTCCCCAAAATGGCGTCTGTTATGTCACTCCAAACGTCCTATAACCAACTATATGACTACAAAATGGTGCCATATTTCACTATATTAGTAGGTGTAGCTTTGAGACCCGCACAGGGCTGTCCGCAAGGCTTCTATGGCCTCAAAATTGCCCCAAATATATTTATATTATGCCATTATCTGCATTTTATGTGTAACACTTATATGTTATGTTGTATCAGCACTTGAAGATAATTATGCTCTGCTTTTGGTGTCAACATATGTATGTAATTGTGTTAATTGAATTGTGTGCGTATGTGCAACTATGTGCGTTATACTTTTCGTGTATCAAGGTATGTGCGTATAATTGTTTTCATGTATGTTGTGTTTTACATGTCTAGTATGTACTGTATGTATGTGTCGTGCGTGTAGTGTAGCCTATATGTACAGCAGGTTTCTTGAATATGTATGTGTATCAATGATAATACATAGGTAAAGAACAAGGTTTTATGATACAAAATGTTAAAGTTTATTCATCTTTATTTAATTACAAAATTACAGTAGTACAATTATTATATGTACAGTATACTGTACATAACACAGAAAGAACATGTTTCACATCTATCAATATGGCAATCAATAGTCAATTTCATGCAGCTTAGGAATAATCTATGGGAGTCGGGAACTTTATTGAGATAGTGTATACCCATGTAGAGGTCCTTCCTAAGCTGAATATAATCGTCTAATGGTATAATTAAACACGGTAGTAAAGGCAGGTAGGTAGGTATCTAGGTAGACAGACAGGTAGGTAAGTGGGTAGGTAGGAAGGCAACTAGGTAGGTAAGTAGGTGGGTGGGTGGGTCGGTAGGTAAGTAAGTGGGTAAATAGTGGATGGGAGGTTAGGTAGGTAAGTGGGTGGGTAGGTAGGTAGATAGGCAAGTAGGTGGGTGGGTAGGTAGTTAGGTTGGTAAGTAAGTAGGTAGGTAGGTAAGTAAGTAGTTAGGTAGGTAAGTAAGTAGTTAGGTAAGTAAGTAGTTAGGTAGGTAGGTAGGTAAGTAAGTAGGTAGGTAAGTAACTAAGTAGTTAGGTAGGTAAGTAACTAATTAGTTAGGTAGGTAAGTAAGTAGTTAGGTAGGTAAGTAAGTAGGTAGGTAGGTAAGGTAAGGTAGGTAGTTAGGTTGTTAAGTAGGTAGGTAGCCCTAACCTCTGCAACTCAAAAAAGCGGCTTTAGCAAAGGGACTGTAAATTGGCACACCTATTCCCCGTCTGATTCTTCCCAAATGGTTGAAATATTAGCTCGATTACTGTAGTCGTTTGTGAGTTATACAGGTTAATGTTCAAGAGCTTTTGGCATACTTATTTTGAACTCCTTGAAAACACTGTGGGAAAACCCGGTCTCGGTCATGGCCTTCCTTAGGAGCTCGGGGCTGTTCGGCCAGGCAGCCTAGGGAACCACTACTACTACTACTCACAAATTACTAGAGTAATCAAGCTAATATTTATACCATTGAGGAAGGGTCAGCCAGGGAATACGTGTGGAAATGTACAGCCCAAATTTTGTTTTAGCCCTTTTTGAGTTACAGAGGTTAGGGTTGATGGTGACTACCTATTTGGAACAGGGTATAACATTAAAATATTAGGGAAGAATACTTGTAATTTGGTATACAGTGGCGCTAATAAGTGATGTCTCGGCACCAAGTATGTTTTGATCAATAATTGGTATCAGCAATATCTAAGCTTCATTTCTTCATATCGAGTAATATATATAAACAGGTTCCTACACTTACCCACCCAATTCAACATCTGACAGACATTAATACAGCACAGAGCAAGCCAAACGTAATGACAGCTGGGATATGACTTATTAGCGCGACCGTACAAGGCCTCACAGAATATACAAGTAGAGCCGTATATGTTTTAACATTATTAGGTTCTCTCCACCAACCAACTTTACTCCTAAACTCGAATAATGAAATTAACAAACACATGTGGCAGTCCGGGGATTCGAACCCAGGACGCTCACACCGAAAATCAACACACTTATGCATTGCGCCACAAAGACACACATAAACTTCACAAATACTAGTTGGTTTTATTTCACCTGATGCTAAATTGAATACCTTAGCAACTGATTTATCGATTCTTAATGGAAAAATATGAATCTACTATGCCACCCCCAGCTATGGGGTATGTGCCTGAGTATATACATACATACATATACAAAGTCTATGTCGTATTAATGCCAAACTTTCATAATTAACAACTTTCATAATTAACAACACTTTACGCTACAGAATAACCAATTAATATGTAAAACTTGCAAACTAAACAAATCAAAACTTGGACAAAGACAATATAAAGGCAAAATAACTTATCAAAATCGCTATGTGAAAACAACGTTTACTAAAATAAAATGTATGAAAGAAAAGAACACAATCCACCACATAGGGTGTACATTACTACATGAGCAAGTTAATCTGTTTCCCAAGCAAACTAATCGCACACATAACGCACTATCGTCACGGTCAAGGAATTAGTCAATTTGGGAAGTCCGGGACATTGAAGATAGTAACATAGCTATTTACCATCAAATAGAACAAAATAGAATATAGTACACATTGTATGATCACCGTAACAAGGCAAATAGCTTCAATCCCTAGTAACCAATTTTCTTACACTTAATTGCATTATAAAAACTACTCCATTAACTGACAATGTGGTGTCCTTGGTTCAAATCCTCAGAGGATCATGGACTGTCATTAATTTCATTGTGAGTTATTGAACATTGTGACGTATTTTGACAGTTTATTCTTGCTTTCATAAGACTATTTTATGCAGCATAACAAGGATCTGTGGCAATTATAAGGGTAAAGACTATCTCAATTACCGGTAACCCTCTGACCTCCATATATCCTTCATGTATGTACATTGTACAGTGTATACTCAGGCACATACCCCATAGCTGGGGGTGGCCGACTCAAGGCAGAGCCCGAACAGGGATAAGGCCGGTGTCACACGAGCGCTTTTTCAGTAAATTTTTACGGGTAATTGTTGTCCGGTAGCTTCTAAATACAAGTTCCATGATAATTAAACCAGCTAACATTATCTAACTTCGATCTAGTTTCCGATTTCAATGCAAAATATCCCTAAATATCACCAGAACAAAAACTTGCCCAAGGAAAATTGACGGAAAAAGCGCTCGTGTGACAGTGTCCTAACACAACACAACATAAATAAAACAAAATAATAAATTCACACACAACTAGGTCACCAAGGAGAAGGCCCTTCCTAATCTGAATAAAATCAGAAAAACAGAAAAGAAATGCGTATTGTATCTTGGAAGTTATGGTTAATAGACTATTAAAATCCAGTCAATATTTTTAACATCGTTCTTAACACCAATAACACCCAAATGAAATTAATGAAAGCATGTGATCCTCCCGGGATTCCAACCCAGGATACAGGTCTCCCTCGATATACGGTTGGGTTATGTTCCTGAAAACCCCATCTTAATTAGAAAAATCATACTATATAGCAAACCCTAAAATTCATGGGGTAAATGGGGATGCGTTCTGGGACCAGCCAAAACCCAAACCCAAACACCTACAATAATATGGTAAATCAGGGCATCGGATAGTGAGGGAGACCTGTACCACATACAGAACTTACACACTCTAACCATTACAGTCCAGTGATTCTCAACCAGGGGTAAATTTACCCCATGGGGGTAAAAACATGCATGGCATGGGGTAAATATATCATACCTGAAAACTCAATATTAATTCTATATTACGCTATACATGACTAGGCCTAACCTGTTATAGGTTTAGAGAAACATAAATTGTAACAAATAACCCCTCTAATCTAGGAAAAATTCAGTTTACGAAGAGTTCACCAAAGTAACATTGTACATTTTCCAAACTTGGATGGTGTGTTACCTGAGATAAAAGAAAACATCACAACACATCTGAAAATCTTGAAGGGTCACTGGCTATATTTCAGAAGACATGATTTCTAGAGATAGATGGATATCAAGACCTTTAACCACTGATCTGCCAGACATGAAGGATGACGACCCAGCAAAAGAAGTTCTGATTGATCTTCTATCCTCAGATATGTATTAATGAAAAACATGAAAATGTTTATGATGAATTTTGTATGAAAATCATAAATTCAATCCCACTTCTTACTCAGCGTGCCTTCAGATTGCTTGTTCCTTTTGTCACTAGATAGTTATGTGAATTACACCATCAAGACAGTTATAAGTACAGCACATGACCACGATTGATATCCATTTATGGAATATTGGATATTAATCTAATCATGTGCTGTACCCAACTGTTAGGTGACATGATAATTGACCACTTATTGACCTTATAATGTAAAACTTGCAAAATAAACAAACCAAAATTTGGACGAACACAGTAAAAATACAAAAGAACTTATGAAAAAATTAGTTTCAGGCTAGAAGGAAGTTGGAGCTGTAGGCATTGATATTTAGCAGCATTACCAGCTAAAATACAGTTGTGTTGTATTTATAAATACAATCAAATTCAACATACATATATCCATCAGTATGAGTGTATGTATATACTCAGGCACATACCCCATAGCTGGGGGTGGCCGACTCAAGACAGAGCCACCAGTAACCTACATTATTTTTGCATTTCTGCTTAGTATTGATGTTTACGGCTCCAACTTTCTTATAGATTTAAAACTCGCAAGTGTTTAATTTCTCTGCCAGTAAAGATAAAGGATAAACAAAGTATATAGATAATACACTACACTACATACCACACACAGTAACACATTTGTTTAGCTTAAAATAGGACTCAAAAGGGGGAAGTACAGTACAATAAACCCTCTGAATAAAACAGGTCCTGCTTAACCCCTTCAACACGATGATGTATTATCCGTCTTAAACTGTTACCACTACGCCGGTATCACACCAGACCTTTTTTAGTCAACATTCGATAATCAACATTTTTCTGGCAACATTTCTGGAATATTTTGCACTGGTATCGGAAACTAGACCAATGATAGATGAATTTACGTAACCGAAATATTTAAAAAGTTGACCTCATAAGCTGCCAGACCAGTGTTGATCATAAATGTTGAGGGAAAAAGCTCTCGTGTGATACCGGCACTAGACAATTATCTTTACATTATAATCTACCTCTGGGACTCAAAGGGGTAAATACATTCTCAATAAACCCTCTGACTAACAAATAATTCTTAAACTGCATAAAATCATCTAATTTTTAACCAGAAATAAAAACAAAGGCACATTGAATTCCTCATCCTATAGTTAAGGGGTGTCACCTGCTTTTTTATGTTATCTTTATCTCCTTTTCTCTCTTTCCCTGGCTTGTATCCATTCGGCCCCATTCAGCCATCTGTTTCAAGACGTTTCTCCCCATCCAGGTGTCAATTTCTTCCTGGCGAGCGATAGCGAGCCAGCATTGTATGGAGAAATCCGGCTTCGCCGCAGACATTTTTCTGTCGAAAAACGTACAAATTTAGCTTACTGTCAAAACAAAAATATATATATGCTGGCTCGCTGCCGCTCGCCAGGAAAATATTGACACCTGGATGGGGGTAAACATCTTAAAATAGTAGGCTGAATGGGGCCGAATGGATACAAGCCAAAGAGAGAAGGAGAGAAAGAGAAAAAAGCGAGGTGGGCTCCCTTAAATAAATTAGTCGGTAAACTCAAAATACAGTATTAAATCTAGATAGAAACATAATTTCTTGCCTGGTTAAGATACATACTGTAGATAGTGAATACACCTATCTATTTGCTCCAGCCCATTCTCCATTTTCCCTTCTATTTTTTCCCCTTTTACTGGGGGTGGCCGACTCAAGACCGAGCCGAAAAAAAAATAAAAAAATATGAACACACAAAAACCAAAACACAAATTCACACACATCTAGGTCACCCAGGAGAAGACATAACATTGTGTTCTTTTATTTATAAATTATTATTTTACTTAAGCGTTGTTTCCACATAGCAATTTTGACAAGTTGTTTTGTCTTTTTACTGTGTTCGTCCAAGTTTTGGCTTGTTTATTTTGCAAGTTTTACATTATAAATACATAGCATGGTTAACTTTATGTTGGAGGACGGTATGGTCTAACAATTTGTGGCAACTGTACAATGAAGTACGGTCGCGCTAATAAGTCATTTCCCAGCTGTCATTACGTTTGGCTTGCTCTGTGCTGTATTAATGTCTGTCAGATGTTGGATAGGGTGGGTAAGTGTAGGAACATGTTTGTATATTTCACTTGATATAAAGAAATAAAGCTTAGATATTGCTGATATCAATTATTGATCAAAACATACTTGGTGCCGAGACATCACTTATTAGCGCGACTGTACCTCACCCACCCACCCACCCTAGCCCAGGGTGTCAAACCAAAGCCCAATTAATTATTTTTAGTCTATTTTTGTATATATAAAGATAAATCTGTCTAATGTTAACCAGAATAAACGGCAAGAAAGATGCCATTGTTCTGAATGAATGATAAAAATACATTTTTTTACACCGTACTCCCTTGATTGACAGGGCTAGGGTGTGCCATTGTTACAGGGACTATACTGGATATTTACCACGAATCATTAGACCGAGCTGTCAAACTCTTAACATCTACCAATGACACAGGGTGGGATTAAACTACAGACCCTTCGATCAGCAGTCAGATGCACTACCAACCATGCCACAGCCTGTGTAATACTAAATTATAAAGTAAAACTTGCAAAATAAACAAACCAAAACTGGGACGACACAAGATAAACGCAAAGGAACTAATCAAAATCAGTGGAAATAACGCTTAACAAAATAAAATTTTGAAATATAAGAATACAATCCACCACATAGGGTGTATATCACTACATGAGCAAGTTAATCTGGTGTCCGATCCCAGTGCAAAAAATTCCAGAAATGTTGCCTGAATAAAAGGTAAAAAATACGCCATCGTTCTAAATACATGATGCGGAGGCAGTTTTTAACTCTGTACACTCACTTGATTGACAAGGCTAGGGTGTGCCATTGTTACAGTGACTATACGACATTTACCACGAATCACTAGACCTGAGTGTCCAAACTCATGATGTCTACTAAATGCACAGGGTGAGATCAAACTGAAGACCCTTCGATTAACAGTCACACGCTACCAATCATGCCACGGCCAAATATTGAATACATGTAGGCTGAATGGGGCCAAATGGATACAAGCCAGAGAAAGATAGAAAAGGACAGAACAAAAACAGGTCACCCCCCTTAATGGATATTAAGATAATCTCTAACCCTCTGATTGATCGAGATCCTTCCTAACCTGCATAAAATCGTCTAATGTTAGCCATAATAAAGATACATATAAGAGGAGCAATACCAAACATTAAAATAAGGTAGGTACAGCACAAAGGAAAATAGTTATGCCCAAAATACTGTATATGTACAGTCCGCCAAATAAGTGATGTTGCGGCAACAAGTATATTTCGATCAATAATTGGTATCAGCACTATCCTAGGTTTAAGGGGGGTGACCTGTTTTTGTTCTGTCCTTTTCTACCTTTCTCTGGCTTGTATCCATTTGGCCCCATTCAGCCTACTGTTTTAAGACGTTTATCCCCATCCAGGTGCCAATTTTTTACTAGTGAGCGGTAGCGAGCCAGCATATTTTCTATTTTTGTTTGACAGCAGGCTAAATTTGTACATTTTTCGATAGAAAAATTTATCCGGCGAAGCCGGATTTCTTCATATAATGCTGGCTCGCTATCGCTCGCCAGGAAGAAATCGACACCTAGATGGGGATAAACGTCTTAAAATAGTTGGCTGAATGGATACAAGCCAGAGAAAGAGAGAAAAGGACAGAAAGAACAAAAAGCATGTCACCCCCCTTAACACCTGACAGACATTAATACAGCACACAACGAGCAAAACGTAATGACAGCGGCGACACGACTTATTTGGCCAACTGTACAAAAGAAAAAGTCATGCCCAAAATAGATGTAGGGTAGCGCTAATAAATCATGTCTCGGCTGTCATTGCGTTTTGCTCTCTGTGTGCTGTAATAATGTCTGTCAGATGTTTATTCGGGTTAAGTGTAGGAAGGAACATGTTGGTATATCTCACTCGAAATGAATACACCCTGTTTAGATATGGCTGATACCAATTGTAGAGTAACATACAGTGCCGAGACATCACTTATAAGGCGGACTGTACACGCATACTGACCATCAATAAAATAACACAATAAACGAATACAAATTACCCTTTTATTATATCTGGAAGCTGTTCTTCCTTTTATCCTGGTTATCATTAGGCGATTTTATTCAGCTTAGGAAGGAACTCTGAAAATAAAAGGGTTGATTTGATTCCCCCAGGTCCTCCCTAAGCTGAATACGTCGTCTAAATTATACGATGAAATGTGATATCGTATACACTCTCAGCAATGGTGGGTGTGAGCAATGGTGGGTGTGACTTGGGTAATTAAGGGGTGGCAGACCGTTTGTTTGGTCTATTAATTAATGTATTCATATATTTTTTTTAGTTTCCTCCCTAGACCTCCATCAAGCTTAAAAAAACACCCCCTAGACCCCCCTTCAAGATAAATTTGTACATTTTTCGGTAGAAAAATTTCCCGGCCAAAGGCCGGTTCCTCTTAAAATTGCAGGCTCGCTATCGCTCGCCAGGAAAAAATCGAAACTTAAATGGCACGAAAGGTCTTAACATTGACAACGAAATGGGGCGAAAGGTATTAAAATCGCCAAACTAATGGGCCGAACGTCTTATATTCTCGAAACCAGTGAGACTCAACATTAGGGAGAAGGGGGTCCAGAAAAACGGTCTGCCTCCCCTTAATGTGTCCATAATAATATACTTTTATAGACGTTAATTGGAGATGGGCTGGATTTTCTGGACACCCTTCTCCTTCATGCTTAGCCCCTTTAGTTTTGGGATTTTAAGACGTTCAGCCCATTAGTTTGGCGATTGTAAGACCTTTCGCCCTATTTCTTTGTCAATATTATGACCTTTCGCCCCATTTCTTTGTCAATATTAAGACCTTTCGTGCCCTTTAGGTGTCGATTTTATTCCTGGCGAGCGAAAGCGAGCCCTGTAATTTTGGAGGAACCAAATGTACAAATTAATCTCGCAGGGGGATGTAATGTTTTCTTTTTTGTTTTGTTTTTTAAAGTTTGATGGAGGTCTAGGAAGGAAACTAAAAAAAATACATGAATATATAAATAAATAGATCCCCCAAAATAACCAGTCCCCTTAACCCTTAATTAGCGGCGAGCAACATAAGTCGAGTTAAAAAAAGCTGGACTATGTGGCGGCGCTCGACATAGGTCGAGTGGCAATTTCAGCACGTAATGTGGCTGAGAGAGAGAGACAAGTGGTGGCAGGAGACTAGCGAGCGTATGACTGCTCCAGACCACCGCGGCGAACCTACTGACACAAATCTCAGCTCCCTCCTCCCTCTCTCACTCGCTACATACTCAATTATGTACCGAAAGTACCGAATTACCTGCTTTTTGCACTCGCGTTGCACGGTTATTGCAAGAAAACTATCCATCATACAAGGATCGTTATGGTGTCATTCGAAAGCTCTGTTTATGCCCTTTCAGGGATAGGTACTTGTTTTACGTTCTGGGTCTTATTTAGGCATGAAAATGATCACGTAAACAGCCCTATTTTGGCTAAAAACACCCCGCTGTGCGGTACATATAATAAACCGCATAGGCCGCTCGTAAGGTGTTAAATACCACCTCCTCTACGTAGGGTACGTAGTACCCGCCTTGCAACACAATGCAACTCTCCAACCCAAGAGTGAAACGCTATTCTCAGACTTTCTTCTATTCAACTGCTGAGCTCTGGAACTCACTCCCAGAATCAGTCTTTCCCTCTTCCTATGACTTAAATTGCTTCAAACTCCGTGTGTCCAGGCATTTTAGCTCTAACGTCCCTTGATTTCGGCCCTGTCACTCTTTCAACTCTGGGAGAGGCACTCGCTGCAGGCAGTTATGCCTTTGTCTCCCTCATTCACATAGAAAAAAAAAAAAAAAGTAATCAATAAAACATCTAATATGTGGATAGGAAGGTAAATGACTATCAATATACCCAATGCTATTATACATATATACCTTTTGTAATTCCCTCGAAAATGTCCCGCACCCACAATAATACTAACCGGAGTTGACGTCAGGTATAGCGTAAAATAGTCGTAGATGGTAAGTCCAATAAACTCGTCTCGAGAGACTATCACCGTGGTTCGAAAATAGTCGTAGATGGTAAAGTCCAATAAACTCATCTCGAGAGACCATCACCGTGGTTCTTAAAAATCGGACTAAGGTTGCTATACTTTTGTACGTCCGTGGTAGTACAGTGGGTTAGCGCGCGGGCCTGGTGGTGATGGTGGTGCGTCACTAACCAGGGTTCGAACCCCACCCAAGGCATCTCAAAACCTGTGGGTTTTTAGGGGGTTAAATTCCCTTCAGAGGTTCGTACCCCGCGCCAGGTACCAGGAATGGTTGATCCTAAAGGTAGCCTGGGGATAATTCCCATTCCTATTTAACCTGGAAAAACCTAGCATTTCATTGGTGGCAGCTAGGGAACGTGACCAGGTAGCTACGTGGAGCACCCGTCACGCAAACCCTATACCAAGAATTGAGATGGCTAAGGTAAAAAGGCTACGATACCCTACGACCTTACGAGGCTAGGGACTAGCCTAACTAAAAAGGAATGTGGTGAGTAATGCCCTCGAAAATGTCCCGCACCCACAATAATACTAACCCGAGTTGACGTCAGGTATAGCGTAAAATAGTCGTAGATGGTAAGTCCAATAAACTCGTCTCGAGAGACTATCACCGTGGTTCGAAAATAGTCGTAGATGGTAAAGTCCAATAAACTCATCTCGAGAGACCATCACCGTGGTTCTTAAAAATCGGACTAAGGTTGCTATACTTTTGTACGTCCGTGGTAGTACAGTGGGTTAGCGCGCGGGCCTGGTGGTGATGGTGGTGCGTCACTAACCAGGGTTCGAACCCCACCCAAGGCATCTCAAAACCTGTGGGTTTTTAGGGGGGTTAAATTCCCTTCAGAGGTTCGTACCCCGCGCCAGGTACCAGGAATGGTTGATCCTAAAGGTAGCCTGGGGATAATTCCCATTCCTATTTAACCTGGAAAAACCTAGCATTTCACCTTTTTTATAATCTTTGTAAGTTGGTGTCACACGAGAGGTTTTATAGTCAACATTTGATGATCAACATTTTTGTATTATTTTGCACTGGTACCGGAAACTAGATTGAAGATAGATGAACTTGGGTAGCAGAACAATTATATATGTTTACCTCATAAACTGCCAGACCAGTGTTGAAGATAAATGTTGTGAAAAAGCGCTCGTGTGATACCGGCTTAAGGTGACGTCACACGAGCTCTTTTGACGGCAGTATTTAACCCCTTCTGGGTGACTGGACGACTCGGCCCATGGGACAACTCGGCTCGGACAGCTCGGCCACGACGGCGACACAGCTCGGCCCATTATTTGAGACAGCTCGGCCCCATTGTATGCTATGGTTAGGTTAGGTTAGGTTAGGTTAGGTTAGATAGGGACATAGTGATTCCAAAATGATCAATACGAGAAATGAAAGTTAATGAATTGTCACGTGTTTGATGAAACGAAAAGATAGATACATAAATAGATAGGGACGTAGTGATTCCAAAATGATCAATATAGCAATCTATATAATTTTTATGTTTTCGAAGCAAATAAGGGTTGTGAAAGGCCGTGTTGTCTCGCAATTAACACTGGGCCGAGCTGTCTCGGTTTTACTGGGCCGAGCTGTCTCGCCGTGGGCCGAGCTGTCCCGTGGGCCGAGTAGTCTAGCATTCGATCGGTTATATTTTGTCAACTCGGGTATTTCTATGGTTGCGGGATTTTTGCGGGTAGAGGGTATTACAATAAGCTAAATACATCGGAGATTTGACCATATTAATCCGGGAACTGCGGGAAGACTCTTAAGAGTTCCCCCGGCGGACTGCGGGAAGACTCTTAACCCGTGGAGCCCCGGCTAGTTTTGTAATGTTTGCGCACCAGAACCCGGCCGGTTTTCAAAAAATGGTTTTATTCCAGAAACAATAGCGAATGGGTTAGGAATGAAGGAAAAACCACGAAAAACCGCTCAAAAAGCTTAAAAAATGGTCCTACAGAGCCCCCGAAAAAGGATTTTATAAGAGTAAAAAATTGAAGGCAATTATCCCAAAAAAACAGGTTTTTGCGCGCTCGCGCGCACACACATGGACTTTGAGAGTTTTCAACCATCGGCACGGTTGCGTGGGATACGTACACAGTTCCCATACAAATCTGAGCCCTCTTGAGTGGCTACACCTGAGGTTACGGTCGGCGCAATTAGGGTGACGCGCCAGGCGCGTCTCTGGGGCTGTGCGTTACATACATCGCCGACGCGTCAGGCGCGTCGCTGGGGCTGTACGGGTTAAGAGTCAGAGAAAAAAAAATTAACTTTAACCCTCCAGCCCCGGCTACGCATTACATAAATATTCCCCGAAACCCGGGTGTTTTGGCCGAAATACGTCTAGGCTAGGCTACCGTATATTTGTTAATCTGACTGCTTCCCGCATTCCCGCGCATCCCCAAGCGTAGCTGTGTTATTTACCTGTAGAATGGCGTTAAGTAGAGCTCTCTAAGTCAACTGGTTGAGTTGTGATAATGATTTCATTGGAGATAACTTTATGGCAAAAACAGCCACTTTACACTACTTTTCGATACTTAACAACAACATACAGGCACACACGAACAAGCGACGCTCTCCTTCTTGTGGCCGGAGATGCGGGGCGTCGGTCCAGCCGGCTGTTGTTTACATGCGTCGGACCGACGCCTCGCACACGAAGCTCACAGGCTTTCAACCACTGGGTGTTCAAGAGCCCTTCCGGGTACCTGTTATATGCTTTTTTATGGGCGTTCAAGAGCCCTTCCGTGGTGAGAGGGTTAAACATCGATTTTGTTTTTTGTTTTTTTGGGGCCCCTGGGCCATGCAAAATATCACTCCTCTACCTCCCCTCCTTCAGTTATCACCTATTTTCCCTGTTATTCCCTTATTCTGAGGTATATTTTCGTGCTAACATTAGCAAGTTGCAAGCAGGGCATTGTCATCTCTGTTAGCAAGCGAGTGCAAGAGAGAGAGAGAGAGAGTATCGATCGACTGTGTCTTAGTGGCCTTGGGGGAAATTGGCGGGAAAGCAGGTTGCCTCACCCATACATTATATAACTCGCGGTCTGTATCTCCGATTTTGACCATCCAAACGCTGTTTTCACTCGTTTTATTGTTGTTTCAGGTTAATACCTTTATAATCAACCCATAATAGGCACGTATGGATAAGTATTAATGCTATTTATGGTAAAATGAATATTTTAGTGATGGAAACAGCTCAAATACATCAGCACAGGGGGACGTTTCTAATTACCCCCATGCGCACTTCTTAGGTTAAGAGTCAGAGAAAAAAAAATCAATTTTAAACATCGAAAAAAAAAATATATATATATTTTTTTTTTATTTATTTGCCCTTGGGCCATACAAAATATCAGTCCTCTACCTCCCCTCCTTCCCCACTTTCCTCCCCTCCTTCAGTTATCACCTATTTTCCCTGTTATTCCCTTATTCTGAGGTATATTTTCGTGCTAACATTAGCTAGTTGCAAGCAGGGCATTGTCATCACTGTTAGCAAGCGAGTGCAAGAGAGAGAGAGAGACTATCGATCGACAGTGTCTCAGTGGCCTTGGGGGAAATTGGCGGGAAAGGAGGTTGCCTCACCCATACATTATGTAACTCGCGGCCTGTATCGCCTATTTTGACCATCCAAACGCTGTTTTCACTCGTTTTATTGTTGTAACAGGTTAATACCTTTATAATCAACCTATAATAGGCGCATATGGATAAGTATTAATGCTATTTATGGTAAAATTAATATTTTAGTGATGGAAACAGCTCAAATACATGCGCACAGGCAGACGTTTCTAATTACCCCCATGCGCAGTTCAGAGGTTAATTAACTAAACCTGTATTATGCATCACTGAAATTATAAGTAGGCCTAGCCTATGTACCGGTAGATTGTGTTACGTGCCTTTAACCCCTTCTGTACCGGTGATGTACTTATTATATTCTGGCCACTATTAGACGATTTTGTACAGCTTAGTAAGGACATCTACTCATTACAAGGCTACAGCCTATCTCAATTAATCCTTTTAGATATCATATATCCTTCCCAAGCTTAGACAAAATCGTCTAAATGTAGCTGAAATCAAATACAAAAAGACGTTACCGGTAAAGAAGAGGGGTTAATATGCTGTTCTCAAAGATTTCTGTACCGTACGGTATTCATGCGCAGTTCTGTTGTTGTAACAAGGCTTATAATCTTAATAGTATCTCTAATTTCCAAAACGTAGACATTATTTGATCTCTCTCTCTATATATATATATAAACAATAAAAAACATATATTACAGAAAGGAAGTGAGTAATGGAATGTTGGTGTCTTATAACAAACTTTGTTCTGCTTCGCCTTCGCTCGCATAGTAATCATTAAAAAAATATACGGAAAACGGATATCAACATACAGTACTACTGTATGGTGTAAAATTATAAAATCGACATGTAAATAATTATAATACAGTATTTAAGTCCCCCTGGGGGTTAGGGAATAGAATATGCCCCACGTGCCTTCTGCGTGTCGTAAGAGGCGACTAAAGAGGTTGGGTCGGTGGGCTTGCGACCCCCACCCGGAAAAAATATCTAAGCAAAGAAAAACGAACGAACAGCCTCGGATGCGGACGGAACCAACGTTGACGAACCACGACCGACTAAGGACATGCCTTTGGACATTCTGAGAATGGCTACGTGGAATGTTAGTGGCATGAATGATGGCACAAAAGAGAGAGAGGTTCTGGAAGTGTTAGTGAATGCCAGGCTGGATGTATGTGGAATGACAGAGACCAAATGGAAAGGTTCAGATGTGAGAGAGTGGGAGTGTGGAATGGGTGTGTGTGCTGGAGTGAGTGAAGGAACAGCGAGAGAAGGTGCATGTTTGTTTGTAAGTAGCAAATGGAAGGAATGTGTAAGAGAGTATGGGTCTGTGGGTTCAAGGATTGTGTGGGTGAGAATGAAAGTAGGAATACAAACGTGGGTGATTGTATGCGTGTATGCCCCGACAGAGGATATACTTGAAAGAAAGAAAGAGGAGTTCTGGATGAATGTGGAGGCGTGCCTGGAGAAGTTTGACAAGAACGAAAGAATATTTCTGATTGGGGATATGAATGGTAAGGTGGGTGATAGGAAAGTTGAGGGAGTGGTGGGAGGGTGGGGGGTACCATCAGAGGTGAATGGGAATGGTAGTGCACTTGTGGACGTATGTGTGGGGAGGAGGCTGTGGATAGCCAACACCTTCTTCCGACACAGAATGATCCACAGGTACACGTGGAAACGGATGTTGACGATGAAGGATAAGACAGTGGTGGAACGAAAGTCATTGATTGATTATGTATGTGTGGATGAACGAATGAAGAAATCTGTGATGGATGCTAGGGTGTATAGGGGTATTGGAGGGGGTCTGTCTGATCATTATGTAGTGGTAGCCAAGGTTAGGATACAAAAGAAGTGGGTGAGGAGAGCGGGAGGGAGGCGAGAGGAGGGTGGAATGGTGAGGAGGGTGGAGAGGTTGCAGGAGGAGGAAGTCAGGGAGGAGTACAGGAGAGCAGTGGAAAGACGACTAGGTGGGTTCGACCTGGAAGTTATGGAGGAAGTGGAGGAGATGAGCAAGGTGTTTAAGGATGAGATCTGTGCAGCATGTGAGGTGTGTGGAGTGAGGAGAAGAGGGAGGGGAGTGAAAGGTACAGCATGGTGGACAGAAGAGGTAAGAATAGCTGTGGAAGAAAAGAAGAAAGCATATAGAGAGTGGTTGGGTAGTAGAGGGAATGAAGATTCCGAGAGACAGAAACGAGCGAGGTGCGTGGAGAGTAAGAGGGTGGTGAAGAGAGTAGTGAAGGAAAGTAAGAGAAGAGTAGATGAGGAATTTGGAAGGAATCTGAGTGTAAAATGGAGGGAGAGTAAGAAACTGTTCTGGAAAGAAGTCAAGAAAGTTAGGGAAGGTAGCAAGGGAAACAGTAAGGGTGTGAAAGATAAGAATGGGAGAATGCTAGCCGAGAAGCAAGAGAGAGTCGAAAGATGGAGGGAGTACTTCAGTGAGTTGCTAAATGAAAGGAATGAAGAGCCAGCAAACATAGCTGGATATGGTATGGGAGGGAGAAGAAGAGAAGTAGTGGAGGAGGAGGTGGGGATCAGGAGGTCAGAAGTGTGGGAAGCCATGAAAAGAGTGAAGTTGGGGAAAGCACCAGGAACAGATGGAGTGTGTGGGGAAATGTTGAGGTATGGTGGTGAGATAGTGATAGAATGGGTATGGAAAATGTGCAAACTAGCATGGGAGAAGGGGAGTGCACCCGATGACTGGAAGACTGGCATAATAGTCCCCCTATATAAGGGCAAAGGGGAAAGAGGAGTGTGTGGTAACCACCGAGGAATATGTCTTCTAAGCGTAGTAGGGAAGGTATACAGTAGGGTAGTGATTGAGAGAGTGAGAGTGAGAACGGAGAAATGGATAGGCGACGAGCAGGGAGGTTTTAGGAAGGGAAGAGGATGTGTAGATCAGATTTTTACCCTGAATTGTGTTGTGGAGAAGTATCTGGAGAAGAAACAAAAGGTGTATGTTGCCTTTATGGACTTGGAGAAGGCCTATGACAGAGTGGATAGAGAAGGTTTGTGGAAAGTACTTAGAATATACGGAGTAGAGGGCAAGTTGCTGAAAGCAGTGAAGAGCATGTATGAGGGTGCAAAGGCGGCAGTACGTGTGGAGAGTGAGCAGAGTGAGTTCTTTGACCTGAATGTTGGTTTGAAACAGGGGTGTGTGATGTCCCCGTGGTTGTTTACTGTATATATGGATGGAGTTATGAAAGAAATACTATCAAGAGCAGTGGATGTTGGTGTATCGCTGAAAAGGGAGGGAATTGAGTGGAGGCTACCTATACTGCTGTTTGCGGATGATACAGTTCTGATGAGTGATAATGAATGGGAGTTGCAGGGTCTGGTAAATGAGTTTGGAACAGTGTGCGAAAAACGGAATTTGAAGGTAAATACGGGGAAGAGCAAGGTTATGGTCTTCGAAAGGGGTGAAGTCACAGAGTGTGAGGTGAAGCTGAACGGTCAGGCTATGGAGATCGTCAACTCTTTTAAGTATCTGGGCAGTGTGTTGAGTAAAGATGGGACTATGGATGAAGAGGTGCGGGAGAGGGTACAACAGGGGAAGAGGGTTGTAGGAACGCTAAAAGCAGTAACAAGAAATAGGGTGGTCAGTATGGAAGTGAAGAAGTCCTTGCATGACAGTGTGGTAATCCCGACACTGACTTACGGAAGCGAAGCATGGACGTTGGTTGAGAGACTCAGACCAAGAGTGAGAGCAGTGGAAATGAATTACCTAAGGAGTGCGTGCGGAGTTACATGGAGGGATAGACAGACTAATGAGGAAGTAAGAAGGTGGTGTGGTGTGGAGGTAGATGTGCTGGAAAGTGTGAAAAGGAACAACTTGAGATGGTTCGGCCATATGGAACGTATGGAAAGCGAGAGAATGACTAAGAGGGTGTACGAGAGCGAGGTGGAGGGACAGAGGGGGAGAGGTAGACCGAATATGAGGTGGAAGGATGGAGTGAGGAACTACATGAATGAAGGCGGTGCTGGTTGGGGGGAGGGGCGTCGACTGACTGGGGACAGAGGTGCATGGGGGCGGTTCGTTCGTGGCCACCCCTTCGGGGATCACGGCGTCAGGCAATAGATAGATAGAGAAGTTAGCCCAGTATATAAGGAGATATAGTCGGTGTTGTTCACTCTTCATACACCCTGTTTTTATTACAAGGCAGTAATAAGTCTTCCTTGTCGTGATTTCCCTCTATTTTACCCTAGGGACCCTCCCCCTTCAGAACACTAAGAATGTATGGCGATAACTCAATTTCCATAGTGTTCACGTTAGACACGGCATTACGCGTGCACACTATGAATATGGTATATTATCTAACATCCTCCTCTATCCTCCCCTTTACTCCGCCATTGTTTCGTTTCTACGCTCGGTCACAACCATGTATTTCATCAGCTGACTGCTAATACTTGTGTTACATTTAGGTTTGTGTTTAGACAAAAGGTAAATACAATTTATTTTACTGTTTTACACTGAAGTCTGTTGTCTTTAGCACCATTGTATATCATTTAGCTATTCACCACAAGAATGCACAAACTGGAACAAGTTGCAAGACGGTTGCCAAACGGGAATTTCTTTTCTCCCGCGACTTAGACTATAGCACGCAAGCCCCCCCCCATGTTCCTCAGGGTTCTGTCCTATCTCAATTTTGTTTGTTTTTTAATACTGTATTCATAATTGATCTTCTCAACTGTAGGCCTACCTCTAGTCCTGTCCATTCATATGCTGAAGACTCTACCTAACACTATTTAACTAGTTTTCCAAAATGCCCCAGAAAGCAATCTCTCAAAAATGCATGTGATGAAGCCATAGAACACTTATCTTCTTATCGAACAACCATTTCCAATGGGGGAAGAGAAAATCTTGTTGCTTTCAATGCTTCCAAAGCTCAATTTCTTCATTTATCTACCCATCAAGAATTCCCAGATCAAGGATTATCCCTTATAATTCAACAATACAAAAATCAACCCTTCATATCTTCTCTCAGTATTCTTGGTGTCTCTTTTTCTTCTGATCTCTCTTGGAAAAACCATATTGCCGCTCTTGTTAAAACGGCTTCCCAGAAGCTGGGTGTGCTCAACCACCTCAATATTTTCTTTTACCCGTGCACAGCTTCTTGCTCTGTACAGGGGCACAGTGCGTCCATGTATTCACCTACTTGTAGTTTACAGGAATTGAGCTGCGCTCGTGTTGTCCTGTGTTGTTGTGTTGAATATTGTTCGCATGTGTAGGGATAATCCTCTCACACAACACTCATAGACAAAGTAGAAAAGATTAAGAAAGCCTTTTGTATCATTAACTCACGTCCACTCACTGATTCTCTGCAATCTCTCTCTCTTCGCCGCAATGTTGCATCTCTCTCGCTATTACAATCAGTGTTATTCAGAGCTCTCTCAGTGGCAGCCTGCCTTTTGTCTCCTTCATACAAATAGAATAAAAATCAACATTCATGATATAGGCAATCAACAACAGTTGACAAGACAACCAACAACCATGATAGGAAAACACCAATCATACAGTCATATAGGCAATCAACAACCATGATAGACAATCAACAACCATGATAAGCAATCAGATGACATGAGAGAAATGGTCAAATGGAACAGCTATGAAAGGAGTAGCACCAACCATGACAGGAGTAACAACAACTATGAAAGGAATAGCACCATCCGTATGAAAGGAGTAGCACCGACTATGAAAGAAGTAGCCCCAAACATGAAAGGAGCAGGACCAATCATGAAAGGAGTAATACCATTGTACTAACCCTGAGAAGCAAGCACCAACCATGAAAGATGGAGCACTAGTCGTAAGAAGTATCGTATCTTTTAAAGGAATAGCATCAGACATTAAAGACCAACTGTCATAGGTGCAACAACGGCAGAGAGAAGCGACAAGTACAGTCATAAGCACTAATAATGAACATTTATATCTTTGAACCATTACAGCCAAGTTCTGAAGCAAATACTAATATGAATAAAGCACAGTATTGTCTTCATTTGGTTACATAGTGATTCAAATGGGTGCATTACTACTAATATTCACAATTGTATATCACTAACCGAGAGCTGGGACTATAAGGGAGGTGAACACCAGCTGTGAAAGGTGAGAACTATAAATGTGGGATGAGAGTCCTACAAAATGTTGTAAATTGACAATCTGTGAACTTGTGAAGACACTATGGCTGAGGTCATATGTCAGGGAGATTCCTGACATATGACATAATACAAAATTATACAGTATGTATACAGTATGTTTTGATATTATTAATGTCAGTTACAATAGCATAATCGAGAGATTTCATGTGTCAACAGTGTCATATGTCAATAATTAATATGCTATGCAGACCCCCACTAGACTAAATTATGCAGAACTAGATATTTAGTGCAGGTGTTCATGCGAGTATGGCACCTTAGATAATTAAAATCTTATCAGTGATATAATAATTATAATCTTACCCTTTTCAATGATATGTTTTATTTGCAAACAAATTGCATTGTTATCTCTACATTTCTAAATTCATTAAATAATATTTTTATTAATTTAATTGTCTTTATTCTGTATTTTCATATGATAATCCTTCTCACATAATTGGCTGTACTGGTATTAAAAAATTAAGTGTAGTTTTCCATGAGAGCCTTGACTTTCTTCTCTATTTCCTCTACTATATTTTTCCATTCCTCGTTCAACCCATTTTCCATCCATCCAAGTGTGCTTATAAAAGAGCAGATTAAAATGATGAAAAACCCATCAAAGTTCTATTTAGATTGGTGAGCCACAGGTGATACAGATGTCTCTATGTTAATTACACTCCCTCCTCCCCCCCACCACCACATAGGAACATGCACACACACCACGTAAGTTAAGAGAGGGGTGAGGTTGAAAGGTAAATGATCCTAGGTTAACTGAGACTAGATAGGCAGATGATGCCAAATTTGTATTTATTCATGCTACAACTATATTACAATACTTTATTCAACTTAAGGTTATTTAGGTAAGCTATTTTATTAATACTGTGTAGGAATAGGTTTTTACACCATACCCGAAAGAGGATTTATGGAGGTCCGATCTTACTCTCAACCATCTGAACAATTTTACAACTGTACTACCGGTACTGTATTTAACTTAGGAAGAATCTATCAGACTTAAAGTGTTAATTGATACCCATTTGATTTTCCTCTTCTTGCGGTGAAACCTTTTGCCCAGACAATTATGTAAATGGAACATCTCCATGTTTGAGCACTCTTTATTCATTAGCCCCGAAGGACGGATGAACAATTGGCTAGACTTGTCATATAATACAGGTTTGTGTCCCAAAAGGAAGTATGAAAACGTATGATTTCATAGTGGCTCCGGAATCAACGGCATACTGCCTATATTCACATTTGGTGCCATTGCCAACCTAGCAAGACCTTCTTAACCCGGCAAGCGCGATAGGCCTCACGGAAGGCTTCCTATAGGGAACGCGATAGGCCTCACGGAAGCAAGACCATAAAAGAAGCCTTCCAAAAAAAAAAAGGGCCTATCAAAACAAAGGAATTTGTCTCTAGGTGAGATAATTCCCCTCCAGTACTCATCCATGTAAATCTCACCCACCCCCCTCCCCTCCTTCCCCACCTTATTCCCCCCTCCTCAATTATCACCTATTTTTCCTCTTATTATCATCATTTATCGGTTATTTTTCTCTCCCGCGATAATGTAGCACAAGTGGGTTGCAGAAAAGATCGTTATGTAACACCCAGACACCGGCCCACACCGCCCCGCTCGTCTCAGTTACCTCACAGACAGCGAGAGAGGAGGGTTGCCTGTGGCTCTCTCTCGCCTGAGATTAGGACCGGGTGGCCAATATCTTCGTTTTTCACCACCCAAATGCTTTTCCCACTTATTTTAGCACTCTTGAAGGTTCATATATACATCATATATGTAAAATAAAAGCATACCGAAAACAAATAATGCTCTATATTGTAAATATAACGAATTCTGTCAGAATCCAAGGCTAGAAATGCACAAATAACTACCCTAGCCCCTAGGTCTATTTCGCGCTTGTCAGGTTAAGGAACATCTCGCTGGTCAACAAATGATCAACTAAATTCATAGGCGACACCGTTAAACCCACTATAAAGTCATAAAACATAATACAAATAAAAGATATTAAGAGTTTGCTTCTCATACCTCACTTGTCAAGTTGTCACAGAGCTACGTGTCCTTTTCCTGATACTGTACACGCTTCGTCCTTCAATGTTATATCACGATACAAGACAGAGGAATGGGATGGGGTTGGAAGGAGGGATCATATACATACTGTACATACATACATACATACAATGGTTTAGCATCATTTTTCCATTACATGCATTGTAACGGCTTAGACGGAATCAACGGCAGAACAAGTTCATTTACAACAAATGGTGCAGAATGTTGACCAATGCCCAAGTACAATGGACTCTAAACCTTTCTAAGATGCATTGAGCACCCACGGTTGGAGTTACCAGTCATCACAGGGCCATCAGGGTCAAGGTCTGTGGTCCAAGTCCATCCAACATACTTAATTTAAATGCCAAAGAGTTAACCGTGCAACTGTACAGTGTGAAGAGAGACTGTAGAAAGACGTTGATTAGGTACTTCAATCTGATCCCAAATAAAAAAGTTGACAAGTGAGAACCCAGAACAGGGTTGCCTGGAATCCTGCCAAATACTGTACAGTAGGATACGAGATTGAAACACTTCTTATATATTACTCAACCTTTAAAAGTTTATGTAGTTTCTTTTGGGTTAACTGTAGCAAAACCAACTTGACGACAAGTATACTGTACTTTTATTTCCAAAAAAGAATTCTATCGCAGAGGTAGGAGTAAATTAGGTATCCATGTTTTCAAAATTTACAATAACTTTTTGAATATGGAAAGTCATTCATAAGTTGAGTAAAATCTGTATGTTGACCAAGAACTAGTCGTCACACTGAAGGGGCTAATGTAAATATGGATGGCTTTCATATAATAAACTATGGATATAATTATTAATGACTATAGTCAGAATGCATACAGGCATAACACTTAACAATCTGATTAGGTCTTGTAGCTCTTTAACATAAACCATTGAGAGAAAATTTGTAGTCATGTGAACTAGAGACATCCTAATATTACAGTTTATTAGAGTAAAGTTCCATAGACTCAACCACCATTAGTTCATTTGATATAATAAAAAGCTTGCTTTGGAATATATCTGGAGGATATTTTCATACAGTATATTATATATTTACTTTTCTAGCTACTGGTACATATTTTAGAAGAATATACTTTATACATATTATCAACCTTTCATCTATACTGTAATGGTAATGCATTAATAAATTCATGCCTCTTGTAGAGGGAATAAGTATCATGCGTTTAATTTACCATTAAGAAACATCCTTAACAAAAGAACAAATTTTCAAAGGATAGTTATTTCACCTATAGAACAAAATTACACACGTATAAAAAAAAAAAAAAAAAAAAAAAAAAAAAAAAAAAAAAAATCTACAGTATACCCAGTATATATATATATATATATATATATAATAATAATAATAATAATAATAATAATAATAATAATAATAATAAAAACTCATCTAGTAAAAAAATAATTGGCTCACAGATTTGGTTGGCCCTATTGCCGCTAGACAGTTGGAAAACGAAAAGGGTATCACACAAGTTATATCAGTTTTCAATGGCCAACATTTCGGTGATTTTGTGCATTGGCAACAGAAACTAGACTGAAGATAGATGAACTTAGGTGATAGAATTCTCATAAATATTTTAACACAAAGCTGGCAGACCAAGGCCCAGATTTACTAACCACTACGAACTACAATACAAACAAAGTGACTACAAAAGGGTGGCATTAAGGAAGGATTAACAACTTAGGAGATAATTCTTTTGCACTTGTGATAGATTTTGTTCTTATTTAAAGTCATATTGTTTAGTATAATTGGGCCCTGAGTTGCTGATTAAAGTTGATGGACAAAGCAATCGTGTGATGCCGGCTTTAAGGTTTTGAAAAGGGTTAAGAGCAGCGGCTCTGTTTCCTGTCATGGACAGACAGGTTAATTTAGTATTTAACTGACTGTACAGTTACCAATATATACAGTTACCAATATATAGGGGAGGTGTGGTGGAGTGGTCATGCCACTGGATTGGTAATCCAATGGACCCGGGTTCAAATCCCGATATGTCAATGGGAAGATATTATTGGGATTGAATTTGTGCTGTACCTAGTATCAGTGCATTACCACCAAGCCCACCGAAATGCCAAAAAAAATACCCTCATTGTTCCCTGATTAAATAACACTGTATGAATATTCCCATATTCAAAATATGTTACAGGGGGACAATGCCTAGCGAGTTCACTGCTCAATAGGTGGCGTTCTGAGAGTGAGGGTCTGAGTCTGGAGGGTGAGACGGTGAAGCACTTGAGCGAAGCAACCGGCCGCTTCAGAGATGGAGCTGCTTCGAGCCATGATGGATGCTTCACATTTCTCACTCCCCAGACTGGAACAAGACCTCACAGGCTTCACCGTGTTGAGCGGTGGAATGTACAGGCTCTCAGCCTATGCCCGAGAGGGATTAGTTGGGAAAAAAAAACAAAAACAAAAACAAAAAAAAACATGAGTCATGTACTGTAACGGGAGTGACAAGTTTAAATATTTCCACAAGTTTATTTATAGTTTCAAGTGAATTTATGAGTACTGTATACCCTTTTTTAATAATTTTGTATGAAGTGGATAAGACCATTCAATCATATTAACACAATGCATTAATTCATATTTGTTTTCACCAACTCCCCAATTAATTTACAAATAAACCCAACTAATGAAATCAATGAAAGTAATGAATACATGTGGTACTCCAAAGACTCGAACCAAGAATACTCGCACCGAAATTCTGCATACTAAGCATTAGGCTATCAAGACAGTTAAACCTAATTGGTAGTCAGTTACAGCCAGCACTCCAGTTTTTTAACTAGGTTCATGGCTTGCTAACTGCACTCTTACTTTACCTTTACATTAAGTCAGGGTAGACCTTAAATGACCATATATAATATACAGAATCTATATGGTTTTGATATTTCAAGGATATGGAAATTATCACCTCATTCACTACTGTATATGAGAAGCAAATAATCCCTTAGTCCTTTGATACAAAGGCCTTATTCTGCATTGCCTATAATATTAAGAATAAATAGGGTGGGTGACAAATAACTTTTCAGCTAGGAAAATATACAACAAGAATGTACAGTAGTATGCTAAACTATGAATAATGCAGGTTTCAATTATTTGTTTTTAAATAATATTGATATCAAGAAATGGGCTAGGATAATTCACGAATAAAATGTTTTAGATATATTGATCATTAATCATTCTAGAAAATATAAACTGTAAAATAATGTGTTGCCTTATACAAAAGGACAATATATTAATAATTATTTAAAATACAGTATTGTTGGTTCTCTTACACATTTCTGGACATTGCAGTTTCACAAGTAAGTGGTTACCCCTTATTATATGGCCCAATACTGAACTGACTAACAATTCATGTACAATACTGTACTTTTTTTCTGTTTTCTTTTTTAATAAAATTAGTTTAACCAGACCACTGAGTTCCACAAAAGAACTCTCATAGGGCTGGCCCGAAGGATTAGATCAAGAAGGACAACTAATCAAGTCAAGATAGATAGGGAAGGGCAGGAGGTGAACAAATCCAGGAATGCGAAGACATGCAGACATTTCTCGCCAATTCATCAGTTCAGCCGGACCACATGAGCTTCACAACAGAGCTCTTATAGGGCAGGGCCAAAGGATGAGGCAAGAACTGCTACACTGCAGCACCAACCAAGAAGTGATACAAGGGCAAAGAATGAAAGATCAGGACTAAGGTAAAAAAAAATCCCAGAGAGATGCAAAACAAAATGCACTACTGAGGGGAATCAAGTCAGCTCGGCCGCATCAACGACCTAAAAGACAAATCAGGTCAGGAGCCAATTACCTAGCCAGGCCAGGGAGGCATGTGATATAGACTGCCCGAGGACAACCGAATGGGACAGAATAAGAACAGAAGGGGAAAGAAATAGAAAGAGGAATGAAAAGCTACGCAAAATTAGTCAAGCCAACGACAAAAGCTTGAGGGGAAAAATCCCTAACCCTCACCCATCAAGCCTAAGTCGCCAGCCCAGAAGCCCCCCCATCCTCATCAAGGGGCGTAGTAGTAGTGGGGATGTACTGTACTAACACCGATAGACTGACATATTAAATCCTTTGACAATTTTACTATGGGAGACCCTTTCTGAATACAAATCATCTAGTGTTAGCCAGTCTCAGCAGTGCCATACCAAGACAGTGCCAATAACAAGGCTTTATTGTATAGTAATGGCTGTTGGTCCACAAGTCTATCGCCCTCCCCCCTATTAGTAGCCTTATACAACACGCAGTAGGATGCATGGGGAGGTGTGGCAGAGTGGTCTTGCCACTGGACTGGTAATCCAATAGACCCGGGTTCGAATCCTAATATGTCAATGGGAAGATATTATTGGGATGGAATTTGTGCTGTACCTAGTTTCAGTGCATTAGCCACAACACACCGAAATGCCAAAAAAAAAAAAAAAAAAAATACCCTCATTGTTCCCTGCTTAAATAGCACTGTATGAATATTCCCATATTCAAAATATGCTACAGGAGGGCAATGGCTAGCGAATTAATTGCTCAATAGGTGGCGTTCTGAGAGTGAGGGTCCGAGTTTGGGGGATGAGACTGAAGAACGGAGGCAAAGCGGCTTCAGAGATGGAGTTGCTTCGGGCCGTGAATGAGTGCTTCGCATGTCTCACTCCCTAGACTGGAACAAGACCTCACGGGCCTCACCGTGTTCAGCGGTAGAGTGTGCAGGCTCTCAGCCTATGCCCGAGAGGGAATAGTTAGAACATAGAAAGAAAAAAAAAATCTATATTTCTTCCACCATTAAAATGAAGGCCGCCTTACCCCTGGAGGGATTAGGAAATGAAAATACTATGATTGACTTTCAAGAATATGTTACATAAATTTTAATTAATCATATGAATGAACTATTGTATAACAAACACAACTCCTAATTTAAACATGCTAATTATAATAAGGACAGTTCAATCTAGCTATCTATTTATCTATTGCCAGATGCCATGATCCCCAAAGGGGTGGACACGAATGAATTGCCCCCATGCACCTCTGTCCCCAGTCAGTCGACACCCCTCCTCCCATCCAACAAACTTACAAATTTTACTGCCATACATATTCTAAAATCACAGATTTTTTTTTTTTTTTTTTTTAAATATTAGTTTAACCAGACCACCGAGCTCCACAAAAGAACTCTCATAGGGCTGGCCCAAAGGATTCGATCAAGATATACAGTATAACTAAATGAGTCAAGATAGAGAGGGAAGGGCAGTAGGGGAACAAATCGAGGAAGGTGAAGACACACAGACATTTCTCGCCATTTCACCAGTTCAGCCACCACATGAGCTCCACATCAGAGCTCTTATAGGGCAGGGCCGAAGGATGAGGCAAGAACTGCTACACCGCAACACCAACCAAGAAGTGATCAGGGCGAAGAATGAGAGATCAGGTCGAAGGTAGAAAAAATCAAATCGAGAAGCAAAAAATGCATTACCGAAGGGAATCAATTCAGTTCGGCCACATCAGCAACCGAAGAGAAAAAACGGGTCAGGAGTCAACTACCTAGCCAGGCCAGGGAGACACGAGATATAGGCTGCCCGAGGACAGCCGATATGGACAGAATAAGAAGAGAAGGGGAAAAACATAGAATGAGGAAAGAAAAACTACAGTACTCAAAATTAGTCAAGCCAAGGACGAAAGCTCGAGGGGAAAGGGAGGGAAAACCACATCCCTCCCCCATCAAGCCCCAATCGCCGGCCCCGAAGTCCCCCAACCGCGACAAGGAGAGTAGTACCATGGGGGGAGAAAGAGAACTTATGGTTGTAACTGTATTGTGCTGCATATGCAATATTAATGGAGAATTACAACATATATATTTTTCTAATGGTTTCCAATATACAATACTGGTATATGACAAGTTTCTTCCAAAACCAAAACAGTTGCACACTACATGACTTCTCCTTAGTCCTGTACCAATAGGGATGCTCATGTAAGCCACATCTGACATGATTATAGTTATTGTTTTAAAATTAGTTTAACTAGACCACTGAGTTACATAGGAAGCTCTCATAAGGCTGGCCTGATGGATTAGGTCAGAGTTTGGCAAACAGTTCACAATGTCATAAAACTCAGATGATGGATGCGCTCATTCAGCAAATGCAAGTTTTTTTATGGTTCTGATAACCACCTGTGCCTCATTTTAAGCCATTGTAAAGCGGTACTATGTTAGCTCTCTTCCATTCCACTGGCAGGTCTCCTTCATTCAGTGAAGATTTGATGATGTCATAGATTGGTTCCACTAGCTCTTCCGCACATTCTTTGAGGATCCATCCAGCCACTCCATCTGGTCCCATTGATTTCCTCACGTCCAAATCCTGCATCAATTTCAGCACTTCACTTTTCGTCACTTTCATGTGTGTACTTACACTAGTTGTATTTGCGGGAGTGAGCATGCTCGTTAATTCCCGCCTCCTAAGATATGTTTGTCATACCGTGCTTTGAAACTATGCACTGATGGTGCAGACACTACTTCGGCTGGCAATTTGTTCCACCCACTAATCGAGTTGGTAGGAAATCTTTTACTTTTCAGATCAGATTTACTATTAGGCACTTTCAGTTTGTAGCTGTGACCTCTTGTTCTCTCACCTCCATCCCTCTCTATGAAGTTTTCTTGGTCAATTTTGTCAATACCTCTAACACATTTGTATATCTGAATTTGCTGTCCTCGTTTCCTTCTCTGTTCCAGTGTAGGTAGATTCAATCTCTCGAGCCTCTCTTGGTACTCCAAATTTTCCAAACCTGGGATCATCCTCGTAGCTGCTCTCTGTACCCTCTCAATTTTGTGGATATGTTTCTTCATGTGAGGGGACCACACTACAGATGCATATTCCATCCTGGGTCTTATTATTGCCGTTATTATTTGTTTCATGGTGTTTTCATTAAGATAATTGAAAGACATCCTGATATTTGCCAATAGTGCTAGTGATTCTCTCACTATCTTATTTACGTGGCTTTCTGGAGACATGTTATCCTTAAATTCTATCCCCAAGTCTTTTTCTTTTTCTGCTTTGGGAATCACTTAGTTTCCTAGTTTATAATCTTTTCTAGGTCTGTACTTGCTTTTACCCATTTCTAGAGTCTTACATTTTCCTGCATTGAACTCCATATTCCATTTGATGCTCCATTCATGGATCTTTTGCAAATCTGATTGGAGTTCAAGGCAATCCTCCTGGGTTCTGATCGTTTTAAGCAGCTTGTGTGTGTGTGTGTGTGTGTGTGTGTGTGTGTGTGTGTGTGTGTGTGTGTGTATTTACCTAATTGTATTTACCTAATTGTAGTTTACAGGAGTTGAGCTAAGTTCGTGTTGTCCCGTCTCTCGGTCTACTTTCATCCAATGTTTTCTTGACAATATGGATGTTCCTTGCCCCTACCACCTCCTCCTCCAGCCTACTCCATTTGTCAATACATCTATAGGGGAAGCTAAACTTCCTGATATCGTTCTTGCAGGTAGGTCTTTTTACTTTGTAGCTGTGGCCTCTAGTTATTCCTGTATCCATAATTAATATATCCTCCCTCTCCAGCCCTCGGGTGCATTTGTACATCATTATCATGTCTCCCCTCTTTTAGACTCGGTAGATTTAATTTGTCTAGCCTCCCTTCATATGGCAGTTCTCTGAGACTTGGAACCAATCTAGCAACTGCTCTCTGGATTCTTTCTAACTTGTGAATATGCTTCTTAAGATGCGGGGACCACACCACTGCTGCATACTCCAATCTTGGTCTAATCATACTTTTTATAATTTTCGCTAACCTTGTTCTCATCCAAGTAGTTCAGAGCAACTTTCATATTCCCGGCCATTGCATACATTCCGCTAAAGAGCTTGTTAATATGTTTCTCTGGCGACAAGCTATCTTGTATAATCAACCCTAAATCCTTTTCTTTTTCGGCCTTGCTAATTATATTATCTCCCATCCTGTTCTCCCAATTTGGTCTATTCACACTTCTTCCCATATTTAACACATGACATTTACTTATATTAAATTTCATTTTCCACTTGGTGCTCCATTCGTATATTTTATCTAAATCCCCTTGCAGCTCCTCACAACTACTTATATTTGTTATTTGTCTCATAATTTTTACGTCATCTGCAAACATTGACATGTAGGAGTTTATGCCTATCGGCAGGTCATTCACGTACATAAGGAACATAAGAGGTGCCAACACAGATCCCTGTGGTACACCACTCTCAACTTTCCGCCACGATGAGTAAGTTCCTCTAATGTTGGTCCTCATTTCTCTATCTGTTAAATAGCTCTCCATCCATTTCAGAAAACTCCCCCTGACACATCCTATCGTCTCAAGCTTAGATAACAATCTCTTATGTGGTACCTTATCGAATGCTTTGGAAAGGTCTAAGTAGACGCAGTCCACCTATCCGCCTCTTTCTTGCAGTACGTCTATCACCCTACTGTAGTAATATAGACTGGTAACACAAGATGGCCCTTCTCTGAATCCAAATTGCTTTGGCGTTATTATCTTCTTTCTCTCCAACATTTTCATCCATCTCTTCCTAATTAGCTTTTCACAAATCTTACATACAATACTAGTAAGTGAAACTGGTCTATAGTTTAGAGGGTCTTCAGGGTTTCCATTCTTGTATATCGGAATGATATTAGCTCTTTTCCATTTAACAGGAACCTGTCCTTTATCTAAGGAAGCTTGAATTATGTCCCTCACTGGCTCCACTAATTGCTCTGCACACTCCTTTAGAACCCCGGCAGACACTTCATCCGGTCCCATAGCTTTCCTTAATTCAAGTCCTCTCATCGCAGATAACAGCTCATCTCTAGTTATTTCAATCTTGCTAAGACCACTCTCCAGTACTCCCGCCTGTGGTTCGTCAAAACTTTCCTCTCTAGTAAAAACCGACCCCAATTTGTTATTCATTACCTCGCACATGTCCGATACATTTTCATACGTCCTAGCATCTACTCTTAATTTAGTAATTTGTTTCTTTACCTTCAACTTACTGTTTATATATTTATAAAACAATTTAGGGTCACTTTCACATTTATTTACTATGTTCTTCTCATAGTTCATTTTAACTTGCCTAATTATGTTAACATATCTATTCCTCTCCTGTTTATATTTATTCCGATTACTCCCAGTGTTCCTTCTTCTTAATCTAGCCCAAGCTGCATCACGCCTACCCAAAGCTCTTTTGCATTTCAAATTAAACCATTCTTTCTGCTTAGTAAAATTTCCAGTTTTATATCTTGGGACAAACAGATTGGTTCCTTCTCTATAAATTTCGAGGAACGTACTATATTTACCTTGTACTGTACTGTACATCTTGTTCCTTCAAAATAAGATCCCAATCTACTCCCTCTAAATATCTTTTCAAGGATACATAATCAGCTTTACTATAATTTAGTCTGTCATTTATATAGCTATTGTCTAATCTATTGGCATTACTCGAGATCAACTTCCATTTCCAGTAATAGGTGATCACTTTTGCCTACAGGACATAGATAGTTTATATCACTAATTTCGTGAGGATCTTTTGTAAAAATCAGATCGAGTTTAGAATGTTCGTTATTACCCCTCATTCTAGTATTCTCCTTCACATGTTGTGCAAGTACATTTTCCGTAACCAACTCTAATAGCCGACTTCCCCAAGATCTCTGATTTGGCCCTGCATCTCCCGATTCCCAATTAACCTCACCACAATTGAAATCTCCCACCAAGATCAATCTATTCTTTCTTAAAAGCAATCTTCTCAACGACTGAATCATATCCTCGACCATCTCCTCAAACTCTAACTCCCTCCATGCTCTGGTCTTTGGTGGCATGTAAGCTACTGCTATGTCTAGCTTTTTTTCCTTCTATATCATTGAGTTCAACTGCCATTATTTCTGCCTGGTCATTATTTAACTCCACTTGCTTTGCTGTCATAGGGTTCTTAACTAATACTGCCACTCCACCTCCTTTTTTTCCCTTTCTATCATATCTCCATATATTATATCCTTCACTAAACACTATATTGCTGTCAAAGTCCTGGTTCAGCTTTGTCTCCGTCAAACAGACTATCTGTGGTTGATCTTTTCTTAATATATCTTCTAACTCTACCTTTTTACTGTTTATTCCATCTATATTAGTGTAGTAGCACAGTATATTGGAATCTACCTCCTTGTTTCTCTTCCCTCTCTGTCTCCTACCAGGTTCATCTCCTCCTCCATCCCTTCCCTGACCTCACTCCACCATCCCTGCTAGTTCTATTCTCCTCCCCCCCCCCCCCTCCACAATCTCCCGTACCCCCTCTCTCTCTCCCTGTTCCACCTTCTCCACCATGTCCTGGCTCTCTCTCCGGTCCCCTGCTCCCTGCATTATATCTCGCTCAGTCTCCTTGCTTCGACTTGGTACTTGTCTCTCTGCCTCTTTCACTATCAATCCTCTTACTTTCGGTTCTTGGTGGCTCCTGATGTACCACTTCCTTAATTGCCCTTCCCTTATTATCCCAAAAAAAATCTTCTTTTGCTCTTCAGACAACTTTCCATTCTCTTCATCAGCCTTAGCTTGTACCGGTAGTTCCCTTAACACTCAACGAGCGGCCTAGGCAGTATATTTGACCGTGCCGCCCAGCGTTTTTTTTTTTACCATAAATGGCGTAGTTTCCGTGCTCTTTTTCATGCATAAACAAGAGTCAGAGCGTAATACAAGTATGTATCCCTGAAAGGGCGTAAATTGAGCTTTCCAATGACACCCGAACCATCCTTCTACGATCACTGGTTGTCTTGCAACGATCGTGCAACCGAAGGGCAAAATGGCTAAAATACGGTCATTTTGTTACATAATTACGTGTGTAGCGAGTGAGAGAGGGTAGAGTAGTGTGGAGTACATGTCAGTGGGCCCATGACGGTCGTGGCGAGCGGTCATGAGGCAACCTACGCTCCTCCCACCGCTCGGCTCTCTCTCAGAGCCAATATTGCGCCAAAATTGCACACGGACCCCGCCACATAGTCCAGTTTTTTAGATACGGACTTAAGTCGGGCCCCGCTAATTAAGGGTTAACTGTTCTCGTTCTTCTACACTTAAGTTCTTTTTTACCCTTATATGATTCATCTCTGTCGAATTTCATTTCCAGCTTACATTGGCTACTGCTTCTGCCGTTGAACTAGACTTAAGTTCCACTCTTAGTGGTCTCATCTCGCCCTTCTTATATTTTCCTAACCTTCTCACCTCCTCCAGTTCTTTTACCCATCCATAACCCTCGTCTAAGTATTCCAGTATCCCCTTGTACTTGCACTAGTTGTACTTACACTAGTTGTATTTGCGGGAGTGAGCATGCTCGTTAATTCCCGCCTCCTAAGATATGTTTGTCATACCGTGCTTTGAAACTATACACTGATGGTGCAGACACTACTTCGGCTGGCAATGTGTTCCACCCACTAATCGAGTTGGTAGGAAATCTTTTACTTTTCAGATCAGATTTACTATTAGGCACTTTCAGTTTGTAGCTGTGACCTCTTGTTCTCTCACCTCCATCCCGCTCTATGAAGTTTTCTTGGTCGATTTTGTCAATACCTCTAACACATTTGTATATCTGAATTTGCTGTCCTCGTTTCCTTCTCTGTTCCAGTGTAGGTAGATTCAATCTCTCGAGCCTCTCTTGGTACTCCAAATTTTCCAAACCTGGGATCATCCTCGTAGCTGCTCTCTGTACCCTCTCAATTTTGTGGATATGTTTCTTCATGTGAGGGGACCACACTACAGATGCATATTCCATCCTGGGTCTTATTATTGCCGTTATTATTTGTTTCATGGTGTTTTCATTAAGATAATTGGAAGACATCCTGATATTTGCCAATAGTGCTAGCGATTCTCTCACTATCTTATTTACGTGGCTTTCTGGAGACATGTTATCCTTAAATTTTATTGGGAATCACTTAGTTTCCTAGTTTATAATCTTTTTTAGGTCTGTACTTGCTTTTACCCATTTCTAGAGTCTTACATTTTCCTGCATTGAACTCCATATTCCAATTGATGCTCCACTCATGGATCTTTTGCAAATCTGATTGGAGTTCAAGGCAATCCTCCTGGGTTCTGATCGTTTTAAGCAGCTTAGCATCGTCCGCAAACATGCTCATGTAGCTTGTTAGTCCCTCAGGTAAGTCATTTACAAATATTAGAAACATGATTGGGGCTAGGACAGATCCTTGTGGTACTCCACTCGTAATTTGAGTCCAGTTTGACGATTTCCCCCTTAATGTTGTTCTCATCTGTCTTTCGCTAAGGTAGCTCTCCATCCATTTCAGCAGTTTGACTCCTACTTTTCCCTCATGCTTTAATTTCCACAGCAATCTCTTGTGTGGAACTTTGTCAAATGCCTTTTTAAAGTCTAGGTAGGCACAGTCTACCCATCCTTCCCTCTGGTCCACTGTGTTTATTACTCTAGATTAAAACTCAACAAGTTGCTTACACATGATCTGCCTCCTCTGAATCCAAATTGTCGGTCAGTAATTAATCTTTTGGATTCCAGGTAGTTCACCCATTTGTCCCTTATTAATCCTTCCAGAATCTTCATGAGGATGCTCAATAGTGATACAGGTCTATAATTCAGTGGTTTATCTCTGCTTCCTCCCTTAAATATAGGAATAATGTTTGTTCTTTTCCATTCTGTAGGTACTATCCCTGTGTCCAATGATTTGGTCATTATATCATATATTGGTATACTCAGTTCCTTGGCATTTTCTTTAATAATCTAGCCTGATACTCCGTCCGGTCCGGCGGCTTTGTTTGGATCCACCTTACTAATTTTCTCTATGAGCTCTTCTCTGTTAAATGTGACTTCCGGCATTTCCTCTATACCTATCTCATTGGTTTCTGGTGCAATGAATTCTCCTTCTTTTGTAAATACTGATGCAAAATTTCTATTTAGTTCTTCTTCAATTTCTGTATCATCTTCTATGATTCTGTTTCCACTTTTAATTTTTAGGATTGTGGCTTTTATCTTCCTTTTGCCATTTACAAACTTGAAAAACATTTTTGGATTCTTTTCAGTTCTCCACTATCCCTTTCTCATGGTTTGCCTCTGACCTCCTCCTCATTTCTGTGTATTTGTTTCTCTCCTCTTTATACTTTTGCCCGTTTTCTTCCGAATCCCAGTTTCTCATCTTTTTCCAGGCTTTGTTTTTTGCTTCCTGCGCTTGCCTACATTCGCGATTAAATCATTCTTTGCGATTTCCTTTTTTTCTGTTATTAATGTACTTTGGGACAAAAGTTTTTATACCAGTATCATAGATCTCCATGAATGCCTTGAGTTTTTTGTCTACCTCACTTTCAGATAACACTTGATCCCAATTTTGTGACTTGAAAAAATCCCGTAGTCCTGCGAAATCGGTTCTGGAATACATCCAGTGATTTTCCTTGTGCTTTTCCCTTTCCTTGGGTAGTTTATGCTTCATTAGTAGGTCTATGTCGAAAATTGCATGGTCGCTTTTTCCTAGTGGGCATAGGTACTGAATACTTTGAACCTCCTCCTCCCTTCTTGTGAACAGAAAGTCCAATCTAGCTGGTTGATCACTTCCCCTTATTCTTGTTGTCTCTTTTACATGTTGGTGTACAGAATTTTCCATGGCCATACTTAAAAATTCATAGCCCCAACTTTCCTCTCCTGTTCCGGGTTCAAGTTCTTCCCAATTAACTTCCTTGCAGTTAAAGTCCCCACATATGACTATTTCCTCCTTTGATGCTAAGATATTTTCTAGCACACTAATTGTTTCCTTACGCATTAGGCTATGCTCCTCCTTACTCCATGTCTTCGTCTTGGGAGGTACATACGCTACTATCACTACTATTTTTTCGTTTCCACCAATTTCTAGTGCTAAAACTTCTGCTGTTAAAGTTTCTAGTTTTATCTCAGACACAATAAAATCTTTCCTAGTAAGGATGCACACTCCACCTCCATGTCAAAGTTTTCTGTCCCTCCTCCAAATCTTGTATTCAGACCATCCTAGCAGATTTATATCAAGTTCCTCTCTTAGTTTTGTCTCAGTTAGACATACTATTTCTGGTTTCTTAGTATTGAGTAAGTCTGATAGTTCTAATTGTGTGTGTGTGTGCTTGTGTGTGTGTGTGTGTGTGTGTGTGGGGTGGGGGGGGGGGGGACATAGTAATAATTTAAATAGCTCCTGTTATTCTCCCCCGCCCACCACTAAGAAAGCCCAAGCGACCGAAGCTGCTCCCAGGCGAGGAGCTGAGTAGGGTGCGGAAACGCCCGAGAAACCGATGGTAAGTAATTGGTACCGTAAAGTGGGGTAACTTCGTACTGCGGTGATAACTTCGGACATCGGTGATAATAAGTAATTAGACATTGTCATTATATAATGGAAACGCTTTTTATTGTTTTTTTTGTGGGGTCCGTTTAGAGAAATGGCAAAGGAAGAGCATGTAAAAGTCCTAGGAAACTGACATGAGTATATGTACACTAAACAAATATTATACAGTATATATGGCGAAAATATGTACATTTTTCGCTACCCTGCCAAACTTCTATCACCCTGAATAAATTTGTTTGTATGAATGATGTGACTGATATAATTTTGTAGTAACATTACCAGAGACAACATCCACCAAAGGAAATTTGTTACACTTGTATAACACTCTAGCTAGAACACTATCATTTAACCGATTGTGTTTAAAAAAAAAACATGCTAACTTCGGACATGGAACAAAACAATCGTTTGTTATTACTGTATTTGCCCTATGAAAATCATTCATAATACTTGTCCATCATTAACATGGTGGTAAAAGATAAAATAATCATTCTCTGAGTCCAAAAACCCATAAAAATATGATAATATGCGAACCGATTTATGTATTTCGGATAATTCTGGATATATAATATATATAAATTAGGAGAGGCATATATCTTGTCCAAAAAAAAATGTATCTGCCGAAAAAAACACCAACAAATGTGTTATACAGTAAACCCTCGCTCTTTCGGACTAATTGGGGGAGACCCCTGTCCGAAAGAGTCAAAAGTCCGAAGGGCCGAGTCCGAACTCACACTTCAGCCATTCGGACTTGTCCGAATGTCTGAAATAATGTCCGAAGTTTATAAGGCCGAAACTCGGCTCTTCGGTCCGAATGCGAAATAATTTTTCTCAGCCTTTCAGACAAATCCGAAAGGCTGAAATAATGTCCGAAGTTTATAAGTCCGAATACACATTCACCTAACCAGACAAGTCCGAATGCGATTTAATTTTTCTCAGCCTTTCGGACAAATCCGAAAGGCTGAAGCATGAGTCCGAAGTTAAATGTAGTCCAAAAAGGACGGAGGTATTTTCTCAGCCTTTCGGACAAATCCGAAAGGCTGAACCATGAGTCCGATTTGAAATGCTAGTCCGAAAGTCTGAGAATTCCGAAAGTCTGAGAATTCCGAAAGATTGAAGTCCGAAAGAGCGGGGGTTTACTGTACCTATAAAAATGTTCAAATTCATAAAAGTGTATATGCAGTGATATAGTATACATACCTATATATTTTCACTAGGCCTAGTTAATTTTCGAGTTATTGATTAGACAGCATTGGTTATTTTTCCTGCTCAATATTATCTATGAGTGAGCTCAATGCCTAACGAGAACAGATCCAAACAGAATATATGTTAAAGATCGTTTATAACCCCCTCCTATACTGATTATACAGGCCTAAAAGTATTGACTGTGCATTTTCCACTAAAACATCGGACAGGAATAAGCAGCAATAATAAAATATTCATATAAAATAGTAGGAGCCGAAAGATGAATGAAATAAGGCCACGAACGTACGTCCGAAGTTCTCCTCCGTTTGTCCGGAGTTATCCCAGCTTTCTTGGCAATCATTTTCCATAAGAAATCACCGTATGTCCGAAGTTATCCATACATGTCCGAAGTTTTCAACTTTTCAAGGAAACTTCGGACATCATTTAGGATAAGGATAGCTCTCTTATTATGGGGGATAATTTTAGGAGGCTTCCTGGATTACGGCGCACTATCACCATACATCACTTGACCAGGTTAAATCTCTATAATGTGTTTACACTCAGGAGAAATTGTTAAAAAACCTCGAAAAATTTCCGAAGTTACCCCATTTTACGGTATACATTACAGTACTGTAATGCAATAGTTTCAGGGGTTTATCATTCCAAAGAACATGTGCTTGGCAACAAAATAATAGATAAACAATAAGTACACAAATTTAATTGGTATTATCACAAAATGCAATTATAGAATGCACACTCAAGTGCAAGAAATGCAAACAGAATGAGTAATGTAAGAGTAAATAAATAATTCTTAATGGATATATAACAACAATTATACCATACTATAAAGAATTCCATATTATAATTTATTATTCCATTTTTAACAATTAACAAATGATAGTTGAAGAAAAGAGAACTGGAGAGTTACAGGTACAGTACTTGCAAACATGAAAAATATATATATATATTGCTAAGTAAATAAGTATACCAGCAATACATAAACAAACAGTTTAAACCCACTCCCATGAGGCACAGTCAGATTTCTAAAAGCCCATTAAGTAATGGCCAATTATGTAATTATAACCTTTGTTTTGTGACTACAGTAGTGCACCAACATTCGTGTCAACTAAGTTTGAAATCAACCTTCGTGGCATACCTCGAATATTCATTATTTTAAAGTTCGCACAATACTAAACCTTCACGCAAAAAGTACCAGTAATTGGGACAATTCCTCCAATAAATGCCTTGTTACTGTGTCTCACACACAACATATCCTTTCCCAATTCAGAGTTAGGTCTATCTCATATATTTTAGTTTCAACACCCAAGTGCGTGGGCAGTAAAAGGCAGACTGACGAGTACACACACACACACTGATAATCGATCGTGTGGACCTATCGACCTTATCCCCTTGTCCCTATTTCTCCATTTTATTATTTCTCCTGTCCTCTGCTTTTTATTACCTTCGTCCCTATTTCTCCAGTTATATTAATTCTCCCGTCCTCTGCTTTTTAGCTATCTCCCTTACTAATGACCAGAATTAACTGTTATTTGGTCTCCATTTAATCTGTGATTAATTTCCAATGTGATGGAATTGAAAAAAATAAAAGAAACAGGCATGGCCACGACCGTGGGAAGATATTTTCCTCGCATTCAGGCAGTGAGCATGTGCCTGACAAAAAGATTGGTAAATTAATTTAAAAATTTTTTTATTGACTTTTGTCCCATTCTTGCTCATTATGAGTTGGTGATTTTTTTTTTTAAAGTCAATCACAGAATAAATACAGACCAAACAAAAATTATTTCTGTTCATTAAAAATTTTCTTGCGGGAAATACTCACCCCACTATTTCCACTCAATACAAAAGAACATCGTATATCTGAAAATCACGAGTCTTTCAAAGTTTTGATTAAGCGATTTTTACGAATATGCTGTACAATATTCGTAAGATACTTATGCAAATACAGTATGCTAAATAAAGTAAATGAAGCAATGTAAATATTAATAATGTATGTAAATATCTATCTATCTATATGCTCAGGCCCAATCCCCACTTTTCCTATTTTTATTTTTCACTTTACAGTATTTTATTTATATATTAAAATGTAAAACTTGCAAACTAAACAAACCAAAATTGGGACAAGGACAATATAAAGTCAAATTAAATTATCAAAATCTCTATGTGGAAACAACGTTTACTAAAATGAAAATTATTAAATAAAAGAACACAATCCACCACATAGGGTGTACATTACTACATGAGCAAGTTAATCTGTTTCCCAAGCAAACTAATCGCACATATAACAACGCACTATCGTCACGTTAAAGGAAGTAGTCAAGTTTGGGAAGTCCGGGACGTTCTGGCAAATTTTACTAAACTCTGCATGAATAAAGAAACTATATGTTAAATGTCAAAATATTATTTAAAATCAAATTTGCAACATGACAAGACATTAAAATAGTACAAAATACAAATATTGATAAGATATCTATACTATTACAAAATAATATATAAAATACAGTACAGCACTCACTAACGATAGTGCTATCGGGTAGGTACCTGTAAGCATAGCATGCCTCAAGTGACCCCTATCAATAACTACCCTACAAATAATATACAGTATATATATATATTTTTTTTTGGGGGGGGGGGGGACTCAAGACAGAGTAAGAATAGGGACAACATAAAACAATGAACACACAAAAACAAAATACAAATTCACACACATCTAGGTCATCCAGGAAAAGACCCAGAGACCAGGGTCACCAAGGTCCCTCCAGCACTCCCCCGGCCCCCGACCACCCGGAGAGGTTCCGATCTCGGCAGGCAGACATGCAGCGAGCCGAAGCCACAAGCCCACCCACCACACTTCCAGGCGCACCCTTCATATTAATCGTCTCCCCGGGCCAGTCGCCTGATGGACTATTATCTAGTCCAACTTGCGCCCGACCCCTTCCCCCAAATGACCACGTGTTCACTCATCTATTCACAAGCATTCTCCATTCATTCCTGTTTATTATATGTAAGTAAATATACTGTACACAAATAAAGGGCTTAACTCACCACGAGAGCGAGGTGGAGGGACAGAGGGGGAGAGGTAGACTGAATATGAGGTGGAAGGATGGAGTGAGGAACTACATGAACGAAGGCGGTGCTGGTTGGGGGGAGGGGCGTCGACTGACTGGGGACAGAGGTGCATGGGGGCGGTTCGTTCGTGGCCACCCCTTCGGGGATCACGGCGTCAGGCAATAGATAGATAGATAGAACTCACCACTGATGATTGAAGCATAAGTAACCCAGGTTTTTGATGATTTTTGTTGCCATTTCCCTGTTTTCAATCAGTATTGGTCCAGTCAACCAAAACCACTCGTACAGTACGTTATCTAGGTGAGCAAATTTGGCATCACGTAACACATATGGCTGTTTTCCATCGTATTCGTAAAATCACTGTTAGCCACAAAGCTTAATAATTTGTCCTTCTGCTTTCTAATGTCATACTGGTAGTAGAACCAGTGTTGTATTCACGCTTTACTTAAAACAGTCCTTCTTACACCAGCGTCCATCTTCTTATTTTTTGCTTTGCGTTAGAACAAACCTCTTGCTCTTCATTCCTGATGCCGTGGGTGTTTTTGGAGGCGCCATTACATAGATATTCGGTGAAACAATTTTGGACGCTACGCACAACAAACGCTCAATACAGAAACAATGGCGGAATGAGAAAACTTCCCAGTACAACGGCTGGTGGATGAACCGAAAGCTACGTCGCTTGGCCGTAAATTTCACCTGGTGGGAGTTTGAAATTTCGGATGGATTACGATTCTCTTCGGTTGCCCGAAATTTAAAAAAAGTCTGACAGCTTACAGTTAACCTAAAATTTCGTTCAAACGGTGTGTTAATGTATACATTGTCCTAGCGCCATATCCATATCCAAGACTAAATTCAAATGAACTTTAATGAAAACATTGGGTTGAATTTTCCCCATACATGTCCTTATTCATTCTTTCTAAGGCTCATAGCCTTAGGAATATTGAACGAAGTTTCCTTTTTCTTGTCCACTCACCAACAGTATTTTAGTATCACATCTCTTGCATCTTCTTTCGTATTCTAAGCTCGCGATAACTCAAAATAATCCGTTGCTTTATTAAGTTTTGAGTTTAGAAAACAGTATGAGTTATGGCCAGTAACATGAAATTAACCTCACATTCGTACCTGGTATATACCTGTCACAAATAAATAGAAGTAGCCCTGTTTTTGTTCTATTTTAGCTTGTGAAACACCTCTTGCTTGGACACACACCCTCCTTCAACCAATGCATGGAGCAGACTGATATAAATATGGGCGGCAAGCTTAAAAGCTCATGGAAGCGTCAAGCGGGGCGGGTTACTGCAACCAATTCAGCCGGTACTACCAAAATGTATGGATACATATAATATATATATATATATATATATACTGTATATATATATATATATATATATATATATATATATATATATATATATATACATATATATATATATATATATATATATATATAATGTACACAAAAGACTTGGAAGGGGGGACAACTTTCCGATGTGCCCAGAACCAATAACCTTTTTCCCAAAGGAACAATGCACAAACCTTTGAAAAATATAACTTCACGTGATTCTCACAGCCCTGATTAGGCACGAAGGTTGGTACACTACTATAATTGCAAAAAGGAAATTCACATAATAGTTTCTGTTTTTTACAGTACTGTACAGTATCTAGACAGTCAGCAATATTTTGATTATTGAAATCAAAAGTTCAAGTAAAAGTACTGAATTTGTAACTAAAATTGTAATAAGGAATGAATAATAATACATTATACTGTATGTGATCCTATAATTTCCTTGGTAAAATCTATTCAGAATTAATCCAACCAAAAATAATGTCCTTACCAAAAAACTTGTTCTTAACCCTTTCATATATACATACATACATAAATACACATTTAACCCCGTCAGACTCATATGACGCAAAGGTTGCCAGATTAGCAATAAGAAATAGAGTTCTCTCACTCTTATAATTACCTCTCCAAAATTAGTTTTCTACCCACAGCTAACTCAAAGACAACTGCAGAGGTTGAAGTAACTAAACTAAAGGTTTGTAAATACCCCTGATGGTAATAAAGGCTTTAAAGTATCCCTAATAGGCTCAAAATTGCGTCATATGTCGGAGAGGGTTAAAGACCCGAGTGCTCATATGAATTGCAGTTTTGGTCTCATGTCATAATGGCGCCATTCCAGGCAACTGTGTGAAGCGCTGCCTCACTTGTCAGGCTCTTTGATTTAAGATCAGACCACAAGGTCTGATCCAACGTCTTTTTTGGTCTGCCCTTTGGTGAAGCTCTCTCCATGTTCATGGACTTGCATCTTTTCACCCAGCTTAGTTCAGCATACCATGATTATTTAACGGTAATTAATATTATTCTGGCTATAGTTAGACTATTGCATTAGTTTCAGGAGGACCTGTGGTAGTCAGTGTTAATTGAGATAGCTTTTACCCTTTGATTGTTAAAGATCCTTTGTAAACAGAATGTAATTGTCTATGCTGTACATACATATACAGTACTGAATATCGTTATTAAAATTAATCAGCAACTCCCTCACAGCTTTGACACAATCTCAGCCATAAATGTAATCTTCCCATGGTAGATTTCCAAGGCAAGACCGTCACCTCCAAAGTTAACCAGGCAAGAAAAACACACTAGCAAAGGGTTTGCTCAAAATCCACAAGAATGATTTGGTTTGGGCATGTGGACCTCAAAAGAGATCTCTTTCAATGTCAAATTATTGAGGTACTGGTAACACCTCATATTTGGATTACTTCCCCAAAGTAAAAATAAAAAAAGTTTGATGAATTTTAAAACAATAAATAAATAAATAAAATTAACAAGTAAAGTGGACCACTGGTTCCTATTTCCAGAAAATTCCTGTGCTTGGTATGCTTCCAGCCAGGGCCCCACTGGGGTAAGTAAAATAGCAAAACAGTGGTGGAACTGCCATCCGGGTGAGGGACTGCTCTGGGTCTGCTCCTTCAGTGTTCATGGTTATAATCCACTTAGTGGAAATGGCACTGTGGAGTGGGTCAGTCGGGGCATGTCTGGGAACCTGGAGGCAGTTTCTGCCATGGCCATCCCTTTTGGGGCGCTTCCTCTGGAAGCAAGGCGTCAGATTTGATGATGATGAAGTCAATTATTGTGACCATATTATCAAGTATAGAATAATTTAAATTTTCAACATTTCAATCATAGCATCTTGGCCTAATTCTTACGTGTTACAAGTATCCTTTATAGTTTACCTGTTCAGATGTGTATTTTTCTACACATAACTTTACTAGTAATGTTGAGTAAATTACTGCCTTAGGGTAAGTTAACCCATCCAATCCCAGCGACAAGCCGTCAGTAGATAAGTCACTCCTCAGTCCCAGCGACGGCTGGGAGCCGTCAGTAATGTACTTTCCTTATAACTGCCTGTATCAGGCTGTGCCTGGTACCACAACCGTTAGAGCACTGCTCTCGATATGGCAACACTTCTCAGCTTATATCCAACCCTCTGAAGGCTGGGAGAGTCAGTCTTCCTTCATCTCTTGAGCTGGAAGGTTGTTCAATCTTGCCATTTTGGCCACATTGCTTGGGACTGGGGGGGGGGGGGGACTTTTATTACTGTATCCTCTGCTACAGTAGGGGTTAAAATGATTTGGCCATTGTAATTTTAATTTGACTGGGAAAATGGTGTGTTTCTAGGGCTTGTACATTCACGTCATGCTAACAGTTAATGCCCGGTGACGATATTATTACTACGGTATATCTATGTGTTGGTCAAATTTTGCAATGTTCACTAAGGGTCAGTGCTCATTACTGTTTGTTATGGTCCTGGAGGCTCTGCCAAGGGACTTTAGGACAGGACTCCCATGGGAGTTGTTATATGCAGATGACCTAGTTCTTATCGCAGATAGTGCGCAGGAAGCAAGAGGCAAAGTTCAAAAGATGGAGGGAGGGTATGGCAAACAAGGGTCTAAGAGTTAATATAGATAAAACAAAGGTCATGATTAGTGGAGAAGGGAGCGGAACTATGGAAAGAAGCGGCGACTATCCATGCACAGTATGTGGGAAGGGGGTGGGAAGTAACTCAATTCAATCTTGCATCTGTAGTGACTGGGTACACAAGAGATGTAGGGGGGCTACAAGACCTTTGACGAGAATCATAGACTTTGAATGTGCAGTGTGCAAGGGAGAACTTGTTTTGAATGACCCGCCAGTTAGTGTTGATTTTGACAGTGTAACGCTGGAGTGTGTGAATATATTCTGCTATTTGGGCGATACGGTTTCTGCCGGAGGTGGCGTTGAAGCTGGCTCCATTGCTAGAGTCAAAAGTGGCTGGTGAAAATTTAGAGCTGATACCACTCTTGACCAAGAAGGATTCCTACTTCACCTAAACCCACGAAATCCGGGAGGCCTCATACGAGGCTTAAATACGCGGCTAAAAAGTGCCACTAAAATCATCATAACAAGGGAACCACTTGTCGTAGCGATGTCATCTCAACGGCAGTCTACAGACAGCAGTGAGTTCTACAATTTGCAATTGAGTTGACTGTTCTAGGTGGCTTACTTTGCTTTATCTATGTTAATACTTAGACCCTTATTTGCCATACCTTCCCTCCATCTTTTGAACTTCGCCTCTGCTTCCTGCGCACTATCTGAGATAAGAACTAGATCATCTGCATATAATATCTCCCATGGGAGTGCTGTCCTAAATTCCCTTGACAGAGTCTCCAGGACTAAAACAAACAGTAATAGGCTCAGAACTGAACCTTGGTGAACTCCAACCTTCACTGGGAACTCTTTTCACTCAGGACCCCGTTTACTCTAACTGCGGCCTGTGACACCTCATACATTCTCATTATCACATGCACCAGCCACTTTTCTAATCCGAGTTTTCTCATAGCCCACTGCACTACCTCCCTGGGCACCCGGTCAAAGGCCTTCTCCAGATCTACAAAAACTAGGTATAACTCCCTGTTTTTCTCTAAGTACCTCTCTTGTATTTGCCTAAGAGTGAAGATAGTATCAGTTGTGCCACATCCCTGCATAAATCCAAACTGCATGTCGCTGATAGCAACACTTTCATTGATCATGCATTCAAAGACCCTTTCGCTGACTTTCATGACTTGATCGAGCATTTTCAAACCCCGATAATTTCCTCTGTCTAAGGAGTCACCCTTGCCTTTGTATATATTTACTATAACTATTCTGCCATGCTGCCCATGTATCGGGAATGTTTTCCTCCTTTATGATAGCATTAATCAGCTCTGTGACCAATTTTACCTTAATATCTCCAGCTGCTTTTAACATCTCAGCGACAATGCCGGAGCTCCCAGCGGCTTTTCCGGACTTCACTTTATCTATAGCACTTTTAACAGCGTCGTACCCTATCAAAGGCGGAGGGCCTTGTACTGGGACTACAGTGCTGAGCTGTTCCCTGTTCCATTCAAACTCCACATTAAGCAGTCTTTCATAATGCTCCTTCCATGAAGGAATGGTCTGAACATGGGTTAATGCCTTTTCATCCAAAAAAATGCAAATACAGTACATGTGGATTGGGACAAACAAGACAGACATGGTAGAATACAGTATGCATGAAACAATGGAGGAAGTGAGTGCAGAAAAGGATATAGGAGTAGTGATAGACAATAAGTTAAATTTCTCAGAACATTTAACGGAGAAGATAAATAAAGCCAATAAAATTATAGGGCTGATAAGGACATTTGTGTCACTGGATGAAGAAATCTTCAGGAATCTCTATACAACGCTGGTTAGGCCGCACCTGGAATATGCGAACCAGGTGTGGGCTCCATATATGGTGAAAGATATAGAAGCAGTGGAGAAAGTGCAGAGGAGAGCTAGCAAGCTGGTATCAACTTCGAAGAACCTGGGCTATTAGCAGAGGTTGAGGACACTGGGACTCCCGACACTGGCATATAGGAGAAAAAGAGGGGATATGATAAAGAGACTTTTAAGATAGTGTCAGGAAAGTATGATGAGGATGTGTGTGAAGGTATCTGCTTGATACGGGAGGGAACAAGAACGAGAGGACACTAAGAAAATTTACAAGAACTAGGCTTGAAAAGACAAAGAACTCTTTTTGTGATATAGTGGTAAATGAGTGGAACGCACTGCCCCAGTATGTAATTGATTCCGAATCAGTAAAGAAGTTTGAAAGTAATCTTGATAAAGCATGGGGAAGACAGGATTTGAAGTTTGATTACAAAGCGAAAATACAGAATAATAAAAATGTTGCGTCTGCTGCCGCCGCCGCCAACACCATGAACGACCGCAGAAGTGCAGGTGCTGGTACTGAGCTGGATGCACAGGCCTAGTTTGCCTTTTTTCCAGAGGATCTACTGTAAGATACTGCAAGATGTATGTATTAGCCACGCAATTTGCGTAGTTGTCCACTTTGGGAAAAAATATAAAAACACAGTAATTTGTGGTCCTGAACGTCAGAGGGTTAAATTTATGTATGTATGTACAGAAGCTCTGTCTCTATCAACTTTCATTATCAACACCAGTCTGGCAGCTTATGATGCAAAGTTTTTCAAATAACTGTGTCACCTAAATTACCCTATTTTCTGTTTAGTTTCCGATACTGATGAAAAAGGTCCGAGAAAAGTTCCCATAAAAAATGTTGACCATCAAAAATTAATAATAAAAGCTCTCATGCAATAAAAACTTTACTTAGCTTGCTTACTTTGTAACCTCCGGGGACTCTAAGCAGCCCACAGACAATGGACACTCTCAGATATCGCTCAATGAGGCTATATAGGCTATATTGGTTTGTCTCTCTGATGTGTGAAAGTTGGCCTATTTAGTAATACATATTCTGAATTTTCAATGTGATGAGAGAAAAATGTCAGCAACAGTAATATATTATAATATATAGGACATGTTTTAGACTTTAGTTTAGGCTGTAAACCATATGAACATAGGTGTAGTAGTAGTAGTTCAGGACCCACATAGGGCTGTTCTCAGTCAGCACGTGTATTGTGTTAATTGTAACCTTGGATATTTTGTGGATTTCCTTGCTATCTACATGTACCATCTCCAACTCTGTGCTAGTCAAGGGATCAATATATTAATACAAAAATGTAACCAAAGAAAAACTGATTCTATATAGAGAGAACATTTTGGACACGGCCGGATTGGAAAATATAAATGTCTAAGGAATAAATAAGAAATGGAAATATAGAGGAATATTGAATATGGCCGAACTGGAAAAATAAAATGCTTGAAGAAATAACTGCATACCTATCATTAGTCTTCAAAATCAAAATAGTCAATGGGAGGAGACTTTGAAGCGGAAGGTGTGGTGGTACCGCTGTCTTTCTTAACAGTCCGAGACTTCTCCAATTTCTGCATTCCCTGGCTGTTCTCACTGTAAAAAGAGAAAAAACAAAAAATTATAAAGTAGATTCATAATAATAATAATAATAATAAGCATGTTACTTATTTCTCATAAGCGCCAATTTTTCCGAAGAATTCACTAGCGCTCGAAAAGAGAAAGAAAAAAGAACAAAAATCAATGCATCAAAAGAAGGCTCATATACAACACACATTTAACAATCACTAGCAGTGGCAAAATAGCCTAAACTCTATAGCCATCTGTCATGACACCTCTCTCAAGATCATAGCTTCTCTCAAAGAGAAAAGTCTTAAGTTGTCTCTTGAAGCATTCAACAGAACTCAGTTGTCTCATGGACAGCGGCAACCTGTTATACAACCTCGGAGCCATGTAGGAGAATGACCTCTCAAAGAAAGAAGACTGCTGGAAAGCCCTTGGTTCATCAAGACGAAAAGGGTCATTGTCATGACGCACAACTACACCATGGTGTGCCGGTGGGCGCCTGAGCAGCTCCGCAAGGTACCTAGGCTCACCAAATTTGAGAACCTTAAAAGTCACCAAACACAACTTAAATTCTATTCTTGCTCTTACTGGCAGCCAGTGCAGTTCTATGTGAAGAGATGTAGTAGGAGTTCTAGGTGGAACACCAAAAATTAGTCTTGCGGCCCTGTTAAGAACAGACTGAACTTTCTTCAAAATATAATTTGGAAGACCCACCAACAGGGCATTGCAATAATCAACACGAGAGAAGACCAATGAGTGAACCAACGTCAGGAGGCAACGTCTGGTTATAAACGGCTTCACCAAATAGAGATTTCTGATGTGCAAGTAACAACTTTTAACTATCTGGTTTACATGCTCTTTGAAATCTAATCGGGAGTTCACATATACACCCAGATTTCGAACAGAGTTGGCCGGTCGCAGCTGAGATCCACCCACATTGATGGAGAGGGCACCTACCATATCATCAGCTCTTCTATTTCCTCGGATGATGAGAATATCAGTTTTACCATCATTTAGTTTAAGTTTTCTCGCTCTCATCCACTTCTTGATATCAGACATCAACAATTCCATCTTACTCCGTATATCAACTATATTTGTGATTCTCACATTAATCTGGGTGTCATCTGCATAAAAGTGAAAGGTGACATTATGTGCACGAAGCAGAAGAGACAAACTGCTAATATAAATTATAAATAGGATAGGACCCAAAACTGATACTATATTATCAGTATTAAGAATAAATTAATTGACCATCTGGTGGCTCAGAGGTATGTCTGAACATCTGACAACTGTTGACTAATCTACAACCTGAAGAACACATAACAGGTAAAAAAAGGAAATAGAAAAGAATAGAATGACAGACAAATGCAGACAAAAATCCTAAAGCATGAAAATATTTTATTGTTAGTTAAACAATCAAAACTTCAAGCTATCCACTGATCAACCACGCAATTTACCTGCGCCATTCCTCTATTAAAGAAATAATTTCATAGGTGTTTGAGAAGCAAGTATTTTTAATGTTCATCTCTGTAGAGAGAGTTTTGTATATTCTCTGTAAAATTATTATCTCAAATTCTATACCAATTCATCTTCTATAATTGTAACTAGGAGTGTGTGTTGACTTACGTGACAGGTGATTTCCGTGACCAGACGGGTGCCGGGACCTTCCTCTGTCCTTGTTCTCGCTGCAGCTGAATCAACACACTCACCGGAGGCAAGTAACACTGGAACGGACAGTAACATAATGCCAATAACATACATGTACTATATATATATACAGTATATATACTGTATATACAGTATATATATATATATATATATATATATATATATATATATATATATATATACATATATATATACATATATATATATATACTGTATATATACAGCATATATTGTATATATATATAGTTTGTCCTCTCAATATGGGAGGCAGGCAACCTCGTTGATTGAGAATTAGTGGATTAGGAATAACACAAGTAATGGAAAATATTACATATGGTCGACACCTCCTATTTTTGGCCTAAACTGCCCCGGACCCGACCCCAGCCCCAGGATCGTCAGAGTCCTGTTCTTCTTGTTCTTGTTCTGGGCGGCGGGCAAGGAACCTAGTCATGGCAACTATCGATACCAAACATCATAATACACTTACACCTCACACACCTTTATTATCGTTTAGGTAGGGGCCCTGTATTAAGCACAACATTGCATGCAGCGGCAATCATTAACTCGGAGAGGGAAAGAGGACATAATCCTCCCTCCACTCTCTCAGTCTCAACTCGTGTAAACCTGATTGTGTAGTACGGTAAGTGCTTTACTCTTTCCCTACACCTAAATTTCGGTTCTAATTCTTCGCATATTCCTTGTGGTGCAATAATATTGCTTTATAAGGGAGATATAAGGCATATTACATAATTCCATCCCTTCCTCCTCCCCCCTTTTTCTTATTCTACCACCCGCTCGCATCGAACCAAAACAATGGTACGCGGGTGCCTATATATATATATATATATATATATATATATATATATATATATATATATATATATATATATATATATATATATATATATATATATATATATATACACGTTGCAACAATAAAGATGTTCGTCATAACCTTGGTCCTGCTTTTCCTTATATATATATATACTGGGTATATATATATATATATATATATATATATATATATATATACTTTATGATATATATATATATATATATATATATATATATATATATATACATACAGTATATATATATATTTCTCGTCCTCTTTCTCACTTGTTGGGGAGTCAATGGTGTCCTGGGAAGCAGTGGGGGTTTGAGACACCCTCCCTCCACGCGCCTAAGATGCGACGCGGCGACGAGAGATGGGAACAATGGGGTGCTCTTCTCTCCTCTTCTCGATCTCTATCAGGGATGGGTGATACTCCTCCCCTGAATCTTCATCACATGATTCAGTTTCACTATCATCTTCAATACTCTCATCCAGTATTGAATGGGCTTGTGCAACACCCCTGCGTGGGTGGCGAAGAGAAGGGTCCGACATGGTGCAACACTCGCAGGTAAGTGGGTAAACTGGCGTCGTCCTGTGCGTCCCCACACCCGCACGGCTGGACTTGGGGGGTTGCCAGCTACTGTTATCGTTCCGCCACATCATAAAGTAGTTCCCATAGAAATTTGAACTCTCTGGGTTCCATACGACAGGAGTAAATAAGGGCGGAATTGCTGAGGCAGGTGCTGCGTCGCTGGGACTGTGAGTTACATGCATAGGCGATGCATCACATGGGTCGCTGGGGTCCACAAGGTTAAAGAAATAAAGGCACCACAACACTTCATACCTTATCCGATCACCAGTAATTTATATCACTATGGCCTATATTACAAACTGAAAATTGTAGTCAAAGTTATTCTTACAGTCAATAAAGTTGAGAAAAATAAAATCCGACGTCTTCTTCGGAACCTAACTTATATTTTTTCAAAGAAATGTGGATTAACATTAATTTTAGTTATTGTATTTTATTTGTCATTTAATTTAATTTCTATGTTGAGGGGCCACCGAACCCAAAGTGCCTCGGGCCCCCCAAGGTCTAAATCCGGCCCTGCAAAGCTCACATTGAATAGTCTCACCAGCCAATCTATTATCACATCTCCACCCTTCTTTATACACTCCATAGCAACACCATCCAAATCTTCTGCTTTTCCTGCTCTCATTTGTCTCACAAATTGACTATAATATAAAGTTTTACTACAATACCCACCACTCCTTTGACAGCTGATGCCACCACATTCTTGTTCGGTTCTTCATCGTACGACTCACTCTTGCAGCCAAAGTGCTCACAGTACTCGTGGATGAAGTGACGCTTGTCGCGGTTCATTGACGGGAAGGAATGGATGCAGTTCTTTTGCTTGGTCTAAGTTGGGGAGAAAATAAACATTAATAAATTTGAAAAAATAAAAATAATGGCAGGGAACAAAACATACACCAGTTAATAAAGAAGATAAACATGTACATACTATGGTAGGAATCCTCCTCCCCTTGTAAAATTCACCTACTAGACGAGACATGAAAAGGGACGAGGGAACGCGAAAGTGATCCCGGACCCTAAGAATAACTTTAAATGTTGTTTCTGTTCGGCTCTGTCTCGAGCCAGTCACCCCTAGTTATGGGGTATGTGCCTGAGTATATACATACATACATCAAAGTCTGGATAAACTATTTTAGTCAACGGCCATCAAGCAACCTTATGGTAAGTTTGACATGAAAAAGATAAGACCATAGCCTTTGTACCCAGGTCTTCCTTTGTTTGTTTTTCACCTATCCCTGCTGTAATTTTTTTTTTTTTCTATGTAAGTGAGGGAGACAAAAGGCAAACTGCATGTAGCGAGTGCCTCCCCCAAAGTTGAAAGAGTGACAGGGCCCAAAATCAAGGGACGTTCGAGCCAAAATGCCTGGACACATGGTGTTTGATGCAATTTATATCACAGGAAGAGGGAAACACTGATTCTGGGAGAGAGTTCCAGAGCTCAGCTGTTGAATAGAAGAAAGACTGAGAGTAACGTTTCACTCTTGGGTTGGAGAGTTGCACAGAGTAGGGGTGGGATTGTGTTGCAAGACGTGTACTACGTACCCTACATAGAGGAGGTGGTATACACTGGGAGAGGTCTGAGGAACACTGATTATTGTAGCGATAGAATAGCGAGAAAGATGCAACATTGCAGCGAAGAGAGAGAGATTGCAAAGAGTTAGTGAGTGGACGGGAGTTAATGATACGAAAGGCTTTCCTTTCTACTTTGTCTAGGAGTGCGGTGTGAGAGGATCCTGTTGTTGTTGTTGTTGTTGAAGATGTGTTTATTTTATACTAGCCCTCTGGGCCTGATAGGGCTAGTGTTCGGTGGGGAGGATCCTCCCCACACATGTGAACAATACTCAATACAAGGATGCACTGTGCCCTGTACAGAGCAAGAAGCTGTGCAGGGGTAAAACAAAACTTGAGGCGGTTGAGCACACCCAGCTTCTGGGAGGCTGCATTAGCAAGACTGGTAATATGGTTCTTCCAAGAAAGAGCAGAAGAAAAAGAGCACTGAGAATATTGAGAGAAGATGAAGGATTGATTTTTGTATTGTTGAAGTATAAGGGATAGTCCTCTGGCAGTTCCTGACAAGTAGTAAGATGGAGAACTTGGGTTTTAGAAGCATTAAAGGCAACAAGGTTTTCTCTGCCCCAATTGGAAATAGTAGTTATATCAGAAGATAAGTGTTGTATGGCTTAATTACGTTTGTTTTTGAGGGATTGCTGGCTGGGGTGTTCTGGAAAACTAATTAAGTAGTGTAAGGTAGAGTCGTCTGCGTATGAATGGATGGGACTGGAGGTACAGTTGAGATCATTTATGAAAATTAGAAAAGAGAATAGGAGATAGGACAGAGCCCTGAGGAACACCGGAGTTAATAGGATGAGGAAGTGAGCGATGACCGTCCACAACCGCAGCTATGGAACATCCGGAAAGGAAATTAGAGACAAAGGCACAGATGGAGGGATAGAAACCGAAGGAGGGTAGTTTAGAAATTAAAGATTTGTGCCAGACTCTATCGAAGGCCTTCGATATGTCTAGTGCAATAGAAAAGGTCTCACCGAAGTCCCGAAAGGAGGATGACCAGGAGTTAGTAAGATATGAAAGAAGATCAACAGTAGAGCGACCCTTAACCCTTCCTACCCGGTCTACCTTAGGTAAGGACAGCACGAAAGAAGGGCCGCTACCCGGTATGCCTTATCTAAGGCATGAGCTTAATAGCCTAATTAAGCTTGGTCTGAACGCCGTGCGTACGACGTTTGTCAACAAACCCAAGCGTTGCGTCACCGCACCTCCGAAAACAAGAAGGAGAAGACTCTTCAATGTTATTGTTCTGACGTCAGACGAAATTAGTGTCTGAAAAGCCCCCATATTGGCAACATCTCTGCAATATTGGCTCCACTGAAATCGTCATCACAACTGAACCAGTTGACTTACAGAGCTCTACTCAACGCCAAAATACAGATTGAAAACCGCACTACGATTATAGATGAGTGGGAAAGTTCTAGCAGTGAAAATAAACATAAATACGGTAGCCTAGGCCTAGACGTTTTTCAGCCATTTCGCCCGGGTAGGGGCGACCGTCATTGGGTAAGACAGCCCGGGTAGGAAGGGTTAAGGAAGCCATACTGGCGATCTGAGAGTAGATTATGAGAAGAGAAATGCTTAAGAAATCTGGAAGCAAGAATAGTTTAAAAACTTTAAGAGATAAAAGAGATGAGAGCAATTGGACCATAGTTGGAAGGTTGAGAGCGGTCACCCTTCTTTGGGACAGGTTGAACGACAACAAACTTCCAGCAAGAAAGGAAGACGTTAGAGGAGAGACAGAGACAAAAGAGTTTGCCTAGTCAGCACGGAAGCACAGTTTCTTAGTACAACGGGGAACACCGTCCGGACCGTATGCCTTCTTAGTATTAAGCACATCTTTAGAAGAGATTAGGATATCAGGCATAAGTAGGAGAGAGGGGGGTGGAGAGGGAGGAATAGCACTGGAATCATTCAAGGTGGAGTATCTAGCAAAACTTTGAGTGAAGAGTTCAGCTTTGTCAGTCAGAGGAAGAAATTATGGTTGTGCCATCAGAGTGGAAAAGGGGAGGGAAAGACGAGGAAGATTTTTTTTTGGAGAGGTTTTTGGATAGATGCCAGAAAGCTTGGGAAGAGCTAAGAGTTGGATAGTTCAGTGCATTTATTATTGATGAAAGAGTGTTTGGCAAGTCGAAGAAAAGATTTGGCTTGATTCCGGGAAGAAACATAGGAAGTATGAGATTCTTGAGTTTTAAGGCGTCGGTAACGTTTGAATGCTTCCTCCTTGTTGCGGACAGTAATAGAACAAGCGTGAGTAAACCAAGATTTTTTTGCATTAGACTGAGAGGAAGAAAATGGAATGTATGCTTCCATGCCCGAGAGGATTACCTCAGTAATGCGTTCAGCACTCTCCGAGGTTCCCCGGCCATGGAAGCAAGTCATTCCAAGGGAAATCAAAGGAGTACTGCCGAAAAGCCCCCCCGTCGGCAGGGCCAAAGTGCAACAAGCGCTGCCGGTTTGGAGGATCGGGTGGCCGTACCGGAGAGATAGGACAGGTGACAGATATTAGTTTATGGTCGGAGGAGCCCAAAGGAGAGAAAAGATTTACAGTATAAGAGGAAGGGTTAGAGGTTAGAAATAAGTCAAGAATGTTGGGCTGATCTCCGAAACAATCCGAGATGCGGATGGGTTGCTGGACTAACTGCTCTAGGTCGTTTAGGATAGAAAAGATGCATGCTTGTTCACCAGGTTGGTCAGTGGAGAGTCATTGACGGTGGTGAACGTTGAAATCTCCCAAGATGGAGATTTCTGCGAAAGGAGAGATGAATAGAATGTGTTCCACTTTAGAAGTTAGATAGTCAAAGAATTTTGGATAGTCGGTAGAATTAAGGGAGAGATAAGCAGCGCAAAATTATTTAGTTTGAGAGTGACAAGAAAGCTTTAGCCAGAGAGTTGAGAATTCAAAAGAATCAAAGTTGGGAACACGAGAGAAAGCAAGATTGTTGCGTACATAGATGCAACATCCACCTTTGGCTTGAAACTGAGGATAGAGATAGTAGGAGGATACAGAGAAGGATTTGCTGTCAGTAGACCCAGACAACTGCATTTCGGTGTCAAAGAGAAGATCAGGGTTGGCAGAGGAGAGGTGGTGTTCCACAGAGTGGAAGTTAGAGGAAAGGCCACAAATATTGCAGAAATTGATAGTATGAGTAGAAGGTGGTGGTCGAGAGCATTTTGGCGAGTCTTTTCCAGGGGACAGACCGATGTCCCTCCCTCCCTCCCTCCCATTGTCTATTGTTCTGAAACTCTTGTTGCTACCTACAGAGATATATCTGAGCTTCTTATCCCAAACTTTAACAAACCCGTTCCTAATCGGCGAGACTTTGTATATTAGATATGTTTATAATGCCTAGCAACTAAGTAGGTTTGTTTGCGATTGTCAAGAGATGCAATTAGTCAAAGTTTCTAACAAGTATAATGTATGTATGTATTGTATATACTCAGGCACATAACCCATAGCTGGGGGTGGCTGGCTCGAGACAGAGCCTGAACAGGGACAACACAACACCACATAAAAAACAAAATACAAATTCACACACATCTAGGTGACCCAGGAGAAGACCTAGAGAGCAAGGCCCCAGACCTCCCGGAGAGGTTCCGGTCTCAGCAGGCAGACATGCAGCAGAGCACACCACAATGCCCGACCACTTCACATCCAGGCATGACCCTTCATATATACCGGCTCCCCAGGCCAGGCACCTGATGGACTATTATCTAGTCTAACTGGCGCCCAAGCCCCTCTACCAACAACCGCGTTATCACTTATCTATTAACAAGCATTCTCCATTCATTCCTATTCATTAACATTTCATATTAAACCTGTATAGAAATCCAGATGCCAACAATACTTTATACAACTGCCAAGGTAGTTATCTGGTTGTTAACAGCTGATTACAGGACCTACACATATTTCTGGAAATTGTCTTGACTTAGTTTTTACAGGTGTTCCCGGTGTAGTCAGGACTTTCGTTTTTGTACCTGTGGGTACTTCTGACCACAATGCCATCAGCTGTAAACTTTATCTTGAATTTATAGTGCCTGATATTACTATAACTCGTCAGGTTTATCTCAAATCTCGGGTTAATTTGGATGTGATGAGGTTAATCGCAATCAATGGAACTTCATACTAAGATCCAATGACCCTGTTTTAGCTAATAAATATGGTCTTATAGACATTCTTCGTAGAAGAGTTCCATCTTAAACAATTAAATCCTGTATTAACTCGGCAGCTGCGAAGCTATGGTATTTGAAAGTGCCCACCAAGTGAAGGTATTCTGATTCATTCCTGACCAAAATTGTCAATTTACCATACTGTATATATAATTAATACTTATCCAACATGAACAGTGTTGTTGTTGTTGTTCCCAAGCTGCCTGGCCGAACAGCCCCAAGGCCCCGAGCAGGCCAAGGCCATAACCGTGCGCCCCCACAGAACCCTCACTGCCGACCACAATAAAGCCTGGGTGACCGAAGCCACTCCATGGCAGGGAGCTGAGGAGGGTGCGGAAACGCCCAGGAAACCAAAGCCCCACCCAGGGCCCTGTGCCCCTCAGCAATTATGAAGAGAAAGTTGAGGGGCAAAGGAAAAAATGTGACGCTTTGGCTTCCAATCTAGGTAGACTGGGAGGTCAATCCACAGAAGAGACGCCGTCACTTGAGATCTAGAAAATATAAAAGTAAAAGGAACAGTCAGAGTAAGCTATGGGTATGGCAGAGATCGCTCAGTTCTCACTCTGATAGACCAGCCCATCATGAACAGTGTTGGTGGGGTTGGCATCCTTGTGTGTTGTATCCTTCATAAAGTAACAGTACAGAATGAAGGGGCAATCGGGTGGATGGGAAGGATATGAGAAATAATTAAAAGACTGACAATAGAAGAAAGAAGAAGGACAAGGAGGAGAGCTTGGTGATGGACAATAGTGAACAGTAGCATCAGTCCCCTGGCATCATCTGTGTGACTTGTCTAAATAAGATGTCACCATCTAGTGTGGCAAATGCTTACAGGCAACTACAATGCCTATAGTCCCCAGGCTGGAGAAGAAGGAAAAGAAGAGAGGAAAATTACAAAAAATAATAAGAACAAACCTCTTTGGCCTTCATGACCAGTTCAGTGAGGGCGGCATGAACAGTCTTGGCGAGGTTGGGGTCTTTGCGTGCCTCCTCCTTCATAAAGTCTGAATAGAGAGTAGAGGTGCCCAGCTTCTCCCGAGCCTCAGGGTTCTCAATCTGTAGTGCCAGGGCCAGACGACGGTTACGCTCCTCTGTCTGGCACTCCTCATTGCACGGCAGTCTAAGGGAGAATTGTTAAATTTCTGGGTTATCTAAATTTATCTATAAAATCAGGTATGTTACAGTTCTGGCTCATGATAGCTATGGTCCCAGGTTATCTGTATTATCAGGTATGGCATAATAGCTCTGATTCATGATAGGTTAGGTCCCAGGTTAGCTATGATATCAGGTAAGGTATATGCAGTATTCGAGAATGCATAATATACCTTAGGCTTGTGCATAAATCTTTAACTGTCTTGATAGCCTAGTGCTTAGTGTACGGAATTTTGGTGTGAATATCCTAGGTTCGAATCCTTGGAGTACCATATGTATTCATTACTTTCATTGATTTCACTAGTTAGGTATATTTGTAAATTAATTGGCGAGTTTGTGAGAAAAAAAATATGGATTTATCCAGGTACAGGAGTAATTTATAGCGAGGCCTTCCCTTGTGGTTAAGTGCCCCATAAATTACCGCTCCCATTCGTCTAAACATTAGGCTTATCATAGAGCAGTTGGGTGTATGTACTTGCTTAGATTAATATGCAGTATTCGAGAATGCATAATATAATGTTGGCTTGTGCGTAAACCTTAACTGTCTTATAGCCTAGTGCTTAGTGTGCGGAATTTTAAGTGAGTATCCTAGGTTCGAGTCCTTGGAGTATCACATGTATTCACTACATTCATTGATTTCACTACTGTAGTTAGGTTTAGTTGTAAATTAATTGGTGAGTTTGTGAAAACAAAATATGAATAATAGCTCTGACACATGATAGGCAGGTCTATAAGCCATAGATTACGTATAAGATCAAGTAAAGTATAATGAATCACTAGTGGGCTGGCATTCACTTCAGTGGTCCTCCGCCGAGAGCGATACCGAGGTTATCCGTTTTTAACTTGATCCCCTCAGTCATGGCTAAGCGGATGAAGCGATCCTTAAACTTTTATGTATGTATGTATGTAATATACTGTAAGAATATAAATAAATCAGTGTTAGCTAAACAGATTACTATTACAGTAGATCAAAGACACTAAATTGCTGCAGGCCCTATTAACCCCTCAGACCCGGAAGGGCTCTGAGGCACCCATAACAAACACCCCCCGCGCAACCCGGTAGGGCTCTGAGGCTCCGGCAGCTTGAAAGTCTGTAAGCTTGGTGTGCGAAGCGTCCGTCCGACGCATGTAAACAACAGCCGGCTGGACCGACGCCGCGCATCTCCGACCACAAGAAGGAGAGGCGTCCTTGTTCGTGTGTGCTTGTATGTTATTGTTAAGTAGCGAAAAGTAGTGTAAAGTGGCAGATATTGCCACAAAGTGATCTCCACGGAAATCGTCATCACAACTGAACCAGTTGACTTAGAGAGCTCTACTCAACGCCATTCTACAGGTACGAAACACATCTACGCTTGGGGATGTGCGGGAATGCGGAAGCAGTCAAAATAACAAAGATACGGTAGCCTAGGCGTAGAAGTTTTTCGGCCAAAACCCGGGCCCCGGGTTTCGGGGAATATACAGTATATGGAATACATTACAGTTTCTTACAGTAGATCCTCTGGAAAAAGGCAAACTAGGCCTGTGTATCCAGCTCAGTACCAGTACTTGCACTGCTGCGGTCGTTCACGGTGTTGGCGGCGGCGGTAGCAGGTAGGTAGGCAGACGCAACATTTTTACTATTCTGTATTTTTGCTTTATAATCAAACTTCAAATCTTGTCTTCCCCATGCTTTATCAAGATTACTTTCAAACTTCCTTATTGATTCGGAATCGACTACATACTGGGGCAGTGCGTTCCACTCATTTACCACTCTATCACAAAATGAGTTCTTTGCCTTCTCAAGCCTATTTCTTTCTTTGTAAATTTTCTTAGTGTCCTCTCGTTCTTGTTCCCTCCCGCATCAAGAAGATACCTTCACACACATCCTCATCATACTTTCCTGACACTATCTTAAAAGTCTCTATATCATATCCCCTCTCTTTCTCCTATATGCCAGTGTCCTCAACCTCTGCTCATAGCCCGCGTTCTTCAACGTTGGTACTAGCTTGCTAGTGTTAACATAGGCAAATATGTTAATGTGTGTGGGAGTGCAAACTGGTTATATATGTGAGCAGACGATCGACACAGGAGTTTGCCCAGCTAGTTTTCCGCCAAATTGCGTGGTCTACTATATGCTGATGTGTAAGAGATGACGTCACAACCGGACCGATTAGGCGGGCTAGCTGTCAGGACGGAGTCAGTCGTTTACATACGGGTGAGTGGTGAACACGGCCATTGAGCTAATTTAACATTGGTAGCAGAGCGTAGTTCGGAAAACAATGGCGTGTTCAACTAAGTGGCCACCGAAACTGGAGAATGAGGATGGGTATGAAAACTGGAAAAAATATCTAAACATTTGGTGTGAGTTGACAGATTTGGCCAAGAAAAAACAGGCATTGGCGATCCACTTGTCTCTAGCAGGGCGGGCAAGACAGGCCTCGTCCGAAATACCCGCCGCGGACTTAAACAAAGACGACGGAGTTGAAGTATTGTTAACCCTCCTGGCCCGGGCTGTATCTCCGAAGGACAGTCTGGGCTACCCGGGCGATCTGGCCGAAAAACGTCTAGGCCTAGGCTACCGTATTTTTGTTAATTTTAACTGCTAGAAATTTCCCACGCATCTATAAACGTAGTGCGGTTTCCAATCTGTAAACTGGCGTTGAGTAGAGCTCTCTAAGTCAACTGGTTCAGTTGTGATGACGATTTCAGTGGAGCTAATTTTTCCGCGATGTTGACAATATCGGAGCTTTTCACATACTAATTTCGTCATATCATACAACAATAACATTGATCCGACGTCTCCTTATTGTTTTCGGAGGTGCGGTGACGCAACGATCGGCTTTGTTTACATGCGTCGGACGCACGGCGTTCAGACCAAGCTGAATAGGCTTGAAAGCTTACTGCCTGCTGGACGGATACCCGGGCACCGGCCCTTATTTCGTGATGTCCGTCCAGACGGACACCCGGGGAGGAAGGGTTAAAGAAGCTTGATGAGTTGTTACTGGTGGACAAAGGAAGACGGTAGTTCCATGACATTTATAATCTACGGCGGCCTAGTGACATGAATATGCGTACCTTCGTGTCTAAGTTTGAGCATACGTATTTTAAATGTTCGGAACAGGATATGACATTACCGGATGCAGTAAAGGCCTTTATGCTGTTGTCCGCTTGTAATTTGTCTGATAATGAAAGACAGTTGGCCATGTCTGCAGTTACTGAAGTGAGTTATGAACATATGAAGTCAGGTCTGTGCCGTATTTTTGGTGGTGAGACAGCAGCTGTTGGGACAAGTGTTGTGAATGTTAAAAGTGAACCTATGTTTGTTACTGAACAGTGGCGAATCCAGGGGGGGGGGGCCCCCCCCCCCCCCTTAGTGACCAAAATTGCGCCCTTTTATCTGAAATACAATACATATAAAGAATATTGTGTGAATTATGGCGCCCCTCATGTATATCAGCCCCCCCCTTAAGCCTGAGCTGGATCCGCCACTGTTATTGAAGATAAATGTGCAGAAGGATTTTAGCACATGGGAAGTGGTAGATGATGATGTTGAAATGTTGATTCTGTTCCATTCTGAGGATGTTTTAAAAGCCAAGGACAGTGAGATTGAGAACTGGAGGAGTAATGATGTGTACGAAGAAGTTAATGATGTTGGACAAGATACTATTTCTGTCCGTTGGGTGATGACTGAGAAAATAAAGAGTGGCAAGCCAGTTGTTAAAGCACGTCTAGTAGCCAGAGGATTCGAGGACACTGAGGATTTACGAAAGGACTCGCCTACGTGTTCGAAGGAAGCGGTACGTCTGGCTCTTGCGTTTGCCTCGGGTAACCAGTGGGTTTGTCGCTCTATGGATGTGCCAATGTTAATTAGCTCAATGGCCGTGTTCACCACTCACCCGTATGTAGACGACTGACTCCGTCCTGACAGCTAGCCCGCCTAATCGGTCCGGTTGTGACGTCATCTCTTACACATCAGCATATAGTAGACCACGCAATTTGGCGGGAAACTAGCTGGGCAAACTCCTGTGTCGATCGTCTGCTCACATATATAACCAGTTTGCACTCCCACACACATTAACATATTTGCCTATGTTAACACTCTCGTCCTCTTCATTTAACCCTCTCACCACGGAAGGCCTCTTGAACGCCCATAAAAAAGCATATAACAGCTGCCCGGAAGGCCTCTTGAACGCCCAGTGGTTGAAAGCCTGTGAGCTTCGTGTGCGAGGCGTCGGTCCGACGCATGTAAACAACAGCCGGCTGGACCGACGCCCCGCATCTCCGGCCACAAGAAGGAGAGCGTCGCTTGTTCGTGTGTGCCTGTATGTTGTTGTTAAGTATCGAAAAGTGGTGTATAGTGGCTGTTTTGGCCATAAAGTTATCTCCAATGAAATCATCATCACAGATCAACCAGTTGACTTAGAGAGCTCTACTTAATGCCATTCTACAGGTAAATAACACAGCTACACTTGGGGATGCGCGGGAATGCGGGAAGCAGTCTGATTAACGAATATACGGTAGCCTAGCCTAGACGTTTTTCGGCCAAAACACCCGGGTTTCGAGGAATATATATATAATACATAGCCGGGGCTGGAGGGTTAATGTGGGCGACATATAAATCACACTCGCCCTTCTTGGTATGTAGTACAGCCACATACAAATATGTGATACCACAAAGAAGTTATCCCATTTAATCCCGGCTGACTGCAGCCCGCAGCCGCCCGGGTGAGGCGCCTTTTTTCGTCAAGCAATCAGCCAGTTGCTGTGACGTCTCCACCCAAGATACCTCTTCAATTTCTCCCCTGTCCACCATGTCCCGCAGCACTGCAATGTCGATCCTCGATCTCCTGTCGTCTACGTTTTTGCATGAGTGAAGTGCGTCTACTAAGCTCTTATTATCTACATAACATTATACTCTGTAGCTTCCACCCCCAGATATTTCACCTAAAATGCTGGAGAGGTAAACAGCAGCTTCCGCACACTAAAGTAATGCTAGCGTCTCTGCAGATAAAGTGGAATTGACGACTCTTCTTATCTTCCTAGTCTGCCAAAATATTGGGCATCTCTTATCATCGGCATCTCTCAGAAAGATCACAAAGCCACCCTGGGAACCGTTACCTGCGAGGTTGGCAAACGAGGCATCCGAGAAACATTCCAGATGGCAGTCATGAATGGGTCCCAATCTAGGAATATACAGCTTCATGTTATCTGTCTTCACCCTGTCAATCACCTTCTTGAGCCTGAGCAATTCTGCAACAGTAGCTTGTTTTCTGGCCACACTTAACTCACACACGTCAAAGGCGATGTCAGGCCTAGTGTGAGTGGCTATCCAACTCAACTGTCCAATTAATGCTCTATACTCAGACTTCTCTGATTCAGACAATTCTCCCGTTTTTACCAGTGCGCGCTGTCTGCTGATTGTGATTGGTAATAAGGATGAAGCGTACTGGAACTGATCAAGAGTTATGCTGCCATCGCTTTCAGATATGATGTTCAAACCCACATATCTAAAGTCTCTTGACTCCGAGCTGCCGACTAGGAACGCTTGACTCACTGGTTCTATCACTTGCTGAACAATGCTGAATCCAAGGATGACATTTGAGCTCCAAGACACAAGAGCTGATCCTTAACCCGCAGATACCAGTGCCTGGCAGCATCACATAGACCGTAAACTGTCTTCTTTAACCTCCACAGCCTATCATCAGCATACTCTGGAGGAGGGCGTAGATAAATCACTCTATGGATGTGAAGGCGGCCTATCTGCAAGGGAACATGATTGAACGAGTGATTTATCTACGCCCTCCTCCAGAGTATGCTGATGGTAGGCTGTGGAGGTTAAAGAAGACAGTTTACGGTCTATGTGATGCTGCCAGGCACTGGTATCTGCGGGTTAAGGATCAGCTGTTGTGTCTTGGAGCTCAAATGTCATCCTTGGATTCAGCATTGTTCTTCTGGAGTAATAGGGGCAACGTTGATGGCATCATATGTATATACGTGGACGATTTTCTCTGGGCCGGCACACGGGAATTTGAGCGACAAGTAATGTGGGCGACATGTAAATCACAGCTAGCTCTCCTCTGCACTTTCTCCACTGCTTCTATATCCTTTACCATATATGGAGCCCACACCTGGTTCACATATTCCAGGTGCGGCCTAACCAGCGCTGTATAGACCCCTGAAGATTTCTTCGTCAAGTGACACAAATGTCCTCCTTATCAGCCCTAAAATTCTGTTGGCTTTGTTTATCTTTTCCGCTAAATGTTCTGAGAAATTTAACTTATTGTCTATCACTACTCCTATATCCTTTTCTGCATTCACTTCCTCCATCGCTTCATACATACTGTATCCTACCTTGTCTATCTTGCTTGTCCCAATCCGCATGTACTTGCATTTTTTTGGATGAAAAGGCATTAACCAATGCTCAGACCATCCCTTCATGCCCTCCACATCTTGAAGCAAACCCACATCTTCCTTACTCCTCACTCTTCTATACAGCTTAGTGTCATCCGCATACAGGTATACCTCACTTCCATTAGTTATAACTTCAGGTGATGGGCTGGTCTATCAGAGTGAGAACTGAGCGATCTCTACCATACCCATAGCTTACTCTGATTTTTCCTTTTACTTATATATTTTCTAGATCTCAAGTGACGGCGTTCCTTCCGTGGATTGACCTCCCAATCTACCAAGATTGGAAGCCAAAGCGTCACATTTTTCCTTTGCCCCTCAACTTTCTCTTCATAATTGCTGAGGGGCACAGGGCCCTGGGTGGGGCTTTGGTTTCCCGGGCGTTTCCGCATCCTCCTCAGCTCCCCGCCATGGAGTGGCTTCGGTCACCCAGGCTTTATTGTGGTCGGCGGGGAGGGTTCTGTGGGGGCGCTCGGTTATGGCCTTGGCCTTGCTCGGGGCCTTGGGGCTGTTCGGCCAGGCAGCTTGGGGAACAGCAACAACAACAACAACAACTTCAGGTAAGTCGTTGATAAATATAACGAACAGTAGTGGTCCCAACACAGATCCCTGAGGTACCCCACTTGTAATTTCCCTCCACCCCGAGCCTATTCCATTCACCAGTACCCTCTGTCTCCGATCTTTCAGGAAGGCTTCTATCCATTTCACACATTTCTCCCCTATATTATAGCTTCTAACTTTCTCTATTAACCTTTTATGTGGGACCTTATCGAAGGCCTTCATAAAATCGCAATATACCACGTCTATTACATCACCATCCTCTAGAATTTGCATCCAATCATCTACCACCTTAATTAGCTGTAGTACCGTCGACCTCCCCGGCAAGAATCCGAACTGTCTCCCACTGAAAAGTTGGTTTGATTTCATATGCTCCATTATTCCTTCTCTAATTATCGTTTCCATTAGTTTACACACAACACTTGTCAAACTGACTGGTCTATAATTTCCTGGGTCATTTCTCTTTCCCTTCTTAAATATAGCTGTTATGTTCGCCTCTCTCCAGTCCATCGGGATTTGTCCTGTATTAAACGATACCTCAAATAACATTTTCAATGGCTCTACTAACATCTCACCTCCTTCCTTTATGATTCTTGGGTGTATCCCATCCGGTCCTGGGGACCTACTTCTGTTAATTTTTTCTATAGCCCTTCTTATTCTAGCATGGGAAAACTCTATTAGTTCTAGTGCCGGTGCCTGTTTGATGGGAATAGTAAGCACTGCATCATCCGACTCCACTGTTAGTACCCCCCCAAAGTATTTCCCCAGCACCTCTGCTTTCTCCTTATCAGTCTCCGCTCTACTCCCCTCAACCAGCTCTGGGATCCCTACTCTTCTTGTTAACTTTTCCTGAATGTACTTCCAGAATATTTTTGGATTATCCTTCACGTTTCTTGCAATCTCTCTCTCTCCCTTTCCTTTGGCCTTGTCTCCCACCTTATTTTATTGTTTATTTGTCTACGTTCCAAATCCACTACTTTAGCTTCTATACTAGACCCCCTGTTCTTTTTTAACACTTTTAATCTATCCCACAATTGCTTCTTTCTTCTTATCAAAGTCCACAGCTTTCTTTTCATTGGTAATTCTGGGTTCGTTCTTTTGCTCAATTTTGTTTTATCCTTATATTCCCTTACTGGTACACATTTGGATATAGCATCCTCCAGTTTGACTCTAATCTTCCTCCACATTCCTTCAGTGTCTTCACCGTTTAAGTCAATGTCCAAACACCTTCTCAGCAGCTCATAATCTGCTCTGTCATACATGTATATTTTTTTATTGCTTCTATTATCCATCTCTGTTTAAATATTGCAACTAAAACTTATACAGGCATGGTCACTACGACCTATAGGGCTATCCACATTGACATGTTCCACTATATCCTATATAAGGGGATATATAAGGGGAGGTGTGGTGGAGTGGTCTTGCCACTGGCCTGGTAATCCAAAGGTCCCGGGTTCAAATCCCGATGTATCAATGGGAAGATATTATTGGGATAGAATTTGTGCTGTACCTAGTATCAGTGCATTACCACAAAGCCCACCGAAACGTCAATAAAATACCCTGATTGTTCCCTGATTAAATAGCACTGTATGAATATTCCCATATTCAAAATATGCTATAGGGGTGCAATGCCTGGTGAGTTATCTGCTCAACAGGTGGCGTTGTGTGTGTGTAGGTGTGAGAGTCCGAGTGTAGGTAGTGAGACAGTGAAGCACGGGAACGAGATGGCTTCAGAGATGGGGTCGTTTCGGGCCATGAGTGAGCACCGTGCCTCATGTGAAGGCAAGATGGCAGGTGCTCGTTGTACTCTACATGCTTCACATGTCTCACTCCCTAGACTGGAACAAGACCTCACGGGCTTCACTGTTCATTGTAAAGCGGTGAATGTTAAGGCTCTCAGCCTATGCCCGAGAGGAAGTAAGTTGGAATATTAAAAAAAAAAAAAAAAAAAAAAAAAAAAAAAAAAAAAAAAACATCCTCCTCATTGCTAAAAATTAAATCAAGTACACTCCCCTGCTTCCCATCTCTATATCTTGTTGTTAATATATTAGCACAGTCACGCCAAAGTGGCGCAGGTTGACTGGCTCGACCTGCACTAAGCTCGTCCGCCTCGAGCCAATGGCAGGCCGCCGAGTCGTAGGCTGGCTGATGACGTCATCGGCTGGATGGACGTATGGCTGGCTGGTCTATTTGGACGACCAGTAGTTGTCTCCAGGATTTCAGTGAGTGCGGTTGCTTCCGTGTATCTCTTAACACTTGTCATCTCTGTAATATGTTGCGTTAAAAAACAATCTCTCACTTTCTCTATACACTTGTTTTCCAGGCTACACTGTCCCGCTGTAGTAGTACAATTTGTCCAGTTGATCCTTGGCAAATTGAAATCTCCAATCAAAATCTTATATTTGTTCTCTCTATTATCTATTTCCTCCATTGCTTTCATTAGGTTATCATCCTCTTCCCTACTATTATTTGGGCTTCTATACATAGAGGCAATTAGAATTGACCCTCTTGCACATTTTACTTCAATACACAAATACTCACAATACTGCTGTCTCATATCCACCTCATTTACCTTGAGCACTTTTCTTTCATAAATAAACAGTCCTCTTCCAACCTCTGCTCTAATAGCATTCCTCTCGTACAACTCAAAACCCTCCAAACTATACTCCACCAGTTCACTTTCAATTCTAGCATTTTTTGGTCTTACTTCCTGTAAGGCTAGGACATCAGGTTTTTCCTCTTCATCCTGCAACCTACACATCAGTTCTCTTTTCTTGTCCTGGGTAAACACATCAACATTACTAAACATAATCCTTAATCTTTCTACCATTCCTTCAGCAGCTACATCATCCCGCTCCTCCTGTCCGTGCCCTACTCCCCCCCTCACACTACCGGTACTGGGTCTGCAGCTTCTTCTCCTGTCTCTCCCCGAGACGCTTCCACCTCTGCCACAACTTCTGTCACATTCTCTTCCCTCCCAGCTCTCCTTCTCCCTTCCATTCGTATAAACCACTTCTTCAATTTCCCGTCCCTCACTCTCCAGAAAAACTTCTTCTTATCCTCCTCACCCAACTTTCCATTTTCCTCATCAGCCTTTTCCTGTAGTTCCTTTAATTTTTTTCTTTGTTCTATGCTCAAATCCTTCTTTAATCTTATATGTTTCAGTTCTTCATTTGTGTTTAGTCTCCAACTAAAATTTGTCACTGTCTCTACCACTGCCCTGGTTTTAAAATGTACCCTTATAGGTCTCATCTCCCCCCTTCTATATCTACCTATCCTACTGACTTCCTCCACCTGCCCATCCCATCCACATCCATCTACATCAACAGCTTTCATGACCTCCTTCACTTTCTCCATATCTCTCACTTTTCTCACTCCATTATCATTCATATGAGCCTCTATATCTCCATGCATGATTATACCTCTATCCCTGTCCATGGCCTCCCTCACGACACTCTCCTTGTTCTTCATGACACCTACAACTGCACTCTCAAAACTTTTTTTTATCTTATTCATTTCCTCCTTTTGTTCTTTCACAATTTCCTCCAAATCCTTAACTTTCTGTTCACCTACCACCGTCCATGCAGTTGACTCCTTCACTTCCTTGAATCATCCTTCGTATTCCTTCAGCTGCTCCTTTAATGCCATATTCTCTGCTCCCAATTCCTCTACCCTTTTTAATACCATCTCTAGGTTCTTATTAGCTTCCGAAATAGGCCCACATTCGCTTCCTTCACGAAGCCTAGGCCTATTCCCTGCCCCACCCGACGCACCACATACAGTAGTTCGCACAATACTGTACCTTGATTTTCTCACCAATGTCCCCCTTCCATTTCTCCGTTTCACTCTTCCACTTTTCCAGATCCTTCACAACATTCATAATCTCTTCTACCTTCTTATTTGTAGCCTACTCCTAACCCCACGAAACCGTTCTAACCTTTCTTCCGCCTCCGAAATTCCCGCCGTTCCATCCGCCATGTTTGTTTACAATCACTACACTCCAGCTGACCCTTGTTAAACTACTCGTTTTACAATATAACTCACCCCTCCACCACACCAATTTCTCTTCCTAACACTTCACTAGTCCTTCCTCTCCTCGCTCACTCAGTATGTTCTCGATATTCCGTTATATTTAATCGTGCACATGATAATATGTCGGAGCCTCAAAAACTACATCCGCCTCCCACCACCGCCTGACCGCTACATAGCCGGGGCTGGAGGGTTAAAGTCTGTTCAATGAAGGGATCTTCTTATACTGTACAGTAGATACTACAGTAGATACTACTAGGCTAGGCTATCATCCCTGGTGGCCTATTTCTGCGTACTTCAATTTTTAAATTTTCAGTTAGGCTATCACCGCTGGTGGCCTATTTCTGCGTACCGGTATTTCATAATTTTTGTTTTCAGTTATTTTTGTTTTCGGTTAGTCTAGGCTATCATCCCTGGTAGCCTATTTCTGCGTACTTCAATTTTTAAATTTTCAGTTAGGCTATCGCTGCTGGTGCCCTATTTCTGCGTACCGGTATTTCATAATTTTTGTTTTCGGTTAGGATAGGCTATAACCCCTGGTGGCCTATTTCTGTTTAAATAAAAATAAAATTGTTTTCGGTTCGGCTATCACTGCGTATTCAAATTTAATTTTGTTTTGTTTTTTAATTTTTGGTTAGGCTATCACCGCTGATGACCTATTTGTGCGTATTTCAACATTTTTGTTTTCGGTTAGGCCTATTTAACCCTCCAGCCCCGGCTATGTATTATATATATATTCCTCGAAACCCGGGTGTTTTGGCCGAAAAACGTCTAGGCTAGGCTACCGTATATTCGTTAATCAGACTGCTTCCCGCATTCCCGCGCATCCCCAAGCGTAGCTGTGTTATTTACCTGTAGAATGGCATTAAGTAGAGCTCTCTAAGTCAACTGGTTGAGTTGTGATGATGATTTAATTGGAGATAACTTTATGGCCAAAACAGCCACTTTACACTACTTTTCGATACTTAACAACAACATACAGGCACACACGAACAAGCGACGCTCTCCTTCTTGTGGCCGGAGATGCGGGGCGTCGGTCCAGCCGGCTGTTGTTTACATGCGTCGGACCGACGCCTCGCACAAGAAGCTCACAGGCTTTCAACCACTGGGCGTTCAAGAGCCCTTCCGGGTACCTGTTATATGCTTTTTTATGGGCGTTCAAGAGCCCTTCCGTGGTGAGAGGGTTAAGTAAGTGAAGCGACCTGAAGGGAGTGAAGTGTTTTTATAGTGAGATAAGTGTTTTTAAAGTGAGATAAGTGTTTTTAAAGTGAGTTAAGTGTTTTTAAAGTAAGTTAAGTGTTGTGAAGTGATCTGAAGAAAGTGATCGTCACCATGCCTCGTGCCTGTACGAACTGCGCCGGTAGGTTTGGTGCTTCCATGTTTGCTCCTGCCGATCCACAAGTCTGCCGACTCTGCCAGCAACGAGAGGATTTGACAGCAAAATTGGATGAAGCCCACAACAAGATCAACGCCCTCACCAGGAAGCTGGAATCACTCCAAGAGTTTGTAACACTCAACGTTGGAGTATCACTAACTCCAATTGTTTCAACTCCAACATCCACCACCACCGCCCCAACGTCATCGGCCAACAATCCAACACTTGCAGTAGCCACTGCAGCATCTTCTGATGAACCTGAGCCGACATCAAACCAGGACAGCCGCCCTGTTCACCTTAGTCTCTCCCCCACTCCTCGTGCAAGAAGCCTGCTAGCACGAACAGTACCAACCCCTCGCCCCCGTTCTAACCACTCCTCTCCCCGACCTGTACGCAGAGTCCCGCTACCACAGGTTTCCGGATTTACACCAGTGAGGAACGGTGCACGGCCAACGCAGAAAAGGTCTCATCTACCAGTCACAATGTCAAACAGGTTTGAGATATTGGTAGAGATGGAAGACGAACCAGAAGAGACCAGGCTCGTTGGGGATTCCATCCTACGAGGACAGGTCGAAGAGTTCTGCGACAGAGTCCCAAATCGACGAAAAAGATTTTGCATCCCAGGAGCTGGACTGGACGACATTGTGGAAGCCTTCGAAGATACCACAAAGGATGCAAATGAAAATACCCTTTTTGTCATCCATGCTGGTTCAAATGACGTCATGCGCACCAGATCAGAAGAATTGATGGAGAAATATCGCAAGATGATCCAGCACTACAAAAACAAGTCAAGGAATATCATCATCTCAGGCATTCTCCCCAAGATCGACGCACCTGACAAATTCTACGACAAGGCCTTCAGCACAAATAGCCGACTAAAATATTTGTGTCTGAGGGAAGAAGTTGAATTCATCAACCTCTGGGACAACTTCTACAACCAGCCTACTCTGTTCTGCAAGGATGGCACTCATCTAAACCCTGTGGGTTCAGCACGCATGGGTCGTCTCCTACACGAAGCAGTCCGCAGCCATGGATAAAAAAAATGCCATCAGAGAAGAAGCAGCAGTGACATAAATCATCCAACGCCAAGCAAAAAACAGAGGCAACCGAGGACCACCAGCGATAAGGACCGAGGACAGCCATGAACATAAATGTAGATCCGACAAGAACCAAAATATTATTAAAGAGCGTTCCGCGAGTTCTAAAATAACAAATTTAAAGGTTTTCTATGCAAACGCTCGTAGCATACGCAATAAATTTTCAGATTTAGAGGAGCTAGTGTTTACAGAAAATTATGATGTGATTGGCATAACAGAATCTTGGCTCAATACAGAAGATAGAGACTTTTTAGCAGAGTATTCAATTCCCGGTTATGTAATGTTTGAGAAAAGCCGAATAAATCGAAATGCAGGTGGCGTTTTACTTTATATCAAAGAAAGTCTTAACCCTACCCTCTTGTCAAAACCTCAAATTGTGAACGTCGACACATCTTTTGTGCTAATAAAGAATAATAAAGGTACAAAAATAATACTTGCGTTAATATACAGACCTCCAGCTCAATCAGTGCAAACTGACCGAGAAATTTACGAACAAATTGCAGATGTAAGTAACTCACAAGATACCGTAATTTTTGGCGACTTTAATTTACCTGTGACCAAGTGGGGCGATACTCTTACTTCACACTCCGGACATGACTTGTATACGAACTTGCAAGAGAGTTCGCTTTAATCAATTTGTTCGAACGCCGACCCGTGGTAATAACGTTCTTGACATTGTACTTGCAACAAAAGAAGAATTGATAGAGAATTTGAATGTTGGTGATGAATTCAGTAACAGCGACCATCGTACGATAACTTTCACTTTAAAGTTTACTAGTAACGAACCAAATAGTAGCATCGAAAAAGTCCCTAATTTCAAGAAAGCAAACTTCCATAAACTTAGAACTATGTTTAAAGAAACTGACTGGAGCTTTTTAATTAACAATAACGACATAAATACATCTTGGAAGTTATTCGAAACCACTTACCTAAAAGCAGTGCAAGACTGCATACCATCGAAAATACGGCGTCCAGGCCATAATAATAAGCCCAAATGGTGGAATAAAGATATTTCAAACTGCCTGCTTGCTAAAAAATTTGCTAATGATAGATTAAAATCCTCACAAAATGACGAAGAACGGGTGAAATTTGTAGAGCTACGACGCAAAGCCAAAAAGTTAATTAAGCAAAGTAAAAAGACCTTGGAGTTACATATTGCGAATCAAAGTAAAACAAACCCGAAAGAATTCTATAGTTATATCAGAAAGAAAAAAGTAGTTACTTTAACTGTTGGACCGTTAGTCGATGAAAATGGAGAATACACCAAAGACGAAGTACAAATGAGTAATGCCCTCAATACCTTCTTTGCATCAGTTTTTACAACAGAAGACCTCAGTGATATCCCTACACCATCGCCGATTCAGATTGATAATTCAGATGTTCTAAGCAATATCACCGTTACAGAGAGAGAAGTATTGAATTGTTTAGATAAACTCAAGGTAAATAAAACGCCTGGACCTGATACAATCTCGCCTAGAGTTCTAAAGGAAGCTAAGGATGAGCTCTCCAAACCACTGACATTACTATTCAATAAATCCTTGCAGTCTGGAACTATGCCTGATCAGTGGAAGCTAGCCAACGTAACACCGATATTCAAAAAAGGCAGCAAATCCCTACCCAGTAACTATCGTCCAATTAGCTTAACCTCAGTTGTATGTAAAATGCTAGAAACGGTCATACCAGACAGACTCGTAAATCACTTAGAGGAAAATAACATACTTAAAGATACTCAACACGGCTTTCGTAAAAAACGTTCATGTTTAACAAACCTCTTAGACTTCTTCCACGATATCCTCAACCTCTACGATGAGAGTAAAGCTGTAGATATTATATACCTTGATTTTCAAAAGGCCTTTGACAAAGTTCCCCCCACAAACGTTTACTGCTAAAACTAAAAGCGCATGGAATACAAGACGGTGTGTTGAAATGTTTAGAAAATTGGCTCAGCAACAGAAAGCAAAGAGTAGTCATAAACGGTAAGGCATCTAAATGGACCAATGTAAGTAGCGGGGTACCCCAGGGATCGGTACTAGGACCAATTCTCTTTCTAATTTACATTAACGACATAGATGAGGGTCTCACCTGTACAATCTCAAAATTTGCTGACGATACAAAAATTGCAAATAGCGTACTCTCAAAAGAACAAGTTGACGATATGCAACACAATCTAGATAAATTGTCATGTTGGGCCCAAATTTGGCAAATGAGTTTCAATGCGGATAAATGCAAAGTACTACATATCGGATACCTAAATGAGAAAGCAAACTATTCGATGAATGGCACTCAGCTTAAGAATGTAAACAGAGAAACCGATCTGGGAGTAACAATATCGAGTAACCTAAAACCGAGTCAACAATGTTCAGAAGTTGTTAAGAAGGCAAACAAAATAATTGGCTTTATAGGCAGGTCATTTGAGCATAAATCCAAAGAAGTTATCCTAACCCTTTACAATTCCTTAGTCCGCCCTCTTCTGGAATACTGCGTTCAATCCTGGTGCCCTTATTACCAAAAAGATATAAACAAGCTAGAACGAGTTCAACGTAGAGTTACCAAAATGATACCTAGCCTAAAGAACAAACCATACGAAGAGTGTCTTAGAGAATTAAATCTATTTCCTTTAACCCAGCGCAGATTAAGAGGTGACTTAATTCAAGTGTTCAAAATCATCAAAGGCATCGACAATATGAACTGTAGTAAGTACTTCACTATCGACCAATCTAATTACACACGGGGAAACGGTTGCAAAATTATTGGTAAATCTTTTAACTCGCACGAATCTAAGAATTTCTTCAATCGAGTTGTCAACTTGTGGAATGGACTTCCCCGAAACGTTATAGACTGCATCACCGTTGAATCATTTAAACTCCGCCTAGACAAATATCTCGCATCAAACCCGCGACTGACTGCGTTTGTAAATGAATAACTTTATTTTATCCCCCCCTCAGTTACTAACCCATCTGTCCTCTACTAACTTCCTAATCCTGCCACGGACATTAGTTCCAGGGCAGTAATTCCCTTTCCAATGTTCCCTTACCCACTCTAAACCACTGTTTCGACACTTGATCCTCAGTGTTTTGGAGGATAAGCAACCTAGAAGGGTCACTATATCTGTTGTTACTTGATTTCCTTTGTACTCCTTTGTACTTTGTACCTTATGTATAAAAGATTATGTAGATTTGAAAAGAATCAGTGGCTCAGTTGATACCGGTAGAGTTCCTGGTACCAATCTGGCCAAGCTTAAGGGGAGAGGGTTGATTTTTTCTGGAACCCCTTCTCCCTCATGTTTAGCCCCATTAGTTATCAGATTTTAAGACATTCAGCCGATTAGTTTGGCGATTTTAAGACTTTTGGCTCTTGGTTCTATTTATTTATCAATATTAAGACCTTTCGTACCATTTAGGTGTCAATTTGATCATGGCGAGTGATTAGCGAGCCTGTAGTTTAAAAGGGATCAATCAGCCTTCGGCCATGATATTTTTATACCAACATTTTTTAAAAATTAATTAGAAGGGAGATCTTGGGGATGTACATAATTTTAAGCTTGATGGAGGCCTATGACAGAACTAAAAAAAATTCAGAAAAACAAAAACTAATTAACCCGTTCAATCCCAGCGACGGCAGGGAGTCGTCCGTAGATAAATCACTCACCAGTCCCTGCGACGGCAGGGAGCCATCAGTAATATACTTTCCTTGTAACTGCCAGTATCAGGCAGTGCCTGGTACCACGACCGTTTGAACACTTCTCAGCTTATATCCAACCCTCTGCAGGCTGGGAGAGCCAGTATTCCTTTTTCTTTTGAGATGGGAGTTTATTACATCTTGCCATTTTGGCCACATTGCTTGGGACTGAGGGGGGGGGGGGAAGTTGTACCATGTGGTACGTGGGAGGTTGTCACATCTTGCCACTTTGGCCACATTGCTTGGGACTGGGGGGGGGGGGGGGGGGGGGACTTGTACCCTGCGGTAGGTGGGAGGTTGTTACATCTTGCCATTTTGGCCACATTGCTTGGGACTGGGGGGGGGGGGGGGGACTTGTACCCTGTGGTAGGTGGGAGGTTGTTACATCTTGCTATTTTGGACACATTGCTTGGGACTGGGGGGGGGGGGGGGGGGGGGAACTTGTACCTGTGGGAGGTTGTTACATCTTGCCATTTTGGCCACATTGCTTGGGATGGGGGGGACTTGTACCCTGTGGTAGGTAGGAGGGTGTTACATCATGCCAATTTGGCCACATTGCTTGGGACTGGGAGGGGGGGGGGGGGACTTGTACCCTGTGGTAGGTGGGAGGTTGTTACATCTTGCTATTTTGGACACATTGCTTGGGACTGGGGGGGGGGGGGGGGGGGAACTTGTACCCTGTGGGAGGTTGTTACATCTTGCCATTTTGGCCACATTGCTTGGGATGGGGGGGACTTGTACCCTGTGGTAGGTAGGAGGTTGTTACATCTTGCCATTTTGGCCACATTGCTTGGGACTGGGGGGGGGGGGGGGAACTTGTACCCTGTGGTAGGTGGGAGGTTGTTACATCTTGCCATTTTGGCCACATTGCTTGGGATTGGGGGGGGGGGGGGTTGAGACATGTACCCTGTGGTAGGTGGGAGGTTGTTACATCTTGCCATTTTGGCCACATTGCTTGGGACTGGGGGGGGGGGGGGGGGACTTTTATTACTGTACCCTGTGGTACAGTATGGGTTAAGAAATACATAAGTCAACCAATAAATATACCCTCTCCCCTTAAAAAAGTTGGGATCTATGTCATATACTACATACTGATATATATATATGTATGTACTGACCTCTTGAGCTTGTCTGGCCTTGCAGTTGCTGTAAAGAGCTCTGTGATGTCGACCGTGCCCCCATTGTTGACGCTATGCATCTGTGAGGCCAACATGGAGGTGGCCAAAGTTCGGTACTCTCGGTCGTTTTCAGAGCACTGCAGGGTTGTCTTACGCAGCCCACACTGACACGAAATCTTCACCTGCACAAACGGATATAACCAATTAAACCACTTTCCAGGAGTATCATCTACTGTACATCTATTTGTTTATTAATTTCACTCTAACACCAAACACCTCCCAAAAAATTATTGGAAGTAAGCATGTGATCCACCGGGATTCGAACCTGGGTATAATATACCTCGATATTGAAATATTCATATTATTTTTCACCAACCTACCTACCTATGTCACCTATGTGGAGTTCGCCACTCTTGCTAGTGGCACCGAGGAGCTTAATTAATGAAATCAATGAAAGTAATGAATACATGTGGCTCGGTACCCCAAGGACTCGAACCTAGGATACTCGCACTGAAATTCAGCACACTAAGCATCACGCTAGCAAGACAGTAAAAGGTTTATCCACATGCCTACGATATAGTATGCATTCTCGAGTACTGCATATTAATCTAAGCTTGTACATAATCCCAACTGCTCCATGGTAACCTAATGATTAGACGAATGGAAGGGGGTACCTGGATGGGGCACTTAACCACAAAGGAAGACCTCACTACGAATTACCTTCTGAACCTGGATAAATTCCTATTATTAATATAATGTCTGAGTACTATCATTGATCTTGTACTTTAGAAAAACATAATACAGTACATGTATATGATGATGCATTTTTAAAGCTGTGCACACCCTTGATTGATAGGGCTAGGGGCTGCGCGTCACTCCGACCGGCTTTGTTTACAAACGTTTCGACGCACGGCTTTCAAACCACGCTTAACCCTTTAGGACCGGTTACGCACTCTATAAATATTCCCCGAAACCCGGGGGTTTTGGCCGAAAAACCGTCTACGCCTAGGGTACCGTATCTTTGTTATTTTAACTGCTACCGCATTCCCACACATCTCCAAGCGTAGATGTGTTTCGTACCTGTAGAATGGCGTTGAACAGAGCTCTCAGGTCAACTGGTTCAGTTGTGATGACAATTTCCGTGGAGAGAACTTTGTGGCGATGTCAGGCATGAGACACTTTTCAATACTGAAACAAGATACAGCCACACAAAAACAAACGACGCCTCTCCTTCTTGTGTTCGGAGGTGCGCGGCGTCGGTCCAACCGGCTGTGTTTATATGCGTCGGACGGACGGCTTTCAAAACAAGCTTACAGGCTTTCAAGCTGACAGAGCCTCAGAGCCCTTCCGTGTTCCTGGCCCTAGTTTGTTATGGGTGCCTCAGAGCCCTACCGGGTTCTGAGGGGTTAATAGGCTTTCAAGCTTACGGATTTCAAAAGGACACCCGAGCTCCTGCCCTTCGCATGGGGTGTCATTTTAAAATGCTGCCCCGGCGGGAAGGGTTAATGTCTTGCCATGTTGCAAATTTGATTTTAATAGAACATTTTGACACTAATTGTAATTTCTTTATTCATGCAGAGTTTATTAAAATTTACCAGAACGTCCCGGACTTCCCAAATTTACTAATTCCTTGAACATGACGATAGTGCGTTGTTACGTGTGCGATTAGTTTGCTTGGGAAACAGATTAACTTGCACATGTAGTAATGTACACCGTATGTGGTGGGTGGATTGTGTTCTTATATTTCATAAATTTTATAATTTTGAAAAGTTATTTTGCCTTTATATTGTCTTTGCCCAATTTTTGGTTTGTTAAGTTTTGCAAGTTTTACATTATAATTTCTAGGTCTACCCCTATGTGCAGCTCCCCCCCAAGTTCACAGTCCGGCATAGCTTTACCCAGTTCTGATCATCCTTCTCTCTATGTGTCCAAACCAACCAAGTCAGTTCGTGCGCATCACTTCACTGATTCTCTTAATGCCCAAACACCTTCTTAACTCCTCACACGATAACCTGTCTCTGAGGTTGGTCCCACATATCCGTCTCGTCATTCTCTTCTCATTCCGTTCCATTCTATTGATATCCTTGCTTTAACCGGCCAAGTCCCCGTCCTAACACACAAGGTATACACCTTCCCTGTAACACTCAAAGAGCGGGTTGGTGGAGTATAGTTCACTGTGCGCCCAGCGGGGTTTTTTTACCATAAATGGGGTTGTTTCCGTGCTCTTTTTCATGCTTTAACAAGAGCCAGCGCTTAATACAATTATGTATCCCTGAAACGGCGTAAATTGAGCTTTCCAATGACACCCGAACCATCCTGCTACGATGGCTGGTTGTCTTGCAACGATAGTGCAACCGAAGGGCAAAATCGCTAAAATACGGCCATTTCGTCACATAATTCCGTGTGTACCTCAGAGGGAGGGTGGAGTAGTGTGGAGTACATGTCTGTGGGCCCACGGCGGTCGTGGCGAGCCGGTCATGCGGTAACCTACGACCCCACTGCTCGTCTCTCTCTCAGAG